>CP139509.1:499979600-500379600 GCA_021014915.2 Artemisia tridentata subsp. tridentata
TCACTCTTAAGAATGCTTTGTGAAACAAGTATTTTAGTGTATGACCAATTTTACTTGTTTATGCAATGACACATGTCGTATTAGGTTATTATTCAACTTTAATATCCTATATTTGTTAACAGGATGCAATGTATTCTCTTGTAACATAACCATTCATGTCACAAAGAAAATAAAATGCATAGGATATAGGTTATCCTTTGTCTTTCTTTTGATAAGAGAAATACATGTGATATTCTCAAAGATTGATGACTTACATATATTATGTATGACACTTTTACTAGACATGTGACTTTGAGTGTTGAGTTGTTCATGAGCAAAGTTTACATATGTTGTTTGTTTGCTCTTGTTTGGTTTTTCGGAAATGACACATTTACTAATTGCACTGCAATGTAAATTACTTGTATATTTCGGATGAAACATCCAAGTTGTCAATCCTACTTGGTTGTGTATTTTATGTATCTTTTAAACATGTTAGTTTAAAGTTTGGAACACAACCTTTGGACAAGAAGACTTAACATGGCATCTTCAACACAAGTGTGAGTTATGATCATATACATATTATTTTAGTCTTGAGAGGACGTCATTATTTTCATAACAATCGAGTGTGATTGAGTATGTAGATTCAAGATAATATGTTTCATCATGTTTTGATGTTATCTTGAAACAAAACAAATAATGACTCCAATTTCATGTCCACACTCGAAAACTTGTCAATTAGATTCGATGATGATATCAATCATAATTTGAATAATGAATTGATATGTACTCGAAATCTTTCTTGACCCTCACGATCACTCCTTTTTTAAAAAGAAAATAAAAATTTAAGGAGTGTGTTCCATTTATTCTAATACAAGTTGTATGTGTGAGGTTAATGACATATTAAGTTACTACTTTGATATTGTATTTATTTTTATTTGAGAAAAACTATTTATATTATTAAGTATAATACTTTTAGTTTTTCGACACCTCATTAGTATAAAAATAATTATCTTAACTATTTTTATACAACATACGTAAAATACTAAATGTCTAAAACATTTTGTATGTGTGTTAGATCAATTCAAGTTTAATACATTTTCCTTTACTTAAGTACTAATGTATTAGATTGACCTTTTATCTTGTTTAGACAACCCATGGTCAAACAAGACAAAATGATGTAATGTTTTAAAGATCATGTTACGGATTTTATGAAAGTGTTAAGTGTTTTGGGGTGATATACTTTTTACACTTAAACCTTTGGAAAAATAATTGTGTAAGACAATATCTTTCTACACACATGATCTACCAACTTAGTTTCTATTCCTAAGAAAGTTACTAAACCATTTTAAGAACTTGCAACAAATGCAAGACAAATGGTTGATGCCTATATGCAATGCAAACTAATTACTTAATATAGTGCAAGTGATTTAGCATGAGCCTTATAAATGCATAAACCGAAAAACTATAATAAGCAAATAGCAATTTAGCTTAACACACAAAAATACTTATCGTCATTTTGTGTATTAGTATAACAATGTATACTAAGCTTGATTTTATTTGACAATGAATTGGTTTCCTCCCCATTTCAAATATTTTTGCTGAGCACTTTGAAAACATGTCAAGGTTTAAAAGTTAAATCGCCCTTTTTTCAGTTTGACCAAAAATTTACGCAAACTGCATGACCAGAAGACCTTTAGTTGAAAATCAAAGACTTTAACATACTTTCATTTAGAACTAATTCATAAAAATGTTTCTCAAATGAAAGTAGACTCAACATCGTTCAAAATGATGGGCGACACGACTCGTACAGACTCATGGTTGATTTTATATGGATTTTTGAAAATGAACCAAAAATGAAAAACAGACAATCAGATGCACGGCACCGTTAAATGACCCACGGTACCATTAAATATAACGGTACCGTACAATGTTTAGTGGTACCGTGGTCTATTTTCTGATTCAGAACTGCATGACTTAATGACTCGTTCTGAAAACATGACCGGACACTTAAAGACACTGTTCTTTTAGTGGTTTAAGAAAACCTTCAAGCTAGTATGACAAAGTATACTTAACAACAAAACATGTAAGTATTAAGCAACTAAATACTTTTCATATTTTTATCACCTTCATGGGTAATTTGATACATGGATCGTACTCAATTTTGAAAACCATTTGTTTTAAAAATTTGAGCGACGTGGCTCTGGTACCAATTGTGGAAACCGTAGAGGGGGGTGAATACGTTTCCCTTTAAAAACTTAAAACTTTTTGTATCAAATAACCGATCAAGTGTGACGTAATATGAAAAGTGTCAACAATGGTTATGTATCATCTAGGGATGAATAAATTAAACTACAACACAAGCACAATCAACCATGACACATACATAACATAAGCAACTAGCCACACAAGCATAAACACAATGCAAATATAAACATAAAGCGATAAGGAATAAAATGAAAGTAAAGAGATAAGTTAGAAGGCGCAAACCAGACACGGTGATTTATAGTGATTCGGTCATGAAGCTCCTCTTCGCCCTACTCCACTCCCCGAGTACCCAACTCGAGAGTTACTTCACTAATCAACAAACTCCCTTCAGGCGGAGAAAACCGTTACACGTTGCTTAACTTGTTTTCCGACACTAAGCTAGATGTCAAGTGCTAATCTTAGCTAGCACCAATCTACCACGATCTACCCGATCTACACCTTACACGTCGCTTATCCTATTTCCGACACTAAGCTAGATGTCGAGTGCTAATCTTAGCTAGCACCAATCTACCACGATCTACCCGATCTACCCTTGATCCACATGATCAATCACACAAGCCCAATGGCTTCAAGAGATCTTCACTATCTCTTAAGATCACAATGATCTTGACTCACTCTCTCACAAAAGAAAAATAATCTTGATGTATGCTATGATACAATCAAGAGTGTAACCAATGTTACAAGACCTAACAACTCCAACACTTTGTATCTACTTGGATACTTTGTGTTCTTCTCTTGCTAATCAAGAGGGATGACAACACTTTGTATCTAGGATACTTTGTGTTCTTCTCTTGCTAATCAAGAGGGATGACAACACTTTGTATCTAGGATACTTTGTGTTCTTCTCTTGCTAATCAAGAGGGATGACAACACTTTGTATCTAGGATACTTTGTGTTCTTCTCTTGCTAATCAAGAGGAATGAAGAGGATCACTTGAGTGGATGATTGGATCACTCTTAAACAACCTAAGACTCTCCAAATGATCAAAGAAAGTTATCTAAGTGAAGAGGGATAAGACCAGAGAAAAAGGACTGGAAAAATCAAGTTGGAAGTGTGGAATGGTCCACTATTTATAGGCAAAGGAAAATCTGACCGTTACAGACCCACGGCTCCACTAAATACCCGACGGCTCCGTTAAATTTAATGGAGCCGTACCTATTTAATGGTGTCGTAGACGCTCCTTCGTTTGTCTTTAGTGGGGAAGGTTTATTTGGGGAAGTTGGAGCTGTTTTGGAGGGAAAAATGACTGTTGGTAATTCAAAATAATTTGAAATGATTTTTCCAAATAAAACATTTCTTTTTAATTCAAAAATAATTTGTAAAATGTATTTTTGAAAAATGTTTTGTCACATTTATAAAAATGTGAAGTTTAGAAAAATATAATCCTTTGATCATTTGTCAAGTAGTAGATTTGTTTGTCCATACCTTGAGTGATTTATGTCGGGATGGAAATCTACGACTTCGTTGAAGCATACTTGAGACGTCGGGAGGTGTTGATGTAAGTATGCATTGATGATTTGTGTTTACAAGTAACTTGCACATTTTACGTTATGTATTACAAGTTACATGTTTGTCATTATTAAAACCGAAGAAACCGTTTAGTTTAAATATCGTAATATTTGCACTAACAGTTTACATGTTATTAAAAAATAATATTGTAGCTAAAATTTCAACGAATCAAACCTGAGTATCTTGGAACACAAAATCCAAACTCCAAACATCGGAAGGGTTTCCAACAGGATGGGATACCCATTTACTTATGCAGCGTGCCAAAACTTTAAGATCATCCAACATAGGATCAACGTCACAAAGCATAGTGATGTTCTGTTCCATCCTGTTTAATTCAAAACCATAATTGGAGAAATAATGTGAGATAACACATAAAACTAAACACGGAATAATGTAAATTTTCATATAATAAATTACCTATTAACTATTGCTATAAACCAGAATGAAACAGGAGAAGGTTGAATTGTGGTTGTGATGATCTCTGTATGTTTTTATCATAGATTTATAGTGACTTGATTAGGTTAAAATAATTTTCAAATTTAAAATTTCTATGTTGATAAATAAGGAAATGATTATAATTTTGAATTTGTAAACTACAAATAAGGGATTCAGTTACATCCTTGTATACAAAACACGTTTTATAATTAAAAACTTTCTGACATTAACAAATTATCATAATTATCATAATTCGTTGGACAATATTTTCTTATAATAACTCTAAAATTCAAACTATCCATAATTACGGAACTTATCACAATATGTACACACAAATGACCACACTAAAACATAATATACATGGATTGCTGGATAATATTGATCTATCAAGGATGTAACTGGATATTTGGGAGAAACAATACCAAATGGCTATAAACTACAAAAAATGGCTACCTTAATCATAGATTAAAAAACAAATTAAAATATTAAAAATAAAAAATGAATAACATGTTTGATATTCGATCATTGTTATTGAACAACGATTAATCTTGATATGTCGATCTACGATTTTCACAAAAATGATCATAGATTAAAAAACAAATTAAAATATTAAAAATAAAAACTGAATAACCTGTTTGATATTCGATCATTGTTATTGAACAACGATTAATCTTGATATGTCGATGTACGATTTTAACTAATTTAATGTTGCCCCAAAAATTAGGGTTAGTTATGAATCAACACCAATTTCAGTGGGAGAAGTTTTTGTTGACCGAATATTGATGGGAGGGTGAATGGATGATTATTTAGGGTTAATTGTTTTGGTTATCAATTGTTTTTGCTATAAGTTATTTGGGGAAAATCGGTTTTGGGGTGAATTAGGAAGGAAGCGGAAATGTTTTACCAATTTACATCATGATTTTGGGGGGATTGAATATGGAGGTTTGACGAATTATATTGGGATTTTGATTATCCAGATTTGGATGTTTTCTTGTTGGGGGTTTTCTTGTTGGATGTAGTATTGTTAAGTTTGATCTTCCGTTAGAGAAGATGTATGTGTTTTTTTGTTTACATTGAATGCTATAGGCGGAATTGCATATGGTCCATTGGATCAAATTAAATACCACGTGTCATTATCTTAGAATTTTGAGGTAAGAGTTTCCATAGGGAAAGCCTGTTTTATATAGTGGGAGATAGATTAAAGAAGATCATTATAAGTTTTTTATAATTGCATGATGTCGACCTATTTGATTCGTTTTTATTATTTCGATCCATAACATCAGTAATTATTTTATTCATTTGCTCATCTTTTATATAATAAAACAAAACTCATAGTGGGGACTTTTTCATTTCAAAAAAATCAAATCATACTATATTAAGTAATAATCAAATTATTATTATTATTATTTTCTTAAATATTAAATAAGAAAAACCTAAAAACTTCTAAATTTATCCATATTATATAAAAAAAACGAATGTGATTTGTAATAATTCAAAAAAAACTTACAAAAATATATGTGTCAAAAATTAAAAAAATAAAACTTAAAAATGGTGGAGCAAGTTTTTCAAAGATTTGGGCTGAAACTTAAAATTCAGTATCATTCTCACTAAAAATCCTGAAGTCCCAACATTCCCAAATTTCTCCTCCATCAATTAAACTCGATCTCTTATCATTCATCCACGCACAATCATTGACACAAGAACATCTCCCCCAAATCTAATTAATATTAAAACCCACTACATTCGTAAATAACCCTAATTTAATACCTCAATTAAAGTACAGTGGTTTTGAAGGTTCTGTTATAATAATTAAAACACGAAATTAAAAATAATACTTTATTTAAAAGATTAGAAAAAACCCCGCGCGTGCGCGGGCATTATATCTAGTTAATATGATAAAACAAAATGGACACATCACACCTCCATTAGTTAAGACTATCATCTATAACACTAGTGAGTAGTGAGCTTCGAGTATAATTTTGATCATGCTACTTAAGATAATTGTAGGTTGCATGACAAAGTGTCCAAGTTCCATTTTAAACAATATAATAATGTTCTACGATAGTCGATATATGATCATATCTAATGGTCTAGTGGTAAGGTACTTGGCTGTATCACTATGTCAAGGTTTTAAACTTAACTAGGAGTTTACATTTGGGCGTGGCTAGGAAAAGGTTGAAAACGGTCACTAGATTACCCGGTAAAGCGGCGTACATCTTAATAAAAAAGAGGTACCGGTCCTCCTCCGATTTATAATATAACATTTTAGTTATTTATTTTGGCATAATATGTACCAAAACCTCGCTTTTAACTATTTCTTTGAATTGTTCAAAAAGAAGCTATTTATCTCAAGGCTTATTTTTGACTTTTGACTTATGACTTATGTTTGGTTAAAACCACATTATAGGGGGTCAATTGCACACTTTTTACCATGTCAGGTTGATATTAGAAACTAAAAAGCATTTAAAGTTAAATGTTCGATCCAAGATTTGCCCGAGATTGTTGGGATTTGGATTTGGATTTGGCTATGTATATTTTTAGCAAAATATAGACCTTGCTAGTCGTCGACGTAGTTTTAATTATCGCAAAATTTTTTTCGTATCTTTTTGCTACAACAAATGGGTTAATTTTACACCTTTATTTGGACACATATACACAATTTCAAAGTGTGTACAATTATTGAGTCCACGCTTGATTGTTGCGTGGCAAATATGGGCGTCACAAAAAAAGAAACACAAATTAGCGTGAAAATTTCTCATATTTTTGCACAGCTATAACCGTAAATAAATTGCACAAGTATACACACTAAAAAGCGTGTAGAAAATTGCACAAGAATCCACCCTGAGACAATTGCACAAGTACCACACTAAAAAGGTGCAGAAACCAGAAACTTTCTTGTACATAAACGTACACTCATACAAGCGTGGACAAATCAACACATATAAACTACTCAATATTGATATGGACCTTTAATTTCTAAAACAAATATATAACTAATTGAGTAAATTGCATTTTTGGTCATTAAGGTTTGGCCAATTTGCAAGTTTGGTTCTTATCCTTTCGAAAGTGCAAGGATGGTCTCTATTTTGAAGTTTCAGCTGCATGTTTGGTCCCTTGCCTCCGTCAAATGACACAAATACCCCTCTCCTTATCTTTTTTTATATTCCTTTTCAGTTTTTAACACAAATGGTCCTTGTGTTGCGCAAGGCTTTACAAATTTAGTCCTTTTTTTTCACAAATGGTCCTTCTTACACAAAATCGTCCTTGTGTTGCGCAAGGCTTACACAAATGGTCCTTGAGTCCGTTTTTTACGTTTTCGTCCGTTTTTCTTACGTTTTTTCAGTTTTGGTCTGTTTTTATCCGTTTATCTTACGTTTTTGTCCATTTTTCTTACGTTTTTTACGTTTTCGTCCCTTATTCTTACGTTTTTTCCGTTTTCATACGTTTTTGTCCGTTTTTCTTACGTTTTTTCCGTTTTCATACGTTTTTGTCCGTTTTTCATACGTTTTTTCAGTTTTTATCCGTTTTTCTTACGTTTTTGTCCGTTATTCTTACCTTTTTTCCGTTTTCATATGTTTTTGTTCGTTTTTCTTACGTTTTTTCCGTTTTTCTTACGTTTTTACGTTTTCGTTTGTTATTCTTACGTTTTTTCCGTTTTCATACGTTTTTGTCCGTTTTTCTTACGTTTTTTCCGTTTTTGTCCGTTTTTATCCGTTTTTCTTACGTTTTTTCCCTTTTTTTCCGTTTTTGTTCATTTTCCTTACGCTCTTTTCCGTTTTCTTTTTTTTTGTCCGATTTTTTTTTGACCAATATTTTTTTTTAAATAAATAGAATTAAAAAATAAAAATAATAATAAAATCAAAATTTTAGTCCGAATTTTGTCCCATTTTTTTTTTCTTTTTTGTCCGAATTTTAAAAAAAAAAAAAAAAAAAAAAAAAAAAAAAAAAAGTTCAAAATTTTTGTCCGATTTTTATTTTTTTTTTACCAAATTTTTTTTAAAAATTCAAAAATTCAAAATTCGGACAAAAAAATTTTGGACAAAAATTTTGAACTTTTTTTTTTTTTTTTTTTTTTTTAATTCGGACAAAAAAGAAAAAAATGGGACAAAAAATTCGGACAAAATTTTTGATTTTTTTTTTTTTAATTTTTTTTTTTTTTTTTTTAAATTTGGTCAAAAAAAATCAGACAAAAAATTCGGACTAAATAAAAAATTCGGACAAAAAAAAAAGAAAACGGAAAAAAAGTAAGGAAAATGAACAAAAACGGATAAAAACGGAAAAAAATGGACAAAAACATAAGAAAAGCGGATAAAAACGGACAAAAACGTAAGAAAAACGGATAAAAAGTAAGAAAAACGGACAAAAAGTATGAAAAACGAAAAAAACGTAAGAAAAACGGACAAAAACGTAAATAACGAAAAAAAAAACGGAAAACAAAAATAAGAATAAGACGAAAACGTAAGAAAAACGGAAAAAACGAAAAAACAAAAAAAACGGACAAAACGAAAAAAACGGACAAAAACGTAAGAAAAACGGACAAAAACGAAAAAAACGTAAGAAAAATAGACAAAAACGTAAGAAAAACGAACAAAAACGGAATAAAAACGGAAAAAACGTAAGAAAAACGGACGAAAACGTAAAAAACGGAAGAAAAAACGGACTCAAGGACCATTTGTGTAAGCCTTGCGCAACACAAGGACGATTTTGTGTAATAAGGACCATTTGTGGAAAAAAAAAATGACTAAATTTGTAAAGCCTTGCGTAACACAAGGACCATTTGTGTTAAAAACTGAAAAGGAATATAAAAAAAGATAAGGAGAGGGGTATTTGTGTCATTTGACGGAGGCCAGGGACCAAACATGCAGCTGAAACTTCAAAATAGAGACCATCCTTGCACTTTCGAAAGGATAAGAACCAAACCTGCAATTTGGCCAAACCTTAAGGACCAAAAATGCAATTTACTCTAACTAATTTCTATAACATCACTATTTAATTTATATTTCACTACTATGCATGTGTACTTTATTGTCCACGGTTTTATTATACAGTAAAACCTCTATAAATTGATAGTGTTGGACCGGGATATTTTATTAATTTAGCGAGATATTATTATATTGATAAATTAATAATTCAGGTTTTACGTATGACCTTTAAATTTCCAATTCTAATATACGAGTTACTTACAATGTATATTCATTAGAGATGACAAATAAATTTGAAAAACAAGTTCCTATTAACATTTTATGAATTCCCATTCACACTTTATGAAAAATAAAATTAACACTTCATATTGCAATACGAGAAGACAACGCACCAACTCTTTAGTGCAGTAAGGAAATTTGAAGATGAACTCAATATAAATTTGAAGTTAAAAAAAAAAAAACAAGTGACTATGGATTCATTTTTTACTAAACAATCTCATATTTTGAAGTGTATCTCTTACACACACACATATGCATATATATAAAATTTTTAGTAATTATTAATTTATAGTTTCGTTGGGACTATTATATATACATTGGGGTTTCAAAAAAAATTATTATCTTATTATTTTATCGATTAGGGTTCAAATTTGTACTGGTCCTAAGTTGAGACTAGACAAATTATTAATTTTATCGAGGTTATTAATTTATCGAGTATTAATTTATAGAGATTTTACAGTATGTGAATGTTTTCTCAATCCACAATGATAAACGTATACAATTTTTGTTACGATAGTTGGTGTGGATAATTACAAAAATAAACTACACGCTTTTCGTACCGTGAAAATATAAGTGTGTACTATTTGAGTTTTTCTTGTAGTGTATATATATCTTACGACTACTTTATCATATGATTCATGAGAAATTGTCTTCACTAATCTCGTATCACACACTTTGCAAGTAAACACCATGGCAAGATCATGTCTGGGAGATATAAGATACATTGTTTCGATTTTTAAACACAAAAGACAGCTAATGTAAAACATCAAAGGGTTAAACCCTATATTCATCAAGGGTTAGTGTAGTTAATAACTTCGTCCCCAGTACGTCCATTTCTTAGCAGGTTTTCCCGATGCAAAGCATAACATTCCTGTCAAGAAAAGAAAAGCCATAACTACCAGTTTGTTTTTCCCTAGTCAATTGTGAATGATAATACATGTATACGTAGTACTTTTTATAATTAAACAAACCCTCTATTAAAAGAAAAAAAGTACCTTGAGGCAGTTCAGGCTGGACAATTGGAGAACAAAGTGTCTTAGCAGCTCCAACCTCCCCCTCTGTCTTAGCTTTCACATCCTTCTCGACTTCCTGAAGCATGAATTACATGTATAAGTCAATCTATTATACATATAGATACAATACAAATGGCAAACTACTGAAGCATAGTAGCGCATAAAAAGTACACATGATTGAGCTTTGCTTTCATATCCTTTTGCATACGCAGTTAGAATAGTTGCTTCAACGGGACAGATTTGAAACGGATCACAAGACTCAACTAGATAAGACGGACACGCATCGGGATTTGATGGGCATTTTCAGTAATACAAGAACTTAACATTTATAACCATTAACTTGAGGATCCTGATTTCAGTATTAAAATAGCTCGACCCACACATATCACTGACCAACCCAATTATAGACATTTAGTTGCAAGCATTAAGATGTAATGGATGCAAACTATTACCTCTTCATCACACCATGGAGCCAAGATCAATTTCTTTTGGCCTAATGCTTCAATGAACTCGTCCCAAGTTTTGGTAACTTGAATACATGCATCCCGATTTTGTTTAGCAGTATCAAACATGCGTTGCTGAATAACATCCAACATAACCTTAACTTTCTCACCCAAATCTGCCATAGGAAGATCGACCTTTGATCAATTGCCATTGTCACGACAAACAGCACGGACCTGAAAAGAAGTAAACATCAGGCTTTTGCATGGAACACTTGCAGTTGAAGAAGGCCAAATAAGTTCGGAAACAAATTAGAAGGGATTCAAGCTTTCTGAGGTCTGCCTGGGCACGAATACCTAAACCATTCAAAGTTTCCACAGTCGCCAAACAAGCATTCATTATTTTTCTGACATCCGCATCTTTGAAAGGCACATGAATCACAATAACTTGTACTTCTGAAACTTTAGGAGGCAACACCAGGCCTTTATCATCACCGTGAACCATAACCATCACACCAATCTGAAAACAGATCAAGTTTAATATCAAAACTTGTTCTATATTATAGAACACATTTTTACAAATACTAAAAACAATCGCTTGATTACTGTTCAGGTGCTGTAAGCCCATGCATTCTGCCACATCATAGCCGTTTCTCCCATCCCATATTCATCAACAACATTCTGGCCCAAGCAATGTAAAGTTGCACCTTGTACACCACGAGTCCACGACCAGTTTCTGGAATAAAGGCCTGAAAGCATTAAAGCAATTATAAGGAGACATGTAATTTAACATTAGCTATTTAGTTATTAACTGATGATAGTATCGTATAGGTGGTACCTCCACACTAGTAGTATATCGCCCACCAGCAAACTTCTCCAGCTCACTCTTTTCCCCTTTCACAACAGGGACGGCAAAGTAATCCTCATAAAGACGTCTATACAGTTCAAGTATTTGACCAGCCTAAAATATCATAGTTATAACTATATCATTCCATTATTAATGCATTAAACACATGTATCAATGAATGAACTTTCTCATGTTTTAAACATGAGATCAGTGAGATGTACTGACTCCAGATAACTTTGATTTTTACCTCATGGTCAGCCTCCTCTTTTGTTGCAAAGGCACTGTGTCCTTCTTGCCAAAGAAACTCACGGCTCCTACAAAGTTGAGAAATTAGTACAGATTCAAATTGTGTTCATAATGTGAGCTGACTGCAGTGTTGGAAAAATCGGCCTAGGCGCTAGGCGGGGATTAACCGGCCAGTTTCAGCCTAGTCAGCCTTATTAATCGGATGAAACAAAAATCAGCCAAACCGGACAAATTTCGGCTAAATCGGTCAACGCGGGTCAACTTTTTCCAAAACTTAAAATTGATAATTTTTTTCAATATACCTCGCGCTTTTCACAAATCAGACGAACCACGCCTCGAGCAGTGATTTAACACAAAATGAGAAGGATGCTAGTTTTTTATTTCAATTGAATGTTTATGACACGAATTGAATTCGGAAATTGGTTTCTAAAAATGATTGAACCTTAGAAGAATATAAAAATTCCAATCCAATTATTCCCCAATTGAGCACCCGGCTAACCATTAATCGCTAGGTGGTACCCGGCCGCCCAACTAGCGACCATCGGTTTTACAACCTTTGTTGACCGACTCATAAAATGATGCTATAAGTAGGCACACAATATAACAAGGGATATGAAAATATCACCTCATAAGTCAGATATGGTTACTTCCCACCCCCCGAGGTATATATTTCCACTTTTAATTGATTGGTGTTTTGGCATGAACTTTTATCAATATTTTAATATTGTCTTTATTATTGATCGCGATACACTTTGGGACGTTTTCCCTGATCTAAACTTTTCAGGTCTCTGATTTGGAAGTTCCTAACCCCTACTATGCTTTACGGATCAGGGGACACTGTGACTTGCCCATGAGACTAAATCAATGATACAGTAATGTTTGCGTGGAGTTCAATAATCCCCTATTACTAAACTTAAGCCATACATACCCTGCGTGCCGTTAGCTTCTGGCCAGGCTGGGCGGGAGCATGCTCGAAATCGTCATCGTCACGTACGACTAGCCTAGTAGCGTCTAATGACATATTTCCTATAAATTTGTCTACTTCTTGATCCTGAGCAAAATCGAGAAACATAAGCCCAAATGATAAGCTTAAGCAAAACCCATATTACATAAATGCGGCTCAATATTTAAGGAGCTTATTGAGAATATACCCTGGGACGATACTCCTCATCCTCGTCCACATCCACCAAAATTGGCTCATTGATCTCCTCCTCATGATCGACGTCGGCGTGGTCCCCCCCCCTCGACAATCGGCTGGTTAACCCACATTTATACTTAGTTAGTATCGAGACATTCAATTAATTAAAACAGAAATGTACATATTTTATTATAAAAAAGAGATGTACCTCTGCGACGTGCAACGCCTGCAAATCTCCTTTTACCACCTCTACCTTTTGGTCGTATTTGGTGGCGAGTTGAGCGAGAGCGTTGCCGAATTGGTCATCAGCTGCCTTCAATTGATCCTCCGCCCCCCGAAGCACGTCTTCTAGCTCTTGTCGTTTGTCTTGAGCCTCGTCCGCCTTAAGTCGTCTGGCCTCGAGAAGTTTAAGGCTTGTAGCAAACTTGGCTTGAGCCTTCCGATATGAGGCATAGGCTCTTCTGCGAGCAACGGCGGCAGCGACGACGGTTTTATCTGTATTGCGGATCCGACATATGGCTGTTAACCCGTCACCTTGAACCGAGACTAGCTCAGTCATTCTCCAACACGTAGAGTGGGCCCCAGCTTCCTCTAAAATAGACCTTCCGATCACATACCTGAAGACCGTTTCCCAGCCGACACAAACCCCCAATGGGTTGGTTACACATGATTTTGCCCCCACCTGCTGCCAGTAACCCTCCTTGGTCACAATCAATCTTTGTATTCTACGCTCACATACCTGAAGACCGTTTCCCAGCCGACACAAACCCCCAATGAAAGCAACAACAACAAACCCTAACCGATCCGATCCGATCACGATGGCCGTACAACCACCACAATCACCACCACCACCAACATCAACATCAACAGCAATGGCGGATCCGACAACCGAACCCAACACTAATTCTGACCCAAACCCAAACCCAAACCCTAACTCTATCCCTAACCCTATCATCACAAACAACCAATCCGTCGTAACGCCGCCACCACCACCACCACCACAATCAGCAACAACAAATACAACGGCGGCTCAGATAACAGAACCCAACCCTAACCCTAACCCTAACCCAAACCCAAACCCAAGCAGATCACCAAATCCTATTTGCTATAAATTTCTCCCCGATAACGACGAGTTGATTGAGGTTTTAGATGTTGGATGTGATCGAATCCAGCACAATAAAATTGCTAAGATTGATCTCTACTCGGATCATGTTTGGAAGGTTTTGGCTGAAGTGTGTCCGGTGGTCTATAATTTGGAGGAATTTGTTGTCGAAGCACCCCGATGTCCTGATCCGAGAAGGGGAGAGCGTAGAATACAAAGATTGATTGTGACCAAGGAGGGTTACTGGCAGCAGGTGGGGGCAAAATCATGTGTAACCAACCCATTGGGGGTTTGTGTCGGCTGGGAAACGGTCTTCAGGTATGTGATCGGAAGGTCTATTTTAGAGGAAGCTGGGGCCCACTCTACGTGTTGGAGAATGACTGAGCTAGTCTCGGTTCAAGGTGACGGGTTAACAGCCATATGTCGGATCCGCAATACAGATAAAACCGTCGTCGCTGCCGCCGTTGCTCGCAGAAGAGCCTATGCCTCATATCGGAAGGCTCAAGCCAAGTTTGCTACAAGCCTTAAACTTCTCGAGGCCAGACGACTTAAGGCGGACGAGGCTCAAGACAAACGACAAGAGCTAGAAGACGTGCTTCGGGGGGCGGAGGATCAATTGAAGGCAGCTGATGACCAATTCGGCAACGCTCTCGCTCAACTCGCCACCAAATACGACCAAAAGGTAGAGGTGGTAAAAGGAGATTTGCAGGCGTTGCACGTCGCAGAGGTACATCTCTTTTTTATAATAAAATATGTACATTTCTGTTTTAATTAATTGAATGTCTCGATACTAACTAAGTATAAATGTGGGTTAACCAGCCGATTGTCGAGGGGGGGGACCACGCCGACGTCGATCATGAGGAGATCAATGAGCCAATTTTGGTGGATGTGGACGAGGATGAGGAGTATCGTCCCAGGGTATATTCTCAATAAGCTCCTTAAATATTGAGCCGCATTTATGTAATATGGGTTTTGCTTAAGCTTATCATTTGGGCTTATGGGCTTATGTTTCTCGATTTTGCTCAGGATCAAGAAGTAGACAAATTTATAGGAAATATGTCATTAGACGCTACTAGGCTAGTCGTACGTGACGATGACGATTTCGAGCATGCTCCCGCCCAGCCTGGCCAGAAGCTACCGGCACGCAAGGTATGTATGGCTTAAGTTTATATGACGCAATTCATTTAAGTAAAAGAACATGCTGCTATTACTAATCATAAAAGCAAAATTTAACCATATGACGCAATTCATTATAAAAGAAAAACAATGTAACCAATCATAAAACTTAAGCAATTTCACATCAATCCTAAATCCATTTCCAAAAACCTTCATTAAAATAGGCTCATTGCGATTTGATAAAAAGCTAATAAGCACCTCAAACAAGTTAAGACAAGCACCCTAAGATTAATAAGTAAGACATTTGGTTGCATCTCCATAAACCTATCTCTTACAACAGTTGCAACAAAACTGAATGTGAGGATCCACAAATGCAAAACATAATAAACAACTAACATTTAAAAGCATATAAACATTTATCTGTTTGTTTGTTAAGCACTTTCGTGTCTTTGGATCAAGAGAAATCAAGCAGACCCACATCATAAGTAAGTAAAAATGTGCTACTACTGCATCCATTCTAAACTAAAAACCTTTTTTGTTTTTGCACAAACACGATACATCACAAATCCTAAGTCAACCACACTTGCGAAAACAACTAACTGTGACATTATTTCCACACAAATATACATCAACAGATAAATCGATTACAAACCTTAAATCCCCTAAAAAAAAATAACCAACACAGTAAAAAATATAACTAACTCAATAGAATCACTTATTATTACCTTTCAAATATTCATTTACACATATAAACTCAACAAAAGTTTTTACAAACCAACAACACAACATTTCATCAGACACCATTACAAACCTTAAACCACCCAAGAAAACAAACATAAGTACCACTCAAACATTCATAAAGTCATTACTAACCTTAAATCACCTAAATAAAACTAACCAATATTTCAAAAGAATCACAATAAACGTTACAAACCATAAAACACCCACAATAAACTGATTAAAAACCCATTAGCACCATTCAAATATTCATATACAGATATAAATCTAACATAAAATAAGTATATGAAAAGGAGACATACCCATTGCTGCTGTTGATGTTGTGAACGGCTGAAGGGTGTTGTGATTATTAGGGTTTAGATATAGCATTTCATTGGGCTTTTTTCTGGGCCGCTTGTAATGGGTGTGATATTACTACTTTTCTACGCTATTCTTTCTCGGCCCAAACATTTAACCTTTTTAACTTGTTTTCACCCGATATGTCACTCGTTAGTAACCAAATAATTCCATACTTCAAACTTTATATTAATGGGTTTTTACATATTTCCCCTTGCTAAACACCCCTAATTACATATATACACAACCCTAAGTTTTAATTACATATATACCCAATTTCTTTGAAATTACCAATCTAGCCTTCTATTTTAGAAGAAAATAAAATACAATCCATCTCCACTAGGGGTGGCAATTCGGGTCGGGTTCGGGTTCACGGGTTCGGGTTATCGGGTTCGCGGGTCAGAAACTTTCAACCCGAACCTGACCCGTTTAATAAACGGGTCAATCAGGTCGACCCAAAACCGACCTGAAACCTATTTAGTCTCAACCCTAACCTGCTAATTTTCGGGTCGGTCTCAGGTTGGGTTTCGGGTTAGCGGGTTAATTCGGGTTAACTGGTTAACGGGTTCGGGTTAGTGGGTTCGCGGGTCAGAAACTTTCAACCCGAACCTGACCCGTTTAGTAAACGGGTCAATCAGCGTCGACCCAAAACCGACCTGAAACCTATTTAGTCTCAACTCTAACCTGCTAATTTTCGTGTCGGTCTCAGGTCGGGTTTCGGGTCGTGTCGGAAATTGCCACCCCTAATCTCCACCAGTTACCCAAACGTTTCTTCTTCTTCTCCATCTCCATTGACGCAAACCCTAGTTCTTCTCCATCCAGTCGACACAAACCCAAGTTCTTCTTCATCCATTCGACGCAAATCCTAGTTCTTCTCCATCCAGTCGACACAAACCCTAGTTCTTCTACATCCATTCGTGAGCTGAAATATTATCTCAAAAGTAAGTCTCCTATATGTAGCATGTATATTGATCTTCTCCATCCATTCGTTCGGTTTATATACTATTTTATTTATTTGTACCTAATAGAGCTTAATGTATTTACTACTCTTGATAAGCAAAGTACGAGTAAACAGTGTATGACAAAACTAGCTCTTGAAATATGACTAGGTTTGATTGAATCTGAGTTTGATGTTATAGGCATGTTCACCTTTTAAAACTAGAAACACAATGTGCCACTGTTGTAGGATGTTGCACGAATGACTATTGTATGCCACTGTTGTAGGATATGAAAAGAAAGATGTTATAGCTGGCATGTTCACCTTTTAAAACTAGAAACACAAAGTGCCACTGTTGTAGGATAAGAAAAGAAAGATGTGCCATTGTTGTAGGATATATGTTGCACGAATGACTATTGTATGCCACTGTTGTAGGATAAGAAAAGAAAGATGTTATAGGCATGTTCACCTTTTAAAACTAGAAACACAAAGTGCCACTATTGTAGGATAAGAAAAGAAATATGTTATAGGCATATATATTCACCTTTAAAACTAGAAACACAAAGTGCCACTGTTGTAGGATAAGAAAAGAAAGATGTGCCACTGTTATAGGATGCTGCACTGTTTGCAGACTTAATGTATTATATGCCACTGTTGTATGTTAAAATGTGCTACACGAATGACTATTTTAGTGAACCAAATTGTAAATATTGGTTAATCTTACTTTCGTTTATGATTGTTAGGTTATGGAAGAAGAAAATATTGATGTTATTAGAAACCAATCATCCAAGTGTAAGATAAAACTACGACACGGAGGATACTTTCGGTTAGCTAAGAACACATCAACAAAACGATATTATTTGGGCTATCAAAAAAGCATTTACATTGACACGTTGATATACAATTTTCAAGATTTGTTTGAAGAGGCTTCCACTCATTATCCTTCAAATAGAGAGCTTACTTTGTCGCTTTATTTCGTTGACAAATATACCACTGAGTATGTATCATTTATTAAGGTTGATTGTGATGACAAGTTTCAGTTGATGCTTAGTATGTATTATGTGGAGAAAGAATTCACCGTTTATGTGACGGCAAATAGTAATGTTGAGAAAAGTTTGACGCAACAAAGGTAATTATCCCCTATTTGTTATTTTAGTACAATTAGTTGCATAGTTAGTTTGTTTTTTATGAATATATCACATCTTTTTGCAGTGGAAGAGATGGTGTTCTTATAGTAGATGGTGAGGAGGAACACGGTGGGGAAGAATCCGAATATTCATTAAACGATGAGAGTTATCATAGTACTTATAGTACAGATGTTGAAGTTGATGATGAAGAACATAGTGGGGCGGAACATTGTAAAAAGGAAAGTGTTGTCATTAAAGTGAACTCAACGTTTGAAAACGTGAATGAATTTAGAAGAGCTTTGGCCCATTATGCAATCACGAATGGATTTGAATGCTTCATTGAGAAAAGTGAACCTAAACGATTCACAGCAAGGTGTGTCGACCTAGAATGCAAATGGAGAATACACGTTTCTATCATGCAAGACGCAATTACATTCGAGGTAAGTTTTATATAAAATCCTTCTTTTTCTGGCCTAAGAAAGTTGGTTACCATTTTTTGCAAGTGTGCTTAAAAATAAACTAAAATCTGATGGGGATGTCTCACCTAAAGCACTACAAAAGTGGATTATGAAAAATTATAATATTGATGTGCCGTACATGAAAGTTTTTCGGGGGAAAGAACTAGCTTACAGTGAACTCAACGGGAAGTGGGAAGACTCATTTGAAAAAATGAATGATTTTAAAGAGGAGTTATTAAGATGAAATCCGGGAAGTGTCGTTGAGGTTGACTATGAGATTAAAGGTAACAAGAAGCTATTTTTTCGTTGTTTTATTTCATTTGTAGCTTGCTTGAAGGGGTTTCTTGATGGTTGCCGCCCATACATTTCTTTAGATGCATGTCATTTAAAAGGGAAGTTTAATGGAGTCCTAGTCGCTGCTACAAGTGTGGACGGTAACAATTCTATTTTTCCTATCGCTTATGGTGTACTTGAGTCGGAAAATAAAAATTCTTGGATATGGTTTCTTGAATTACTTAAGAAAGCAATTGGTACACCTAATGGACTAGTTATATCATCCGACATGCAAAAAGGCCTAGATGTTGCAATTACAGAGGTTTATCCTACGGCTGAGCATAGAGAATGTGTTAGACACTTGTATGGTAACTTCAAGAGACATTTTCATGGAGAATTCTTTTCTAAACGTTTATGGGGAGCTGCTAGGACCTATAGTATAAATCAATATGAGAAGTTATTAAATGAGATTGAAGAAAAAAATAAGGACGCACTTACTTATCTTGATCAGAATCACAAGAGGATATGGAGTCGTTGCAAGTTCGGGACAACATCAAAGTGTGATTATATAACTAATAATGTTTCGGAGGCATTTAATTCTTGGATAGGTGATGTGCGTTATCGACCGGTACTTGACCTACTTGATGGCATTAGAGAGAAGATTATGATACGGTTAGATAAGAAAAGGAGACTTCTAAAGAAATGGAAGGGTACAATGGTACCTAGGACTAAGAGGTATCTCAACAAATTCTCCAAGGTTAGTGTAATTTAATATTTTTGTTACATATATTTTTTCTAATAGGTCTTGATAAAGAGAATTTATATATTGAATTAAATTATTTATTTTTATGTAGAACTTGGGTCTATATGAAGTTTGCAGAAGTGGTGAAAATCGAGCTGAAATCAAATATGATGACAAGCGTTGGGATGTTTCACTAGATGATAGAACATGTACTTGTGGAGTTTGGCAGGTTAGAGGTATTCCGTGTATACATGCGACAGCTTTTATTACTTTCACAAGGGATGTAAACTGGGAAAACTATGTTGATTCATATTTTACTATTGAGAAGTTTAAATTAGCTTATGCTTCAGAAGTTGCCCCTATGCCGGCAAGGGATCAATGGGTACATATAGATATCGGGGAGAAGATATACCCACCTACAATCAAACGTCCTCCGGGAAGACCGAGAAAGAACAGAATTAAACCAAATGATGAGCCTAGAAAGAGACAAAAGTGTGGACGTTGTCACGGATATGGACATCGTCAAAAAACATGCAAAAATGCGGCGCCTCAAGATAATATTTGATACTTGTTTTTGTGTTTTGATATGTACTAGTTTAAGACGCTTGTCGATTATGTGCGATTCTTATTTGGAACTTGTTTTTGTGTTTTGATATATACTTGTTTAAGACGCTTGTTGATTATGGGTGATTCTCATTTTGAAATGAAATCTTGAATTTCCTAGTTATGGTTGTTTTTAAGTCATTCAAAATTAAATTTCAATGATTTGTGTAAATTTGTAATAAATAAATTTATTAGAAGGTGGTAAAAGAAAAATATGTAATGTAGATGGTGAAATATGTAATTTTTTTTCTTTGAAAAATATGTAATATATGAAATTAGAAGGTATAATATGTAAATATGTAATATACAAGGTGAAACTATGTAACAAATGATACTAGAAGGGAGAAATATATTAATGTTAATAAGGGTATAATAGTCATTTAATAAGCTATTTTAAATAAATTGGGTATATATGTAATTAAGAGTGTTTAGGAAAGGGATATATGTAATTAAATTTTAAGCTTGGGTATATATGTAATAAACTAGCTTAGCAGGGACATATATGTAATTGCCCCTATATTAATTAATAAAATAAAATAAAATCTTCTTATTTAGTTTTTTAAAATTAGTGTGCTTAAACTATCGATCTATGCATTAACATGTCGTCCATTAATTTTAAACACCCACCCTTTTAATTTAACTAATTCCAACCAACTTTATTTACAACCCGTTAATGCACAACTAAACATAAACAATAACCAAGTTTGAGAAATGTTCCATTCAGGTCACTCTAACATAAAAAATTACATAAGAATAGAACAGTTTTGAAATTTTGATGGTTTTTATTGTTGAAATAAAGTTTGAGGTACCAAATTGAAACAGATAATTGGTTACTATTTGTTCACAGAAGGCTTGTTATGAGTTGCTTTCATACATATTTCTGAGATCATGTATATTGGTCTTATTCGTGTATGCTTTCAATTTTAATTAGTCACAATGTAATAGTCAAAATGTCTAAGTTTGTGAAAGTTTTCGAAAAAATTTTATTGGGTCAATTTTAGGGCGTAACAGCTTGGAGCATAATTTTATTGGGTCATTTTCGAAAAAAGTTTACGTGTGCAATGATTGTACTACATAATAACTCGTGGACTTTTCCAGAAAAGCTAAAGAGGGTGTTTGCCTGTGTCAGTTTCGGCGAGGAGAAAGAGAGGGAAAAGGAGTATCATTAATTTCGAGCATAATTGATCAAGAAAAGAGGGTGTAACCAAGTTATTTAGAGTGTCTAATCATAAACCAATCTCAAGTAAGTAATTACGTTAACATTGTTCCATCTTGTTTACCAAACCTAACTGACAAGCAAAAACTTAGACCAATAGAAAGCATACGGTACACAAGCACAGCAGATGCTTAAGGGATGTTTGTGATAGCTTATTAACTGAGCTTATTTGGAAAGTTCATAGGCCCATTTTTGGGCTTATTTAATTTTTTAAAATTAGTGTGCTTAAACTATCGATCTATGCATTAACATGTCGTCCATTAATTTTAAACACCCACCCTTTTAATTTAACTAATTCCAACCAACTTTATTTACGACTCGTTAATGCACAACTAAACATAAACAATAACCAAGTTTGAGAAATGTTCCATTCATGTCACTCTAACATAAAAAATTACATAAGAATAGAACAGTTTTGAAATTTTGATGGTTTTTATTGTTGAAATAAAGTTTGAGGTACCAAATTGAAACAGATAATTGGTTCCTATTTGTTCACAGAAGGCTTGTTATGAGTTGCTTTCATACATATTTATGAGATCATGTATATTGGTCTTATTCGTGTATGCTTTCAATTTTAATTAGTCACAATGTAATAGTCAAAATGTCTAAGTTTGTGAAAGTTTTCGAAAAAAATTTATTGGGTCAATTTTGGGGCGTAACAGCTTGGAGCATAATTTTATTGGGTCATTTTCGAAAAAAGTTTACGTGTGCAATGATTGTACTACATAATACCTCTTGTACTTTTCCAGAAAAGCTGAAGAGGGTGTTTGCCTGTGTCAGTTTCGGCGAGGAGAAAGAGAGGGAAAAGGAGTATCATTAATTTCGAGCATAATTGATCAAGAAAAGAGGGTGTAACCAAGTTATTTAGAGTGTCTAATCATAAACCCATCTCAAGTAAGTAATTACGTTAACATTGTTCCATCTTGTTTACCAAACCTAACTGACAAGCAAAAACTTAGACCAATAGAAAGCATACGGTACACAAGCTAAGCACAAGCACAGCAGATGCTTAAGGGATGTTTGTGATAGCTTATTAATTGAGCTTATTTGGAAAGTTCATAGGCCCATTTTTGGGCTTATTTAATTTTCTAAAATTAGTGTGCTTAAACTATCGATCTATGCATTAACATGTCGTCCATTAATTTTAAACACCCACCCTTTTAATTTAACTAATTCCAACCAACTTTATTTACAACCCGTTAATGCACAACTAAACATAAACAATAACCAAGTTTGAGAAATGTTCCATTCAGGTCACTCTAACATAAAAAATTACATAAGAATAGAACAGTTTTGAAATATTGATGGTTTTTATTGTTGAAATAAAGTTTGAGGTACTAAATTGAAACAGATAATTGGTTACTATTTGTTCACAGAAGGCTTGTTATGAGTTGCTTTCATACATATTTCTGAGATCATGTATATTGGTCTTATTCGTGTATGCTTTCAATTTTAATTAGTCACTATGTAATAGTCAAAATGTCTAGGTTTGTGAAAGTTTTCGAAAAAATTTTATTGGGTAAATTTTGGGGCGTAACAGCTTCGAGCATAATTTTATTGGGTCATTTTTGAAAAAAGTTTACGTGTGCAATGATTGTACTACATAATAACTCGTGGACTTTTCCAGAAAAGCTTTAGAGGGTGTTTTCCTGTGTCAGTTTCGGCGAGGAGAAAGAGAGGGAAAAGGAGTATCATTAATTTCGAGCATAATTGATCAAGAAAAGAGGGTGTAACCAAGTTATTTAGAGTGTCTAATCATAAACCCATCTCAAGTAAGTAATTACGTTAACATTGTTCCATCTTGTTTACCAAACCTAACTGACAAGCAAAAACTTAGACGAATAGAAAGCATACGGTACACAAGCTAAGCACAAGCACAGCATATGCTTAAGGGATGTTTCTGATAGCTTATTAACTGAGCTTATTTGGTTAGTATTTGTTGAATCCAAGATCTAGCTCTTCTAGGATTATACAAACAATGATTGTTGCATAGCGGAATAATAATAAGAACACAATCAATGTAACTAACAAGGTTTTCTTTATTAAATCTAAATAAAACCTACTACAACTACTATACTACTATACGCTCTATGCGTTTCAATCGAATCTCATTGGAGAGATCAATCTATGAAATGGATGCCTGTAACCTAGACGCCTACCCTCTTTATATAATAGAGGGAGGTTACAAACCCTAGCTTCCCTTAAAAGCTAACTATTTATATATTAGGTCCTCATTGTTTCTCCTTTCTTCATTTCTTGCTTGTGGGTTTTGTAATCATCAAATCTGTAATTCCCAACAATCTTCTCCTATTTGATATTACAAAACAATCTGCATGAAGAAACAATGATAAAACATGTCATCACAAATAATAAGCTGCACATCATAAATCTTCTTCCCCTTTTTGTAATCATCCAATAGGGGTCTTGTGCATCTCGTAAACGCTTCCCCTCATGTGATGCATGTAGATGGTTAAACAAGCTTCCCCTGAAACCAATAACCATCGCTTGAATCATGAACTCAGTAGCATGGATCATCTCTTCCTTCAGTGCGAAAAAGACATCAGTTAATAAAATGTCTTTGGATAATTCTTGTAGTCAATATATGCATGGCGATCACATGCAATGGCTGACAGTCTCAGTGAGCGCAGGCGGATCAACCAGAAACCACTCAATGCTTATGATTATCTAATTTTGTGTAATCATATCATGAACTGTATGGTATCATATGCCCCCCAAAATATTTGTAAAGCGCGTGTAACTGTTCCAGTCAAGAATTATGCCACGAACTGAATCTCCAAAACAAACCATACACATCTTCATTGTTCAAGATCCAAGGGCGTCTTCGGACCTAGAATTAAATATCAACCAGCAAAAACAAAATAATAACTTCTTTTTTTTTTTAACACGAGCAGCAGAATCCAAGTGAGAGCAACAGACATGATATCCGTAGCAGCAGAATTAATGACCATATCAACCAATTCCACAAGCGACAAATCAGATCACCACTTGTGCATTAACTTTTGTCGTCCACTTGTAGCAGTACACGACAAACCCCAATTGTATCACCATATAACAGTACGAATAATACACATCTTCATGATATTAAACCACAAAAGCGACAAACCAATTCCATTAACCAATTAAGCGAGCAGCGTACATAAGCGACAAACCAATGATCCCACCAATAAGATCCACAACCAATCAACAGTACGAGGTAATCATACTAACAGAAAAATTATTCAACAGCAGCAGCCTCATTTAATTCCACACAGACCAATTAATTAAAGAATAGATCATATGTGACAAATCGACATAAATCATCCAGCCCCACATTCGATTTAAATAAACCATAAACCAATTACAATTAATGGTAGTACGAGGTTTGTTTTGAGAATTAGCCAATTTAAAAACGAACGTACCATGTGCAGATCTGCTACTAAAAATAAATACGATTACCTTCGGTCAACAATAAACTTTTAACAGATCTGCTTTTGTTTGGTAACTCATGCTCCAAAACTGCTACTGTACGACATAAAACTTGTTCCAGATCTGCTTCTCATCTGCTCCATCTCCATCGACAACGAAAAACCTTGTAAATCCCTAGATATCGAGAGCCACCCGCTTTGATCATCAGAGCTAAAGTACCAAATGAAGAAGGGGTAGATGGAAGAGGATCAGATGAATCCTCCTCAACCTTGGCCTTACCTTTGTTTTTAGAGGATGATGCTGTTTTGGGGAAGTAGTTGGTCCACCCTGAATCACTGGATGAGGAAGAATCTGATGAGATTTCTATAACTGGCTGTTTAGATGAACTCATGATTTTGAAGATTTTTTTTGTTTGATTTGTGATGATAAAGTTATGTGATTTGAGGGTTATATAATGATATGGAGATTAGTGCGAATTTATTGGTGGTTGGTATTGTGATTTAATTCAGGTAAGTTGTTCTTAATGACTAAGTTCGGAAGGTTGACTGCGGTCAAACCAACTCATTGCTGCCGAATGGTCAAAGATCTTATTGCTGCCGATTGACCAAATATTGCTGCCGATTGGTCAAACCTTCTTAAGTTAATTGGTCAATGTTACGTGCAAAGAATTGCAGCAATTTAAAGTGATATTTTTGGCAACACAATGTATAATTGCACTTCTCTCATCTCAAATTCTCAAAAACCTATCGAACCCTAATTTTCCCATTTCAAACCCTAAATCATTCCTTCAACGCAATGACAACTCTTCGTTACAGGGATGATCATAACAAGGTTGCTTATTTGGAGTCTTCTTCAAGAAGTGTTGGTTATGATGAGGTTCTAGCATTTCTTCGTGGGTCATCTATTCGTTATGCACTCACTTATTGCCCAGTGACTGTGTATGATTCATTGGTCAAACAGTTTTGGGGAACAGCTAAGGTAAGACACATTGTGGGAAGAGAAGATGATATTGTTGCTGCCATTGATAATCAAGAAGTGATTATTACTGAGGAGTTGATTCGGGTACAACTTCAATTTCCTGAGGAGCAAGGGGAATATGA
The DNA here is from genome assembly GCA_021014915.2 of Artemisia tridentata subsp. tridentata. Taxonomy (NCBI): domain Eukaryota; kingdom Viridiplantae; phylum Streptophyta; class Magnoliopsida; order Asterales; family Asteraceae; genus Artemisia; species Artemisia tridentata. The sequence continues at coordinate 500,005,848 of CP139509.1, forward strand.
TCTTTCAAGGCAAGATATTACTGATGGTATGGCAGCTATAGGTTATCCTGTTACTGGTAGTTGTACTTTCTTGAAAAGTAAGTTGTCTCCTCAATGGAGATTTCTGATTCATACTTTACTCCAGTGTCTTAGTGTTAAGACAGGTGGTTGGGATCAATGTCCAAGTCCTATTGCATCTGGTCTAGTTTGTTTATCTCAGGGTAGGATCTTTAATTGGGCAAAATATATTTTTGAGGGAATGATTGAGAATATCAGTAATGGTAAAAACAGCTTTTTGATGTACCCTAGATTTCTTCAAATCATCTTAGGTGTACAGACCATTAATACATCCCCTAAGATTGTAAATCGGTTGACTGCCAAAATGTTTGCCTTGATGAAGATGAACTTTACTGGTCAACATTTGCCTTTGTTGCCTCCTATGTTACACAACCCTGATCCTGCTGACAACCCAGATCTTGCTGATAATGTCAGTATCCCACCATCACCCAATGCAGCTGATGAAGGGCCTTCAGTTGCTGCTGATGCATCTGCATCAGTTGCTGCTGATGATCCATTACCACCATCACCTAGACCAGTGACACCTACTCCTGAATCTAATGATCCTGATGAGCTCAATGAACAGACCATCACAGTTGAAACACCCAATGTTCAGCCAACAGCTTCTGTGGATTTACCTTCTTCTTCAAGGCTTTCATCTCCTAGTCCTACTAGGCAGCCATTTAGTTATGACACCAATGCAGGGGAAGGATTTAATGTTTCTCCACCCAGAGCCAATGAAGCTCCTAATACCTCAGGTATTCCTGCTGGTGGAGCTGAGGATGCTGTTAATCTCACCTCTATGTCCCAGTTACTTGACAGATCTGTGAAGAAAATTGAGGCATTGGAGTCAGAACTTAATGAGACAAAAAGGATTTTTAGTGAGAAAGTGGAGAATTTGGAAAAGGAGCTCAGGGATTCTAATGAAGCTTTTAGTAGAACTGTCCAAGAACTAAATGAAAGGATCAGCATATTGGAGGCTAGTCATGTGCAAAAGAAAAGAAGGGTTATTCTTTCTGAGTCTGAGGAAGATCAGGATGATATGATATTTGATGGGCTTAATGTGCTAGCATCTGTTTCTCTTGATGGTGCAAATACTGAAGTACCTACCACTTCTGAGCACACCATCACTACTCAAGCTCAGGTCTCCACTGAAACAAGGACCATTGCTGCTGATGACTCTGCTGTTCCTGTTGATGTTGATAGTATTTCTTCTGAGTCTAAGGTTCCTGTTATTACTGTTGGTAGTTCATCTGTTGCTACTGATAGTAATATCATTCCTTCTGAAGTAACTGAAAATGATGAAGAGATAGCTGAAAAGGTGCATGAACAGGAAATTGCTGCTGAAGAAGCTAGATTAGCTCAGGTTGCTCAAGATGAGGAGCTTGCAAGGAAATTATCTGTAGATGAGAGGGATATAGCTGAGACTACTTCAGAAGAGTTCAGTGAGCAAGTTGAATACTTGTTGAATACTGACATGATTATTCGAGCTCATGGCTTTATGGTTCTTCAACATTCAGAGTTGGATTCAGATGTAAGGTCAGATCTGCTCAAGGCTTTTATCTTAAAGAAACATAATGTAGCCACTTGGAATGACTTGATGCAGAGGATCAGTGAAAGACAAAGGTCAAGATTTAAAATGCCTACAAACACAAGATAACATCCATTTTATGAAGGTATATCTGAAGAATGAAGCTAACTATAAGCTGAATGAGTTCAAAGGGTGGAATGATGCTGCGATCCAAAAGTTGTTCCTTGATACCTATGCAAGGATAAATTCTTCATTACTGACAGACATTCCACAAAAGAAGAAAAGAGCTTCTTCACCTTTAGAATCTGATAGTGCAAAGAAAATGAAGACTGGAGAGACATTGTCTGGTACATCAAGTCTTAATGTAGATGCATCTGAGGCATCACAAGAAGTTCCTGTTTCTGCTGGTATTCCTGCTGATCATGTCTCTGTTTCTGCTGCACCATCTCACTCAGTTCCTATCCTGCAATATGGGTTAAGAACAAGGCATAAGAGTCTCTCTCATCATTCTTCTTCTATGGATATTTCTGAAGTGGATGATCAAGATTTGATTAGGATTGACTCAGATAGTGATTCAGAAGGTGATTCCATTCACTCTTGGGGTCATATTGCTCACTGGGAGATTAGGTCTACTTCTGATGGTGAAGTCAATGTTTGGTTTTCTCTTAATGGGACAGTCAAATTCTTTACTTTTCTGAGGGAGATCTTGAATAAAGTTGAAAGGAAAGATTTGGAGCATCTTTACAAGATAGTGGATAATCACTATCAAACTCATACTCCTACTGGAATTGGCCTACTGCTTTGGGGAGATTTACAGGTTTTGATGAATGCATTGGATGGAGACAAGGCTAAATTGATATGGGGAAATCAGTCTACCTGGAGAGTATTTTCTTGGAAGTTATATCCATCTTCCAATGTTCATGTTGTGGAACTCATCTCTGGCAAGTTCCTGACTATGTTTGTGGATATCTCTTATCCTTTATCTGAGGATGTGTTGAAGAGAATGCTAACACAGAAGGTCAGAGTTCCCAAGCATACAATTGGAAATGATTTAACCACTGCTGAACAATTGGTTAAATTCATCAAGGATCAACTTGCAGCTAAGGGATCATCAGCTTAAGGGGAGGATTGCAGATTAAGGGGAGGATTGAAGCTCAAGGGGAGGATTGTTCTTGTTGTTGTTGTATATTTTTCTTTCTTTCTTTTGGTTTCTTTTCTTATTTTCTTTCTTTTCTTTTGGTGTGTTTCTGATTTGTTTTTCTTAGTTTAAAAAAAAAAAAAAAAAAAAAAAAATCTTGTATATTTTGTGTGCTAATAAGATGGTTTTGAGCAACACCTTGCAGGTACAGTGTTGGTGTTTACACCTGCACAATAAATGGTGCTCAACTCACCATGTCTTACAGACAAGAAAGAGTTGGCTCATCATGAGGGTACGGCTCTGGTGTGATAATCAAATCCGTTGATAGCTGTAATAGCTTGCTCAAAGCTATAGGGTATTTCAACTCACCCATGGTTAATTCCTGAGAGTTGAAAATGGTTCTCAATTTACCATGGATGTAACCCTTTATGGGATCCAAAGGATTGGCTAGTCCACAAAAGTATGGTTTGTGGTAAAGACATTTGGTATCCATATTTGGTATTCAATTCACCAAGGTTTTGTTGTAACCAAAGAATTGGCTAGTCTTGAGCAAACGGCTACAGGTAAAGACAAGTCAAATCCGTTTATAGTTGCTGATTTGCTACTAAATCAGATGGTTATCAATGTACCATGATCTAACACATCTAAACATTGGCTACTCCAGTAGTGATGGCTATTGGTAAAGAGACATCAAATCCATTAATTTTCAATGATTCACCTCTCACAGGAGTTAACACACCTGGATGTGATGAGAATAGTATGAAACTTAAGTGATTTGATGTACATATTGTCATCAGTAGCAGCCAAGTTCAGGTGTGTTATGGTGACCAGTATACATGTTTTGAAGAAGATTTCCTATTCATGCTGAACTATTGAAGTTGCTGCTGGATGCTATAGAAGTTGGAATCTTGCAAGTTATGGATGTTGCTGCTGGTTACTACTTATTGCTGCTGCTAAGTCGCAGTCCTCAAGCCTGAGAAGTTCAAAGCTTTATCACATTGGAATCTTGCAGGTTAACCTAGTCAACCTCAAGATTAGGGGAGGATTGTTAGGATCTCTGGGAAATAAGAGTTTCATTGTTGCTGCCGATAGTGTTAAGCTGGTTCCTGCCGATAGCTTTGGTTCCTGCTGCAAGCTCATTGCTGCCGACAGTGTTATCTCGTTCCTACTGATAGTGTTGTTGCTGCGGATAGTATTGTTAGTTATCCGTATATTTAGAATGTTTGTTAAGATTTATTTTTAGAAGAGATCTCGTTTATCTCTTCACACGTTTTCTTGTAGAACGGGTTAGGGTTAGGTCATCTTGTTAGTATAAAAGATAAACCCGTCTATGAGTTTATGTACGCCTTTAACGTTTTCAATATTCAATAAACAATTCTTAGTTCATAGTTTGATCCATAGAGGATCATTGTCGTTTAGAGTTTTCTTCTTTATTATACTTGCTGTTTAGTTTCCGCATAAACACTTGTATAGCATACAAGGTTCTTGTTTATACCAAGCTCAATCAAGCTCGAAGTACTCGATCCTACAAAGTTCATAGGCCCATTTTTGGGCTTATTTAATTTTCTAAAATTAGTGTGCTTAAACTATCGATCTATGCATTAACATGTCGTCCATTAATTTTAAACACCCACCCTTTTAATTTAGCTAATTCCAACCAACTTTATTTACAACCCGTTAATGCACAACTAAACATAAACAATAACCAAGTTTGAGAAATGTTTCATTCAGGTCACTCTAACATAAAAAATTACATAAGAATAGAACAGTTTTGAAATTTTGATGGTTTTTATTGTTGAAATAAAGTTTGAGGTACCAAATTGAAACATATAATTGGTTACTATTTGTTCACAGAAGGCTTGTTATGAGTTGCTTTCATACATATTTCTGAGATCATGTATATTGGTCTTATTCGTGTATGCTTTCAATTTTAATTAGTCACAATGTAATAGTCAAAATGTCTAAGTTTGTGAAAGTTTTCGAAAAAAAATTATTGGGTCAATTTTGGGGCGTAACAGCTTGGAGCATAATTTTATTGGGTCATTTTCGAAAAAAGTTTGCGTGTGCAATGATTGTACTACATAATAACTCGTGGACTTTTCCAGAAAAGCTGAAGAGGGTGTTTGCCTGTGTCAGTTTCGGCGAGGAGAAAGAGAGGGAAAAGGAGTATCATTAATTTCGAGCATAATTGATCAAGAAAAGAGGGTGTAACCAAGTTATTTAGAGTGTCTAATCATAAACCAATCTCAAGTAAGTAATTACGTTAACATTGTTCCATCTTGTTTACCAAACCTAACTGACAAGCAAAAACTTAGACAATAGAAAGCATTCGGTACACAAGCTAAGCACAAGCACAGCAGATGCTTAAGGGATGTTTGTGATAGCTTATTAATTCATCTTATTTGGAAAGTTCATAGGCCCATTTTTGGGCTTATTTAATTTTCTAAAATTAGTGTGCGTAAACTATCGATCTATGCATTAACATGTCGTCCATTAATTTTAAACACCCACCCTTTTAATTTAACTAATTCCAACCAACTTTATTTACAACCTGTTAATGCACAACTAAACATAAACAATAACCAAGTTTGAGAAATGTTCCATTCAGGTCACTCTAACATAAAAAATTACATAAGAATAGAACAGTTTTGAAATTTTGATGGTTTTTATTGTTGAAATAAAGTTTGAGGTACCAAATTGAAACAGATAATTGGTTACTATTTGTTCACAGAAGGCTTGTTATGAGTTGCTTTCATACATATTTCTGAGATCATGTATTGTTGTTCCCCTTACACAATTAGATATAACTAAAAAGTTAATCTATTATCTGTGTTATGAGTGATGCGAATGTATTGATTAAAACTAATTAGTTAAAACGTAAATATAAAACACAAGAGTTATTTTTTAACGTTTTAAATTCTTATTAGAAATGAATCAAAGAATCTATCACCCAAAGTGTTTTGCGGAATAAACACTTTGGGATTGAACAGACAAGGTATGGTGTCTCCTATCGAAACTTAAGCTTTGCTTAAGTTGTAACAAACGAGACTCACTGAGCTATCTCAGGGACCAGTTACTCTTTGTAGGAGAATGAGGTTTTGCAAAAGTCTAAGCTTTCAATATACAAAACTTACAAATCTCATTCTCCATGTGTTTGCTATTTATAGGCAACCACAAGTGGGTACGGAAGACTAAGGTACATGCAAAGGTGATATGACAGTTTGTCATTTCCAAGAACCAATAGGAATGGGCTAAAAAGTCTTTAGAAGTGTTTGGTCTGACACTTCTTGACTTTAAGCCTTCTTTTAAGGAAGGACTGTACCTGATAAGATATTTCACTTTCTCTTATCAGGATCCTTCCTTTCCTATTCAGGCCTTCTTCTCAGGCACTTGGTTCTTCAGTCTTCGTCTTCCGTCTTCAGTCTTTAGTTTGTTGTTGAGGAGACTGGGGTTCAGTGAGTTCTTGTCCAACGCTCACTGAACCATCATCTTCTTCTTTGGCATAAGCCTTCTCAGGGAGTTCCGCTTCCTGAGAGGTGAATCCTTTTTGAATTCGTCTTATGCATCTTGAAGATGACTCACTGAGAGACTGTTCTCTCATTGACTTGAATTGTTCTCGGTTTAATTTACACTTAGTTAATTTGTGTCCAAATCACGTTTAATGACTCTTGGGTACTGATGGACCCAACAATCTCCCCCTATTTGGATATAAATTATTCCTAAGTGTTTTGATCAGTAATGAGTGAGCAACAGACTTCTACTCATACTGAATGTACTAGAATGTAATAAGGATACTGAAATAATAAAAACATCATCTTATTGATATTATTACAAGTCCTAACAAAACTAATTACAAGGATTGTGGTGGTGGTTGATCAGTCCAAGTTGATTCCAAGAGCAGCAAGCTTTTGTTTCTTCGACTGAAGCTCTTGTTGATCAGGATGCTCTCGGATCTTTTCTTTCAGGTCTTGGCAGAACCTTTTGTTCTCAGGAGTCTGAATTGGTGAGGCCATCATCAGGAAGCCTAGCATTGCCTTGATTCCTGATTGATCAATATCACTCCATCTCTGAAAGGCTTGGTCACCAAACTCATCAATGAAGAACAAACCCCTTTCAGGTTGTTCGATGACCATGAAGTTCATGAACTGAACTCCTTCAGGAAGTGCTCTGTTGCATTCCAGACCTGGGACCTTGATCTCAGCCTCAGCTTCAATCTTCTTTCTCTTCCTTGAAGAAGACTGAGAGGGAGTTGGCTGTTTGGCTGAAGGAGGGAGAAGTGATGGAGTGCCAAGTTCCTGAGGTGCTGCAGCCAATTTTTCATACCTCAGACCCAAAGTCTTCAACAGGTTAGGAACCACAAGATTTGATTTCTTTTTAATTAATGGACCCAATTCGTCCAATTCTGTGATTCCAAAGTCAGCGAACCTGAAGGGGTTGTGTACATCAAGTATTCTTTTGTCAGCACCCATGTAGACAGTGATGATGGCAGGATTGGATCTTTGTTGAATATGAACATCAGTGATTGGTTCTGGCCTCAGTCTTTGTGTCATGTACCACTGATATTTCTTGATTCTGTACTGCCTGATCTCCTCAGTCCTTTTCCTTATCTCTTCCCTTTCTTTGGTGATAGCCGCCAATTCAGTAGACTGAGCTTTCATGAAGGTCCTTCCACCTTCTCTACTCAACACCACTTTTGGGTCCAACCCAATCTTCTCAGCTCCTCATGAACTACCTTAATGATAGCATCCTTGCTGGCCTTTGCCTCAGCTTTTGCTTTCTTTTCAGCCTCCTCTTTTTCCATGTGAGTTACTAGTTCAGCTTCAGTGAGGTGGTGAATTATTCCATCTATCTCATAAGCAACCCTGATTGGCTCTTCAGGATCTGGTCTTGTTTCTGCGGAAGCAGTTGCCAAGGTTGTAATAGGCTCAGGTTCAGGAGTGATGAGAATTCCTTTGCCTTTGTCTTGGCGAGAGGTGGATGGGGTGTCTTCAGGAATCTCCCCCTCAGTATGAGAAGGAGGTTCTTCAGTGACTTTCTCCTCCCCCTCAGCTGTTGCTTAACCGGATGTGAGAGCAAGAGTTGGAGGAGTCACTGATGCAGCAGGACCTTTGAACGCCTGAAACATCTCCGTCACCATGCCTTTGATGTCTGAGGTGTCCTGCTGAAGTAAAGAAACCTTATCTTCAAGAGAAGCCTGAGTAGCCTCTATGCCTGACAATCTTGACCCAAGTGACCAGGCCATGGAAGAGGAAGATGTTGCCAAGGATGCCAAGTGAGTTTCCATGAGGCCTACTGAAGTCTTGAGGGACTGAACTGAGGAGCTCACATCCTGAAGATTGGAGGTGCTCAGTAGGTTGACCAATTGAGTGATTTGAGCAACCTGTTGTTGGTAAGTCTCAGAAGCCTGAAGAATTTTCTTGTTAAGCTCAGGATCTTCTTTGACAGCTTCCTGAATAGTAAGGACACTCTTGGATACACTCTTAAGAAGATCCCTGAAGAGTGTAAGATTCTGATCAAGATTATTCAGGGAGTGGTCAATCGCAGACTGATTCTCATTAACATTATCATGATATGAGTCCACGGATTTCCTCAGGTCAACATAGTTAACAGCTGATTCAGTATGTTGATCAAACATCTGTTCAGAGAGGCCTTGGAAGAGAGACCTATTTGTCCTCAGTAGGAACTTGACCAATTTTCTTTCTGTGAGGGGTTTAGTGTTGTCATACCTTTGGAGAATGTTAGCAGTAGACGAATAACCAGAAGACTGAGTAGCTGATTCGTCACTTTGGTGTGGAGAAGACTCTTGTGATGGTTCAGGTTGCTCTTTAGTTTCTTCACCACTTTCAAAGATAGAAGACTGATGTTTTTGTTCAGGCTGTTCATTAGTCTCCATTTCATCACCTGCTTCATACAGTTCCTCCTCACTTTCTTCCCTGATCTCCTCATCAGACTCAAGTAGAGCCTGAATGTCCCCCACGGACTGAATCTCAAACTGATGGCTATCCGGCTCCTCTTCATAAGAAGACTCGCCTTTGTCTAGGCCAGGTTCTGATCCTTTAGCCATAATAACTGGTGGGGTTTGACCAGCCTGACTAGTCATAATAACTGGGGGGTTTGCCCAGCCTGAATTTTAGGATCAGTTCCTGAGAGTGGATCGCCTGAGGGGTTGATGGGTTCCGTATCAGTGGGTGGTTTGTTTCCCCCTGAGTCTTTGTCCCCCTGAGCACCTTCTTCTACCAACGGGTGTTCTTTGGTAGAATACTTAGGTACTATTTGTGATTGTTGATGGGCCCCCTTCTCATCAGGGTTGATCTGCCCTTCAGAGGATTTAGAGCCCTTTTCTCCCTGAGATCCTGAGGGTGATGGCTCAGGAACGTTAACGGGATGTGAATGTTTGTGGGTCCCCTTCTTAGTAAGGTAGTGCTGCCTTACCAAGGGTTTAGAACCCTTTTCTCCCTGAGATCCTGAGGGTGATGGCTCAGGAACGTTAGCGGGATGTGAAGTTGTTGATGCTCCTGACCCACCTGACTTGTTTTTGTCAGTAGGGACATGTGAAGAAGGTTTGCCCGAGGATACTGAGGATGATTTCTCAGGACCCTCCGGTGGCGTTTGTTTTGTGGCCTAAGCGGTCTCCTTTGGGGGTGTCTTGGAGGGCAAGGTCAATTTAACTTTCTTGGTGCCTGAGGTAGCAGTCTCAGTGATAGGTGATTTGGGTCTAACCACCTTACTGGACTGCCCCCCCTTCTTTTTGGTCTTCTTCACCTTCTTGGTTGGTGAAGGAACTGGTGAGCATACATTGTCACCCTGAATAACCGTCAACATGTAGGTTGTCAGGGCGACTTCTTGTACCTCTTCAATGTCACTACTGAAGTTAGACCTATGAAGAACGTCAGGCTTTGAGCCTTCTTCATCAGTCCTTAAGTAGTCAGAACCAAGGAGGTCCTGAAGCGCACAGGAAATGAACCTGGGGTAAGACATGTGTTTTTGTCTATTCTTCCCTGAGAGCTTTGACACGAGGTCACGGTAGATGATTCCACCGATATCTATTTTTCTACCCTCCAAGAGACTGAACATCATCAATTGTTGTGATGAGTTCAATTGCTCAGTGGAGGATTTATTTCCTCCGAGTACCTGAATGACGAACGTCATCATAAGTCTCCAGACAGGGTGAAACCATGTCTTCACTATTAGAGCCTTAGCCAAAATGGCTTCAGGTGACTCTTCAGGACGCCTTGGATCATGAGGCCCTAAGAAAATCATTTCATTCTTTATTTCCTGATCAGTAGGGTTATCCTCAAAGTTCTCAACAAAGTTGAGACCGGTTGCCTTGATGAAGGTCTTATAGTCCAGAGAGAGAGGCTTAGTCCCACCCTTCACAGTAAATGTGATGAGTGCCTCTTTGGTGTCCTTAGGGCTTATAGCCGTTGCGGTACACCAAAACTCCCTTAGGTAGTCATGATAAATGACTTTTGGGGTTTTTGTAAACGCTGTGGCATGGAAGCAGTTTTGTAGATACTTAACTACATCCTTGTAACCCTCATATTCCTGAGGGTAGTGGAAATTTCCAACCACATTGTTTTTGGTTAGGTCCACACCCTCCATTGTGAATTTCACGTTGGGGGCGATGGTTATAGCATTAGAGGTAGCCATTTAGTGATTGGGTTTTGGTCGGAAAAATGGTCGGAGTTTTCTTAATGCTTAGACAACACACACAATTTGTTTGGTTAAGATAAAAATGGGCAGAGTTTGCTTATAATTTTTAAAATGTGTGTGTGTAATCTTTTGGAAGAGTATTTATAGGGAAGTGGAGAGGATGGGGGTAATTTGGGCATTTGCTAATAACTTCAAAGTTTATAAAAATTGTTTTATAAATATTTGAAGTCCGCATTTAATGCCACGATTCCACTTCCTCATATTTTTCGGCAAACAGTTGTGCCGTCTGCAAAAAGTGAGGTTTGCAGAGATATGTCATCACATTTCTATTATGTGATTGGAGAGGCATTTAATGCCAAGTGGGAAGGTGGGGGTCTGAGATGTGCATGCCAGTTAGGTAAAGAACATATATTCCTATATTAAATAAGGACTCAGTTATCTACCTAGGACATTTACTAACTAAATACTTAGAGCATTTAAGTTAGCATTGAATGACATCTTCAGGACCCTAAATGACTATTCATTCACTGAGGGCTTCAGTGACTTGGGTTTAGTCACTGATGGTTCAGGAACATGGATTTATTCCTGAGTTTCAAGAACTTGTGTTTAGTTCCTGAGAGTTATGGTTTCAGGAACTTAGGTTTAGTTCCTGAGATTTCAGGGACTTGGGTTTAGTTCCTGAGGGATTTAGTGATAATTGATCACTGAGGTACACATTGAGTCAGGGACCTGAGAAGTTAATCAGAGGATTGATTTTCTATATCCAACATTCCTAATTCAGCTTTCATTCTTGTGAAAGTTGGTTCATCCAAAGGTTTGGTGAATATATCAACTAGCTGATATTCAGTAGGAATGAAGTGTAATTCAATGTCACCATTCATTACATGGTCCCTGATGAAATGATATCTAATATCAATGTGTTTTGTTCTCTGATGAAGAACAGGGTTGTTTGAGATTGCAATTGCACTTGTGTTATCACAAAAGATGGGTACCATCTTGTACTGAATTCCATAGTCACTGAGTTGACTTTTCATCCAGAGTACATTTGCACAACAACTAGCTGCTGCAACATATTCAGCCTCAGCTGAGGACAAGGCAACAGACTAGTTTCCCACCAAGAATTTGGCAGGAGCCTGAGGTGCTTTTTCTGTCCATGTTGCATCCAACATAGTCAGAGTCTGAGTATCCTTTAAGATCAAGGCCTGAGCATTTTGGATAATATAATCCAAGGTTTGGAGTACCTTTCAGGTACCTGAATATCCTTTTCACAGCAGTGATATGAGATTCTCTTGGGTCAGATTGATATCTGGCACATAGACATACTGAGAATTGGATATCAGGCCTTGATGCAAGTAGATACATCAGTGATCCTATCATTCCTCTAAAGAGAGTTTGATTTACTGGTTTACCAGCTAGATCAGGACCAAGGTTGTTTGGGGGAACCATGGGTGTCTTGACTGAGGCACAGTCACTGAGTTCATACTTCTTGAGTAGGTTCTTGACATACTTTTCTTGACTAATAGTGGTTCCTCTATCAGTCTGCTTGATCTGTAGACCAAGGAAGTAAGTTAGTTCCCCCATCATGCTCATTTCAAATTTCTTTGCCATTAATTTTTCAAATTGTTTGCAAAGCTTGTAACTTGAAGAGCCAAAGATGATGTCATCAACATACACTTGTACAAGTATGACATCAGTATTTGTCTTGTAGATAAACAATGTATTATCTATCTTGCCTCTGACAAACTTGTTTTGGATCAGAAAGGCAGAAAGAGTTTCATACCATGCCCTGGGAGCTTGTTTCAGTCCATAAAGGGCTTTATTAAGCTTGCAGACATGGTCAGGAAGCTCATGGCTTTCAAATCAAGGAGGTTGCTCAACATAAACTTCTTCTTTCAGTGAACCATTTAGGAATGCACTTTTAACATCCATTTGGTATACCTTGAAGTTCATATATGTAGCAAAAGCAAGGAAGATTCTGATGGCTTCCATCCTTGCTACTGGTGCAAATGTTTCTTCATAGTCAATGCCTTCTTGTTGATTATAGCCTTTGGCTACAAGTCTGGCTTTGTTTTTGATGACTATTCCATTTTCATCAGATTTGTTTTTGAATACCCATTTCATGCCAATGACTGAAACATTCTCTGGACATTTGACCAAGGTCATTACCTTGTTTCTGTCAAATTGTTCTAGTTCATCATGCATGGCCTGAACCCAGCTAGGGTGTGTAAGTGCTTCTTTGACACTTTTGGGTTCAATTGTGGAGATAAAGTCCACAAATAGGCATTCATTGGCTGAGGCTGCTTGTAAACTAGCAGCCATGCTCCTTGTGAGCATGCCTTCAGTGGGCTCTCCAATTATATTGACAAGTTCTATATCTTGAGACCTGGTCCATCTGTCCTGAGGTCTTGGATAATGATTAGAACTTGTGGAGGCCTGATGGGTTGGAGGGGTAGGATCAGGCTCAGATACTTGAGGAATATCAAGATCTAGAGTGTCCAAAGGGGTTGGTTGATCACTGAGATGGATTTGTTCTTGATCAACTTGTTCAGACTGAATGATTTCATCAGTGTGTGTTTGTGCTTCTATGAACTCAGTGATGGTTGGGTTTGGGAGGTTATGAGGAAGCACATAGTGGGAGATCTCAGCATTTGCCTGATACTGAGTGGAAGGATTATCTTTAGTAAGATATTCATCAGGAGGATATCTTGATGAAATATCTATTCCTATCTCATCCACTGAGGTAGATGAGAACCTGATTGCTTCAGAGCTCTCATCAAAGGTAACATAAAATGTTTCCTCAGTCTGCTGCCTCCTTGTGTTGAACACTCTGAAGGCCTTAGAGACAAGAGAGTATCCTAGAAAGTATCCATCATCAGCTTTGGCATCAAATTTGCCTAGGTGGTCCTTGTGATTGTGAATGAACACAGGACATCCAAAGACATGAAAGTAGCTGATGTCAGGTATTCTTCCTTTGAATAACTCATATGGGGTTTTCCCATGTCTCTTGACAATGATGGATCTGTTTTGTGTATAACAGGCAGTTTTAACTGCATCAGTCCAAAAGTTTTTGTATAGGACTGAACCATTTAGCATTGTCCTTGCAGCCTCTATGAGTGTTCTATTTTTCCTCCCAACAACACCATTTTGCTCAGGTGTATAGGGTGAGGAAATTTTTTGGGATATTCCTTTTTCATCACAGAAACATTCAAGTTCAATGTTTTTGAACTCAGTTTCATTGTCAGTTCTGATCTGTTTGGCCTTAATGTCATTTTGATTTTCAATGTTCCTGACAAAAGATATGATTGTTTCAGCTGCCTGACTCTTTTTGGTCAGGAAGTATACCCAAGTGTATCTTGAGTATTCATCCACTATGACCAGAGTATACTTCTCATGGTTAACAGATCTAGGACTGATGGGTCCAAAGAGATCCATATGAAGAAGGTGAAGGCAGTTCCTGATGGAAAAATTGGTTTTAGTTTTAAAGGATGCTCTATGATGTTTTCCTTTTTCAGAGGCAGAGCATGGTTTATCCTTTGAAAACACAAGTGATGGTAATCCAAGGACCTTGTTTTGCTTGACAAGATTGTTTATGTTTTTGAAGTTCAGGTGGGATAGTCTCATATGCCAAAGCCAGTTGAGAGTTTCAGTGGCTTTAGCAAAGAGACAAGTTCCATTCTGAGTTAGACTGGTCATGTCTAGAACATAAACATCTTGTCTTCTTGGTGCAATAAGGACAATCTCCTTATTTGCATTAAAGATGGTTCCTTGTTTATCATCAAACTGAACTATGTATTTTGCATCACATAGTTGACTGACACTAATTAGGTTGTACTTAAGACCATTCACATAAGCTATCCTAGTAAAGACTATACCATTGCAGTTTACTGAATCATAACCTTCAGTGAGACATGATGAGTTATCAGCAAATATCACTTTGGGTCCTGATTCTTCCACATATTTGTGTAGATACTCCTTAACACCAGTCATACTTCTTGAGCATCCACTATCTAGATGCCAAACTGGGTCTCTGGTATGTCTCTGCACAAATAGTAAACTGGGTCAGTTCTTTCTAGGATTCCACCTCATGGTGGGATTTGCTTTGAGGTCTTTTAAGAAAGTAACAACAGATTCATGGTCAGTGGTTGAGTGGATTGAGCTACCACAAGTTTTGCATTTAGGAGCAGGGGTAGCCTCAGTAGTCTTAGAGGATTGTTTGTTCACTCCTCTTCCAGACTGAATGACCTTCTCCTTTCCTGAGGATCTCTGAGTGGAGCTTCCACTAGATTCACAGTGATTGTCAGCTTGACAATTCTTAGGAAGATGGTCATTGAATCCACATATAGGGCAAGGTGGAAAGCGCTTGGCTCTTTGCTTTTGTTTCTGTTTGGAATCAGAAGGGTAGTTCAAGCATTGAGCCTTAAGTCCTGAAGAGTTTGACATGACTGAGCATGTTTTGTGATCTGAGGTTTTGTGATATTCCTTTTTGCAAATCATGCAATAAAGTACTCTATAGCAATCATCAGTGAGATGGTTGGTATAGTTACACAGTTCACATTTCTTCAGGGGTTTGGATGGTCTGGTTTTGGTACCTGAGGAAGCTGGTTTTTGTTCCTTTTTGGACTGAGAAGACTTCTCAGAAGATGTAATCTTCTCACCCAGCTTCCTGACCATTTCAGCTAACTGATCAAATCTTGGATCAGTAGTTTTGGCAGTTACTTTAGAAGAGACTGAAGTAAGTGAGTCATCAGTATTTACTGAGACTTCAGGAGTTGGTCTATTCAGGATGATTCTACCTTTTCCTGACCTCTCCTTGGGAGAGTGTGGGGAATAGACCATTGGTAGGAGACCTGAGTTAGGTGCAGCTCCCTGAAGGGTGTTTAGAGGAGGGAGTGGTGGTGTTGATTCTGATTCAGACTCAGTAAGTTCTAGCTTACTGAGTTGTTCAGTGAGTCCAAGCATGTTTTTCAGAGCCTGACTTTCAGGAAGCAAGATATTTCCAGTTTCAAAGTTTGGTAACTTGCTGACTGGGTTATCCCTGACTATCCAGTCTTTTGACTTGGGTAGCATTTCTTGCTCAAAAGACATGCCAGCTAGAACAAAGTTAGTTTCACTGTGTGGCATATAAGGGTTATCAATGAGATTGTCAATTCCTATAGTTGTTTTAGGAATCAACCCCACAGTGTCAAAGACCTTGAGGTTCTTTTTGGTCCAGCTTTTGATGCACTACTAGAAAAATAGCCTTTAATGACTCCTAAATTATGACACACACATTTTATTGACAAGCAAAAGTGTGAGTCATAAAAAAACTGTCATAACTTGTACAATTTAAAGGACTTATGACATGCAATTATTAGAGTCATAAAAACTGAAACACGGGATACACTTTTTGTTTCCCGCTATTGACAAAACCCCAAAAAAAAACTAAGTTCTTCAAAATACCAAAAAAAAAACCCACAATTAGGGTTAGCTATTCTTCTCTCCCAATCCAGCCGCCCACCTTCACCACATTTTTCCGGCCATATTTCTCCGGCATCTCCACCATCTCCGGCGACCTCATCACAGCCGTCATTAAACACCATCAACCTCTCACCATCACAACCCCTCACCTCTTCTCTCTTTCTTGAAGATGCCGACCACACACCACCCTTTCACTGCCACACTCCTTTGTTTTTATTGAAGATAAGTATAGATCGAAGATGGCTTCAGATCGATGTCGAAAAAGGTTATTAAGAAAGATGTGAATATACAGAAGATTGATGATGAGTTGATTGATCCTCAAATGTGTGAAACTTATGTTGAAGATATTTACGACTATCTTCGTAATATGGAGGTTTGTAATATTTGCTTTTTTATTGTTTCAGTTCATGTTCTAATTCTATTGATAGTATTTAATGTTTATTTTATGTAATTTTGATTAGATCTAGCGTCTAATTGAGGAGTTTATATGGGAAATTAGTGAAGTTTTAGGGCTAATGTTACTCAATAGTGACCTTAATGAATCGGTCTTATAGTGATTGATGTTATTATAGTAATTAGGATGATAATAATGTAATTACAATAATCTGCTTGAAGGTGTTAGTGGCATTAGTGATATCGAGGCATTTGATTGTTCAAACTATCCAACTGTATGTCATATACTAATACTTCATTTCTCATAAGTACGTATATCATTGTGAATTAGCATAGCCATAACAAAGTTTTAATAACAGAGAATAGCTGGAGAGATAAAAAATTTTACGACAGATGGAATGGTTATACCAAAGCTCTCTAAGCGGCTTGATAAGTTTATGCTTTACATGCTGACCGCAGGCAAGAAAGCATTAGCTGATGGTGGTCTGACAGAAGATAGAATGGAGGAAATCGATAGAAAGAGATGTGGAGTTCTGATTGGATCCAGTATGGGTGGTATGCAGGTATAGTCAAAGAACACTTTCATGATAAGACTAGTTACTGTCTGATTTTGACGCATAATGGAAGTAAAAGACTGCGGATAAGACACCGGCCTTTTACCATAAAATTTCAGATATTGCAATATGATTGCAAGGTTAAAAAAGTACACAGAAGATTCTTTATGGCGCAAACATTGATTTTTTATAGCGTTGAGAATCTTGCAGGACATGATGCTTTGTGGTGGCTCTGAATCTATCATTACACCATTAGGTATTTTCCCTTTTTCTGTATATAAATCTCGTTGAATCGTGAAGATCACGAAAAAAAATTATGCAGGAATGGGCGGTTTTGTGGCATGTAAGGCTTTAAGTGAGCGGAACAATGATCCTACCAAAGGTTCACGTCCATGGGATTCGGTATATCTTCTTGTGTCATTTATTCTATATTCTGGAGCTTGCATTTTTTTTTTAATTATTATTATTATTATTATTATTTATGTTTTCATTTAACTTCAATAGGGACGTGATGGATTTGTTATGGGAGAAGGAGCTGGAGTTCTGTTGTTGGAAGAACTTGAGCACGCTAAGGTGTTAAATAACTGAAGTTTGCCGTATCCTAATTATGTTTCCGTTTGCTACTTGATACTTATATGTAATTGGTGGACAGAAAAGAGGTGCTAATATATATGCAGAAATTTTGGGCGGAAGCTTTAGTTCTGATGCATATCACATGACACAGCCTCACCCTGAAGGTAAACAAAATAAATGTACCTCTTATATATGTCTGACATATGAGCAAGATTAACTGAGCAATTGGTCAAATGTATGAACTCTTATTAAGGTAGTGGTATCATATTATGCATTGAAAAGGCGTTATCACAGTCCGGGGTGGTTAGGGAAGATGTGAACTACATAAACGCACATGCTACATCAACCCCAGCTGGTGACATTAAGGAATACCAAGCTATTGTTCATTGTTTTGGCCAGAATAAAGAGGTTGACTTAATCGATATGTTACTAATAGTCATTATAATACCTAATTATTAGCATTAATTATTTTCGACCTGAACTTTGATGTTGCAGTTGAGGGTGAACTCTACAAAATCCATAATAGGCCACCTTATGCACAATGACACTATGCATTTTTGGAAACAATCACGGGGATACCCCGGATAGGCCGCGTACATTTAAGTCAAAGGCTCGCCCTCCCGGGTAGCATCGACATTGAAAACCTCATCCGTTTAGTGTATAGTGTATACTTACTAAAAATAATTTAGTTTTGATTGCTAACTTGTTGGTACGCGCTTTGACATTTCTGTGACGTACGCTGAACCTATCTCTGAAACTTTTGTGTTGTTTGATGACTTATTTTCTATTGCAGGCTCCAAGTCTATATCACACTTGATTCTCGTGTGGATATTGCATCTTAATAATTTGTCGAAAAATCCTCCGTAATGGCTGCAACTGGTTCTTTGTTGTTTTCTCGGGAACTGGGATCAATAAAAGTTCTGTATATATCAGCCAACCTAAGGTGCGTGGTTTTATCTATAGGTCACTTGCTGATCTTTTCCGCATACATGATTCTAGAGAACTTCTTAGATAGAGTTCGTGTAATTCATCATTCATTAGCTCTTTAATTTGTTTCTTTGTGTTATCACCAGGGAAAGAGACATAAGGTTCACGCGCATATTTTTAGTGCTGGTCTTTCGTCCCATACATCGGTATGTTCCTATGTTACGAGAGCTCTGTTTTTCAGCTCATGTCTATCTTTTTATTTCGTTCTAAAGATATCCCCTAATCTACTAAGTATTGCTTCCCCATCCCATGGTCTGTTCTATACTTTAATCTGCAGCTACAAGAGGCTTGGAGTGTACATCTATTGACTGCACGGGAGTCAGTAAAACCAACACCAAATAGGTGAAATGGGCAAGGTCGGGTTGACTCAAAGCACTTCGCATCTATAAATGTTTAAGCTTTTATTCACATCTAATAGTTCGAATCGTTTTTGGCTAGAAAACGATTTTGGTTTTATTATTTTGGCCGTAACAGATAAACATACAAATTGATCCACATAATATGGGCAGGCTAGTTACCCCGTTCAGCTCAGAATGAATCCTTTCTTACAGCTAGTTAATGGGTTGGACTGATGTAAATGATGTTTTGTTAAAATTTTAAACTAAATTTTTAAATAATCAGCTTGTCAAATATGGGCCGGGTCACGCCAGTTTGACAGATTTAATACTTCTTTCTGTTTAATTTAACTATATTAGTACGAGTGTATGGACCGTTAGAGATAAATATGCCCCAAAGTGACACATTTAACACCAACACTTAATGTCAACTTTGTTAGAATCGCACAAGATGATACTGATGTAAGAGCTTACCCGATTGCGATGATTAAATTATGGGTCATTAGTTATTATGCAACTGTCATTTATGTCTTTTTCTGAATTTTTGCAGACACCCAATATGCAATTGGAGTTCTTGAGTTACTATTATTTAGCGGAATTAAGCTTGTTAGAATACGGTTGCATCAAGTTTCTGCCTTCAATGGTTGCTGCATCAGTCATTTTCTGTCAAGATTTATGCTCAAACCAAAGTCATATCCAAATAGCAAACACATTGTATGTAGCTATATATGTTCTACACATTTACCTGTATATTTTGGAATTTGAAAATAACTTGTTGTATGAAATGCATTGTTTTGATATATATGAAATGCGCTTTTTTGCTGTTTGTGTATTTATTTGTATCATGAGATTATCTGTTATTTAATGTGGGGATATTATTAATTTTATAAAAATTATTTTTTTTTAAAAAAATTTGACCCATGACACGCAAAAAAGGGTGTCATAAAAGCGTGTCATAAATTCATGACGCGCGAAATGCGTGTCATAAAGCTTTATGACGGGTCGATCAATGACACCAAAAAGCGCGTCATCTGACCCCTTTTATGACACGCAATGCGCGTCATTAAAGGCCTTTTTTCTAGTAGTGATGACAACCTTTTCTTTATCTAGTTCTTGTTGGAGGGCTTGGTTATGTTTCAAGATTTCAGTGTTCTGAATTTGTAGAGTTATTGATTCTAGTTTGGTTTGCTTCATTGTAAGCAATTCATCTCTACATTTGTTTAATTCAGACACTATATTATTATATTTTGACAACATATTAAGCCTTTGTTCTTCAACAAACTTAAGATCTACACAAATATAATTCATGTAAGACTGCCAATCAGAATCATCATCCATAGAAAGTAAAATGTTTACCTTCTTCATGGTGATATTCACCCACTCTCCATTCCTAGCATGGCTCTTCCCAACAGCCACCTGATCACCTTCAGAGAGTGTCATTAGTGCACTAACTCTTATTTCCTCATCTGAGGAGACCTCTTCATCATCCCAATCATATGCTTCAGCTACTAAAACCTTGTTCTTTGTTTGAACAGGTTTGGATGTTTGAGCAGCCTGAGACATTAATGGGTTAGATTCAAGAATAGCAAGTTTAGCTTTGGTTAACCTGTATTTAGTTTCAAAGTCCTTTTGACCCTTGTTTTGAAATTGTTGGGTCGACTGAAACATTTTAGGTTGAAACTTGTTAGTTCCTGAGGAACTATTTCCTGAAAATTTGTAGGAGGGTTCTGAAGTGGTTTTGGAATAACAGTCCCTAGCAAAATGAATTTTTTGCCACATTTGAAACACTCAGTGGTTTCATTTGCTTTTGTTTTTGGAAAGTTGGACTGATTCCTTTTGATGAAACGTTTTGAGTTGGCAAGGAGAGCCCTTTCTTGGAATTCCAAGTTTAAATCATTTAGGTACTCATCACCAGTTCTTTCATCAATTTCATCCTCAGAATCCTCTTGTTGATCCTGCACAACACCATTAGTATAAAAGGCAGTTGATATGGGTGTAGAGGTCAAGGTCTTTTTGGACTCAAGAGCTTTTGAGTCAGGATATCTTCTTGAGATCAAGTTGTCTTCATAGACAAACTTTCCATAGATCTCAGGAAGCTCAAGAGTCTGAGTGTGGTTAGCATTCCTCAGACCTTGTGAGAAGTTTAACCACTTCTCAGGGAGACTGTTGACAAAGCCAACATTTGTCTCATGCTTAGATAGAACTACACCATAATTTGATAGTTCGTTTATCAAAGTCTTATATCTGGTATAAATCTGAGAGAGACTTTCAGAGTCCTTTGCCCTGAAAGTATTGTACTCAAGTTTCAGGTCCATTACCCTATTTTCCTTGGTATCTGAGGGACCCTCAAAGCTATTCACCAAGTCATCCCAAGTTTGCTTGGCTGTAGAACAGTTGATGACTGATTCCATTATATCATCAGGGAGACATGATATAATGATGCTTTTCAGGCGTTAGTCTTGGTTAACCACCCTCCTCTCATCAGAGGTCCATTGAGCTTCAGGTTTGATAAGACCTGCAGCAGTCGTTGGGACATAGGGACCATCTTTGACACATGTGATGTAGTATGGTTCCATACCGGTCAAGTAGCAAAGCATACGCTTTTTCCACTTGCTAAATTTCCCAGCTTCAAGTTGTGGGGCAACAGCTGAAAAGCTTCCACCCTTTTTGTCAACTAGCTGGGGTACATTTACATCAGTCATAGTAGGATCTTGGTTTTAAAACCTTGAGCTTGGTTAATTTTGAAAGATTTATAAAACAGAGGCTCTGATACCACTTGTTGTTCCCCTTACACAATTAGATATAACTAAAAAGTTAATCTATTATCTGTGTTATGAGTGATGCGAATGTATTGATTAAAACTAATTAGTTAAAACGTAAATATAAAACACAAGAGTTATTTTTCAACATTTTAAATTCTTATTAGAAATGAATCAAAGAATCTATCACCCAAAGTGTTTTGCGGAATAAACACTTTGGGATTGAACAGACAAGGTATGGTGTCTCCTATCGAAACTTAAGCTTTGCTTAAGTGGTAACAAACGAGACTCACTGAGCTATCTCAGGGACCAGTTACTCTTTGTAGGAGAATGAGGTTTTGCAAAAGTCTAAGCTTTCAATATACAAAACTTACAAATCTCATTCTCCATGTGTTTGCTATTTATAGGCAACCACAAGTGGGTACGGAAGACTAAGGTACATGCAAAGGTGATATGACAGTTTGTCATTTCCAAGAACCAATAGGAATGGGCTAAAAAGTCTTTAGAAGTGTTTGGTCTGACACTTCTTGACTTTAAGCCTTCTTTTAAGGAAGGACTATACCTGATAAGATATTTCACTTTCTCTTATCAGGATCCTTCCTTTCCTATTCAGACCTTCTTCTCAGGCACTTGGTTCTTCAGTCTTCGTCTTCCGTTGATGAAGAGAAAAGTGTACCGCTTTTAGGGGGTCATTTAAGCCCTAAATCGTATTTATTTGATCAAATATTTCCCTAAATCGTTCCTTTTGTCATTTTAGGTACTTTGGAGAAGAAATCTGGAAAAGGAAGCATTTTGGATGTTTTTAGAGCATAAAAGTGAAGAAAACGACAAAGTCTCCAAAGCTGCTGGAAAAGTACACGTGACGGTGTCAAGGATTGCTCCTGACGGCGTCACGGCTTGGCAAAAGAGGTGGATATGACAAATACACGTGACGCGCCAGAAAGTTTTACAATGGAAGTCTGACGGCGTCACCCTTTAAGGTGATCAAGGCCGTCACGGTTTAAGTTAAAGAGAGACGGCGTCAAGCACAATTGTGACGGCATCAACTCTTGACGCGCTAGAGTGGATTTTTGAGGATTAAAGAGGGACGGCGTCAGGAAGACCATCCGAGAACCCTAGCCGCGGCGAGGTGACGGCGTCACCTCCTACAACGTGACGCCGTCAGACCCTAAATTCTATATATAGTTTTGCAATTTTTAGTCATTGGTGTGCAACTTTGTGAGGAGAAACCCTAAGACGAATTTTCTGCCATTTTTAAGGGTTTTATACCCTTGGATCTCCCATGTTTAATTGAAGATAAGTAATCAATTAATCATTCAATATGTCTATGTGTTGTTTGATTATATCTTGTTCTTGTCTTTTAATTAACATGCTAGGCTAGATTTTTCTTGTGTTTGCTTAGATCTAATGAAACCTAGCTATTGATTATTGGTTGTTGGTGTGTTATTAATTGTATAGGATGATTATTTATCAATGTTAGGCTTAAGAAAACTAGCTAACCTCCTATACGGTAACTTGCTTGAACGTCTTAAGAACATGAACCAATGCGTACTAAGGTTTTTATGGTTGTATTTAATGTATGAGCGAATTCTAGTGATCCCATGTTAGGAGCTTCTTAGCTGGCTCGACATAGGAGTGAAGTAGGAGCTCGTAGAGTTGGGGAAGTACGTACGCCACCCCACGATTGGTATTAAGGAATACACCCGTCATCCACGCAATTAATACACACTAATCAACCGGTAAAAGATAGTTAGGGAGTAAGGAAATCTAAGTAAACACATTTCTCTCCATATAAGTTCCACGACCTTTTTATTTTCAGTTATTTTATTTTATTTGCAATTGTAGTTATTTGGGTTAGTTGACTAGCAACTAATTCCGCCCACTCCTTCAAACCCGAGATTTTACTTGCTTTTATAAAAAAATATAAAAATACAAAAAGAATCTTCCCTCACCCTTAGACCTATTAGAGTAGTTTTTCAATCCTAACGACACTATTCCCCTAGAGAACGATCAATCCCCCGGTACTTGCCACTACACTATACTACATCGGTCAGGTACACTGCCTGGTGGGGATTGCAAGCCTCTTGAGATCCCTCGAGAGGTAAAACCTGTTGTAAGGTCGCAAAACCACGCATCAAGTTTTTGGCGCCGCTGCCGGGGAATAGTTATTGTTTAGGTTGAATTTTTATTTTATTAGGTCTACTCACTAGATTCCTTTCTAGTGAGATTTTTATTTTATTTTTCTAGGTTTTCTTTAGTCTATCTTATTTCTTTGTACTTTTGTTTGTGACACCTTCCACCTACCTCATGAGTAATAGTGATCGCTTGATCCCTGTTATTCGTATTTTCCGCCGTGCAAATTTCCAACTACCCGTTCCCGCCCCCATCGTAGAAAACAACAACCTTTCACCCGACCACCACTTTGGTAACAATTCTGAGATGGAGGAGTCTGACCATGAGAATGACTATGCAGTTAGTCCATTTTACAACTCAGACTCCGATGAGGATGCTGGTAATGGAGAAGTAGTTAACGAGGAATGGAGAAAAGAGGAAATTGATCCCTTTAAGTATGTTGACCCTAGGACTAAGATCGAAAAGGATAGCCTCTTTAACATGCAATTTCCGTGTAAGATTGGTTATTATAGTTTTCATGCTTATCTTAACTCATCTTTGCCTATGAACATTATCTCTCGCGCTAATTATAATAAAATCATGGTAGATGAGCTAGAATATCAAGGAGATAACATTGTCGCTAGGATTAAGCCACTACACGTATTCGTAGGAAGTTTTGTGTATTTGGTGGATTTTATGGTTATGGAGAACTTAGGAGAATTTATTGATAACAAATTAACCCAAGTCATTTTTGGAGAACCCTTCAAAAGGTTGACCAACCTTGACGAAAAACTTGTGGACGGGTTAATTACATTCTCGGATGAGGATGAAGATTTTGTTTACCAAATGCCCCGATCACATCCTAGGTTTAAGAACTTCTCCATTGAATCTTGCAATAGACTTGTGCCTATTGACTTGTTAAGTGAGAATGATAAGAGAAAGGGGCTCAAATATCCACATGAGAAAAATAAGAGATATTATCATGGATGTCTGGAGCTGAATGATGAATACAAGAAGGATGAGGCAACAATTAGATGGCTCACACTCGGATACGTGAGCATAAGCGACACTAGATAAGCCTGACTTTGAGTCTAGCTACAAGACTCGTTAATAAAGAAAAGCGCTTCTTGGGAGGCAACCCAAGCTTTATTTGCTTTGTGTGTTTATTTATTTGTTTGTTTGATTGTATTTGCTTCCGTATGTATGTTTAATTATTATTATTATTGATTCATGTTCAAAACTAAATTGTGAAAATGCTTTATCTTGTTTTTAACTTCGTCTTAACTACATATAAAGGTATTTTGCAAAAGATAAGTGTAAGGGAAATCCAAATCGGTTTATTAGAACAAATGAACATGAATCATAACAATATTAAATTAACATACATATTAGTAATTGTTTGAGTCAAATGCTTGTATCGAGTCATAATGATGTTTTGCAGGAATTTCAGGAAGTAAGGTATAGGTTTTTCCAGAAATTTTCCGGAAACTTAACATGAGAATCCTGTCAAATCATTTCTGACGGCGTCAGGCCTTACAACCTGACGGCGTCAGGTTTTAATTTTTTGAAATTTTTGAAAGTTTTGTTTTTCTACCGGAATCATAAAAAGTTTTTATTAAATCTCTAACTTATAAACACCAGGAATCTGCAAAATAATCATTCCACAAGCATTATATCCTTATATAGATTTATCCCGCCGATGTTATGCAGGTTTTCGTGTTTGTTTTCTCAGGTTTAATAGGTTATTTTGGACAAGGAGATGTATGTGGAATCTAGCTTTTGGCGATGCATTAGTCTTGAAGCTTCAACATTACCTTGGAAGAAGATCTAACCATGTTACCCCTTTATCCGCCGAACGAATCAGGGGAGTATTTGATTTCATTCTTTTACCTTATTTACTTTTACATCTTGTTATTTGAACATTGGGGACAATGTTCATCTTAAGTGTAAAGGGGGGGGGGGGGGGTAAAGTACGATACTTTAGAGAATGCAATTACGCTTGATTTTTCGTTTGTTTAATGGTAGATGTGTAATAAAACTGAGATAAATACCTGTTAAGGCAATTTTAGTGCCAAATTTAAATTTTTTTACAACATATAGGAGTGAAACTTTGATCTTAATGAGCGTCTCATGGATAGGAGTTATATGACTAGCACAAAAACCGTACCACTAAAAAATTTTCCACCCCCAAATATGTGAGGTTCGCCCCTAGAATTGGTAGGAAAAACATTTATGCTATGATGTGTGTACCGGTAGCACTTAGATTCTAGAACTTGCCTTAGGACCATTCCGAGGCCACAAGTGAGACTACATTCGTGTAGTTAGATTTACTACATGATAAGAGGCATTAGGATTAACCCATTGTTTTACACCTGTGTTTTTGTTATAATTACATTGGCTACATTGGTCAAGTAATTCTCCCAACCCTTTGCGTTGTACTCATTTTTAGTACACGATACCCCTAGTACACCCCTCAGAGCCTATCTTTTCTTTCTAACTTTAAGCATTTTACTTAAAGGAAGAATTTGTTTACACCCCACTTAAATGTACACCCAAATCACCTTAGCCTACCTTGTATGCACTCATTTTTAGTGCATTATTGTGAAAACATTTGTTTAAACCCCAAGTTAATTATCTAATTGATTACATGGTTGCTAAGTCGAGTCATATCCTTGTACATATTGTTTTGGGACGATTGGGACTCATGGGTAAAGTACTAGTGTAATGGAGTAATGGGGAAGAACAACATTATTACCCCCATATGTGCTAAATATTTTAGAAGTACTCCAAGTGTTTCGATTATCTTAATTCGAGTCATTAGAATAGTAATTGTAAAGTTATGTAAAAGTTCAAGAGTAAGGGGAGAACCGAGGCCCCTATGATGTATTATTTTGGATGGTAGGGCAAGAGTGTATGAAAAAAAAAAAAAAAAAAAACAAAATCAAGAAAAATACAAAAAAAAAATGAGAAAAAGAAAAGTAGAAAAAACATACGGACTACCATCCCGTTTCATTTTATGTTTATTTTATCTTTTTGTTATTTCTCTCATTAGCTTAAGTCGAGTCTAGTCTTGGCTTAGCAACGCCATATTGTACTTGTAATCAACCAAGATCTTTAACTCGCCACCAGTAAAATATCCCTTATCCAAGAAAACCGGTTTATCATATCCCTACACCTCACGTTATATCCCGTTTAAAAGCCCTCTTTGATAGTTTATCTTAGGTGCTTACGCTTAGTGGAGAAGGTTTTTGATCCTTTCCCAAGCCTATGGTAATCTATTTGCTATGACAGGTAGTGAGAGATATTATTCATTTTCATTTATGAGATATACTTTTATGACACCTGAGAGATGTGAGTATCTAAACACTACTTGTGAGGTGCTAGTTTGTAATCTCCGTGCTCATTATGATTAAATTGGAACGACTATTTGTTGTAATTACTTTTATATTAGCGTTAAATGACCCCTAACTTGTATTTTGATTAGAATAAAAGCGCATTTGCTTGAGGACAAGCAAATCTCAAGTGTAAGGGTATTTGATGAAGCAAAAAGTGTACCGCTTTTAGGGGGTCATTTAAGCCCTAAATCGTATTTATTTGATCAAATATTGCCCTAAATCGTTCCTTTTGTCATTTTAGGTACTTTAGAGAAGAAATCTGGAAAAGGAAGCATTTTGGACGTTTTTGGAGCATAAAAGTGAAGAAAACGACAAAGTCTCCAAAGCTGCTGGAAAAGTACACGTGACGGCGTCAAGGATTGCTCCTGACGGCGTCACGGCTTGGCAAAAGAGGTGGATATGACAAATACACGTGACGCGCCAGAAAGTTTTACAATGGAAGTCTGACGGCGTCACCCTTTAAGGTGATCAAGGCCGTCACGGTTTAAGTTAAAGAGAGACGGCGTCAAGCACAATTGTGACGGCGTCAACTCTTAACGCGCCAGAGTGGATTTTGGAGGATTAAAGAGGGACGGCGTCAGGAAGACCATCCGAGAACCCTAGCCGCGGCGAGGTGACGGCGTCACCTCCTACAACGTGACGCCGTCAGACCCTAAATTCTATATATAGTTTTACAATTTTTAGTCATTGGTGTGCAACTTTGTGAGGAGAAACCCTAAGACGAATTTTCTGCCATTTTTAAGGGTTTTATACCCTTGGATCTCCCATGTTTAATTGAAGATAAGTAATCAATTAATCATTCAATATGTCTATGTGTTGTTTGATTATATCTTGTTCTTGTCTTTTAATTAACATGCTAGGCTAGATTTATCTTGTGTTTGCTTAGATCTAATGAAACCTAGCTATTGATTATTGGTTGTTGGTGTGTTATTAATTGTATAGGATGATTGTTTATCGATGTTAGGCTTAAGAAAACTGGCTAACCTCCTATACGGTAACTTGCTTGAACGTCTTAAGAAACATGAACCAATGCGTACTAAGGTTTTTATGGTTGTATTTAATGTATGAGCGAATTCTAGTGATCCCATGTTAGGAGCTTCTTAGCCGGCTCGACATAGGAGTGAAGTAGGAGCTTATAGAGTTGGGGAAGTACGTACGCCACCCACGATTGGTATTAAGGAATACACCCGTCATCCACGCAATTAATACACACTAATCAACCGGTAAAAGATAGTTAGGGAGTAAGGAAATCTAAGTAAACACATTTCTCTCCATATAAGTTCCACGACCTTTTTATTTTCAGTTATTTTATTTTATTTGCAATTGTAGTTATTTGGGTTAGTTGACTAGCAACTAATTCCGCCCACTCCTTCAAACCCGAGATTTTACTTGCTTTTATAAAAAAATATAAAAATACAAAAAGAATCTTCCCTCACCCTTAGACCTATTAAAATAGTTTTTCAATCCTAACGACACTATTCCCCTAGAGAACGATCAATCCCCCGGTACTTGCCACTACACTATACTACATCGGTCAGGTACACTGCCTGGTGGGGATTGCAAGCCTCTTGAGATCCCTCGAGAGGTAAAACCTGTTGTAAGGTCGCAAAACCACGCATCATCCATCTTCAGTCTTTAGTTTGTTGTTGAGGAGACTGGGGTTCAGTGAGTTCTTGTCCAACGCTCACTGAACCATCATCTTCTTCTTTGGCATAAGCCTTCTCAGGGAGTTTCGCTTCCTGAGAGGTGAATCCTTCATGAATTCGTCTTATGCATCTTGAAGATGACTCACTGGGAGACTGTTCTCTCAATGACTTGAATTGTTCTCGGTTTAATTTACACTTAGTTAATTTGTGTCCAAATCACGTTTAATGACTCTTGGGTACTGATGGACCCAACATGTATATTGGTCTTATTCGTGTATGCTTTCAATTTTAATTAGTCACAATGTAATAGTCAAAATGTCTAAGTTTGTGAAAGTTTTCGAAAAAAATTTATTGGGTCAATTTTGGGGCGTATCAGCTTGGAGCATAATTTTATTGGGTCATTTTCGAAAAAAGTTTACGTGTGCAATGATTGTACTACATAATAACTGGTGGACTTTTCCAGAAAAGCTAAAGAGGGTGTTTTCCTGTGTCAGTTTCGGCGAGGAGAAAGAGAGGGAAAAGGAGTATCATTAATTTCGAGCATAATTGATCAAGAAAAGAGGGTGTAACCAAGTTATTTATATAATTGTTAGCTTTTATATTTTTATAGAAAGTAATGGTCATTTGTACATGTAATTATGTGTGTGTCGTGTAGCATATTTAACCATTGTAAGGTTTGTGTTGGACTAATTTAGTAAAAGATCATGTATTTCATGAAAGGCCCAAGTCCAACACAAAGCCCACCCCAAGGCCTTTAGGGCATCCAAGGCCTCCTAGTTACTATAAATACACACACTCCTCACCATATTTGGTGTGCCTCATTGTCTAGTAAAGGTGAGAAGTGTGTGTATGTGTGTGTTTTATCTTTGTGTTCTCTTAAGGTTTTACAAGACAAACATTCGGCTACAAAGTTAACATCACACGATCCATTTCTACTTCTCTTCTTTATATTTAGTGTTGAGTGTCACACGATTAGAATAGCTTAGTTTTGTGTTTAAGGTTGATTAGGTTAGTGCTCTACAAGTGGTATCATTCGCCAAACATTGATCTAGGTCTCGTTGTGTTTGTTTGACAAGTTTATTGTACGGTTTTTTTTCATAAAAAGGTTCAATCTTTTTGGTTAAATAGTGGGTTTTAGTCATAAAGTTACTACCTTTTTGTGTTTAATGTGGGCGTTTAAGGAATTAGTTGTTAAGTTTTTGTGTTTAACGAGAGTTTGTGAAGGCTTCTTTGATCGTACTTGTCTCGTCTCAAAGATACTCGGTTCGAATCACCTTGATAGAGATTGTTTTATCATTTCTTGTATAAGAAACTGATAAAAAGTGCTTCTTCACGGACAAAATAGAATCTTTTGTACAAAATATTCGATTGAAAAGAGGTTTTTTCGGAAATTGAATTGTGAGTAAAAAGGGTTTCCCGCAATTCAAAATCTCTCGGAATTGCCTACATTCTCGGAATTCGAATTGCGAGTAAAAATGGTTTCTCGCAATTGGTGTCTTCTCGAAATTGAAGTTCTCTCGCAATTCATCAGCATCTTCGCAATTGGGACTCGGTATTTCCTTACTTGTATAAGTTTGTGAAATCACCTCGACTTGGATTTATTCTCATCTCTTGTATAAGATTTGAGAACGTTTCGAAATTGCTTTCTCGCAATTGACAAGATTCTCGCAATTGCAAAGTATCTCGCAATTGAAAAGTTTCTCGCAATTGAAAAGTCTCTCGCAATTAACAAAGTGTCTCGCAATTGACAAAGTCTCTCGCAATTGACAAATTCTCTCGCAATTGGGGATCTTTCGCAATTAAGGCAGATTTTGACAACTTTGAACAAAACCAAGACTTCTCAAATACATAAACGGTTTCTACAATCACAACACCTATTTCTTTGTAACGATCCTGAATCAATCAACCTTATAAAACATCAATAACAATGACAACTCAGCAAGACATTCATGCAGCCGGTTCTGAAAACCGTCCTCCAATGCTTCTAAAAGGTGAATATCTTCCATGGACAAGCCGTATGCTTCGTTACATCAAAACCAAACCAAATGGTCAAGGAAAACTCATGCTTAACTCCATTGAACATGGACCATTTAAGCCTCGTCAGATTCAAACAGCCGGAGATCCAGATGCAACACCTCCCATTGAACCAACATTTCGTGATAAAAAAGAAGAAGAATATACAGCAGAGGATTGGAAACAAATTGAAGCTGATGACATGACAATGCACTTAATTCAACTTGGTTTACCACAAGAAATATTTTGTGCTGTGGACAGTTGCAAAACTGCTTATCAAATGTGGGAACGAGTTAAAAGGCTTTGTCATGGCACTGAAATTGGTCAACAAGACATTGAAAACAAACTTCTGACTGAATGGGAAAAGTTCACATCCACTCCAGCTGAACCAATTGAAAATTACTACACAAGGTTCTGCACTCTAATAAATGAGCTCATCAGGAACAACTTGGCTCCAAGGCAAATTGTTCAAAACATCAAGTTCATTAACAACCTTCCAGAGGAATGGGGACGATATGTCACAATCGTGAACCAAACAAAGAATCTTCATGAAGTGAACTATGATCAACTGTATGACTTCTTGAAACAAAACCAGAAAGAGGCAGATGAAGTTAGGAAAGAAAAGCTCGCAAAACAACATGATCCTTTAGCATTGATTGCTCAGTCACCATCTTCTTCTACAGTGAACAACTCATCATCCACTCCTACTCAGAACTACATGCCACATGAATACTCAGTACCACCATCATCTACTCCCACTCCGAAATATATGCCACATGAATACTCCTTTCCACAACAACAACTCTATCCTTATGAACATCAAGTCATTCCACAACAACCATACAATCCTAATGATGACATGGCTGCTTTGTCTCAAGCATTTACCCTTCTCTCTAGAGTCGTACAAGGACGATATTCCACACCTACCAACAACAACCAAAGGATTTCATCGAACACTCGCAATAGGCAATTTACACAGCCGAGTTTCATCATGGGTAATCAAGGACAAATGATTGGAGGTTATGGGAATCAACAGGGATATGCTCCTCAGATGGGTAATCAGAATACAGGGCAGTATACAGGGAATCAGAATGGTCAGAGGGTTCAGAATGTTGGAAATCAGAGGATTCAGAATGTCAGGAATTAGAATATGGGTAATCAGATTGGGAATGTTGCTGCTGCTGGGAATGCTGGGAATGCTGGGAACATGAATCAAGGGAATGGGATAACATGTTTTAACTGTCAAGGAATTGGTCACATAGCAAGAAACTGTCCCACCAAGCCTAACAAGAAAGATCCAGCATATCTGCAAAAGGCTTTGCTTGTGGCACATAAGAACAATGCAGAATTTCAGTTGAGTGCTGAAGAACATGACTTCATGGCTTTGATGGATGATGCAGAGGATCTTGAGGATATTGATGCCAACTGCATCTTCATGGCTAACCTGCAGGAGGCTAAATACGACACGGACTCAGATGCACCTCCTGCTTATGATGTCAATATGATATCTGAGGTACCACCATATGCTACATGTCATAATAATGAAATGTTTGATATGTCACCTCAGAATGAACAACATACTGCGACTCCTAAACTCACTTATAAAACATCATTGGACTCCCCAAGTTGTAGCAATACAAATTTGGCTACTCTAGATATGCATTCTAATGGAGGTTTCGAGTCACAGCATCCTGAGAATAAAGAGGAAACACGCGCTTTATTTGAATCATTATTGAATAACTGTAGTATAGAAATTGAGAAGGTCAAAAAGATCAATAGCGATGTTAAGGCCGCTAATGAGAAATTGACCGCTGAGCTTGAGAGATATAAGGTCAATGAACGTGCTTTTGAATTTAATCACAAACGTCAGTCAGAACTTGAAAAAGGTTATAGAGATTCTGTTGAGAGGGAAAAATTCTTGCAAATCAAATACGACACCCTTGATGTCAACTTGAACATGCAGATTAAATCCTTAAAAACGGAAATCTCTGACTTAACCAACCAACTTTCCAAACAAAAAGCAACTTACTCAGACCTTGAAAAAGAGAAGAAAGAGTTGCATGCAAAGTTTTCAAAATGAGAAAATGAACTTCTTGATGAAGTTCTTGACAAACAAGAATGCATTAAAAAGTTGGATGATTTGCTTGTAAAAACGGGTCAGTCAGCACAAACAGCTAATCTTATTATAAACGATCCAAACCCGATTTTATATACAAAAAAGAAAATGGCTCTCGGTTGTGAAAACCCTTATTATCTCAAGAAAGCTCAGAAGCAACAGAATGTGCTCTATAATGCTAGTATTATGAATGATGAACATGATCCACCTGCTAGTTATAACTCATATGAAACGATAGAGCTCATCAAAGAGAGTAAAAACAAAATGTGACAATTGAACAGAGAAATTAAACCAATTGACTATAACAAAGTTAACATAGAATCTGGGATTCTCGAAGTTCAAAAAGAGTCACCAATGTTTTTCAAAAAACCGGTGGTTGTTGGAAAAAGAAGAACTATTTCAAATCATCTTTCTATCATCGAACAAATGTCCTCTAAAGACACTTGTCACACAAGTGAAGCAAGACGATTTTTGGACGATCTTAAAAAGCGAATTGAAATACTTCAGACAATTGTGGCATCCAAAACAAAAAGTAAACACAATGACTGGTTTTCAAGTTTTCAATCTGAGCAGAAAAAGATGTTTGAAACAGAAATCAACCCGGTAATTGATGCTGTTTTTGCAATAACTCTTAATGTCGAAAGATGTATGATAAAAGAAGCAGCCGACTTTGTCAAGGACCACAAATCCCTGGTAAAGGAAGCTAATGAAAACATTGAACACATAAAAGTTTTGGAAAGACACAATGACATACTCACTGAGGTAGCTCTATCGACCGAAATCATGTCCATTATTTACCAAACGTATTCTGTTGAAGATGATGAAAGAATTCGAGCTGAAACTTCTGCAATAGTTGAAAAATATGAGAATGCCTTTGCTAGGATAGAAAAAGAAAACACTACATATTTTAAACAACTAGATCAGAAAAAGGAAGAATGTAAGTATGACAAATTGTCTTATGAGCGTTCTTATAAGAGCATGCAAGAACAAATAGATCTCTTGAAGTCTCAGCTTGAATGTCAAAATAGGAAGAGTGTGGAAAACAAGACCACTAGACCAAAAATGTCTATTTCTACACCCTTGCCTAAGGAAAGTGATAAGTCAACACATGTTGACAAACGGAAAGTAGTTGTCGAAAACTCAAAGGTGATAACACCTGGCCTTTATAGGATTAGTCCCACTACTGCGTCTACCTCTACATCTAAAACATATAGGGCGATAGACAAAAGTACCAAAGATAATCCAAAAGAGACTAGGAATGCTAAATCAGAGGACAAAAAGATAAATTCTAACGAGTGTGCCTTACCTTCTACAGGAGTAGAAAGTTCCTCTAGGAGCAGCAGACCAAAGCCTGGAGCAATACAAGGAATAGAGTCTCGCATGCCTCTAAGAGTGAATCCAAGAATAAAACGGATGAAGTAGAAGAACACCCTAGGAATTTATTGCTTTCCAAGAAGAAACTTATATCATCAGAATGTAATGTTAAGACTAATGATTCTAGTGCATGTAATGACTCTGTTTGTTTAATGAACAAGAAATCATTGTCTGAAAATGTGTGTGATGATATTGTTTCTAATTTTGTGCATATGAATGATAAGCCTGCTAAGAAAGATGTTCCTTTAAAAACCAGTGCTAAGACTAGATACATTGAAAGACTTATTGCAAAGTCTAAGAAAACCACTAGTAGCCTGTTGCCTAGGAACTATCTTAAGATGTGTGTATGGATCCCAACGGGGAGAGAATTCAGTCTAGAAAACGGTAGAATAAAAAAGGCTAAGGAAGAACCAATAAAAAACCGTCTATGACTGTATATCGCCTGTTACTCCTAACCCCGTGGAACCAAATGATAAACGGTTTCCAAACACACAATCATCTTTTATTGGCAGGTTATCGAAATATGTCTTTGGATCGTCGACTCGGGTTGCTCCAAGCACATGACCGGGAATCTAAAGCTGCTGATCAACTTCGTATGGAAGTTCATGGGAACAGTTCGGTTTGGAAATGATCATGTAGCAGCTATTCTGGGTTATGGAGATTTACAGTTTGGGAATTATTTAATCACTCGGGTATACTATATCGAAGGTTTGGGACACAATCTGTTATCAGTCGGGCAGTTTTGCGATGCAAATTTAGAGGTTGCATTTAGGAGAAACACTTGCTTCGTTAGGAATTTGGTTGGGGATGATCTCTTAACAGGAAATCGTGGAACCAATCTCTATGCTATCGATATTAACCAAATGGCCTCTTCATCACCAATTTGTCTTATGACAAGAGCTGACGAAACTAAATCCTGGTTGTGGCACAGACGATTATCCCATCTCAACTTCGAAATATTAACCAATCTTGCCAAACACAACATCGTCACCGGTCTCCCAAAATTCAAATACACCAGAGATCACTTATGTCCATCCTGTGAGCTTGGTAAAAGCAAACGTGCAACATACAAACCCAAAACTGTACCC
This sequence comes from Artemisia tridentata subsp. tridentata, assembly GCA_021014915.2. Lineage (NCBI taxonomy): Eukaryota > Viridiplantae > Streptophyta > Magnoliopsida > Asterales > Asteraceae > Artemisia > Artemisia tridentata. The sequence goes on from CP139509.1 coordinate 500,041,008, forward strand.
AGTTCAGTAGATAAGTTACATTTGTTGCATATGGACTTATGTGGCCCAATGAGAGTTGAAAGTATCAGTGGGAAAAAGTATATTCTTGTAGTTGTCGATGATTATTCAAGATATACATGGGTAAGGTTTTTGAGATCAAAAGATGAAGCACCAGACATCATCATCACCTTTCTGAAGCGCATCCAAGTTCTACTTCAAGCTCCAGTTAGGATAGTAAGAACAGACAATGGCACGGAATTCAAAAATCAGGAGTTAAGAACATACTTTGAAGAAACTGGACTCACTCACCAGACATCAGCTGTTAGAACTCCACAACAAAATGGAGTAGTTGAAAGAAGAAATAGAACCCTTGTGGAAGCTGCTCGCACAATGCTGATCTATTCCAGTGCACCGTTATTCTTATGGGCTGATGCTGTGTCAACTGCTTGTTTCACTCAAAACCGATCCTTAATCCATCCTCGTTTCAATAAAACCCCATATGAATTAGTGAACAACAGAAAACCCGATATCTCTTACCTTCATGTATTTGGCGCTTTGTGCTATCCTACGAACGACAGAGAAGATCTGGGGGAACTGAAAGCTAAGGGTGATATTGGAATCTTCATTGGTTACTCAGATAACTCGAGGGCATTCAGGGTGTATAACAGAAGAACTAAAAGAGTAATGGAGACGATGAATGTGAAATCTGATGAGATTTCTCAGATGGCTTCTGAGAGACTCGCTCTAGAACCCGCGCTTAACCCAATGGTTTCTAATCGTACCGGATTAGGACCCGCACCCCAAAGTCAAACTTCTGGACATATCAGTTCAGGACTCACACCCAAAGAAGCTCAATCAACTAACACTGACAAACCATCAAATCAAGAACTGGATAACTTCTTCGAGTTTATGTATGATGAATACTATGGAGGAGCTTCGACAAATGCATCACAACAACATTCCGCTGCACCCGCTCAACAACATCAACCACCACCAACACCACAAGATGCATCTACCATATTCGAAGCTGACGCACCAACAACCTCAACGTCATCAACATCTACTCCAGCCACTCCAGCAATTGAGATTGAGATACCAACAGTTGATGAGCAAAACCAATCTACACCAAATCAAGAAGAACAACAACAAGACAATGCTGTGTTAGAAGAAGAACCATTTGAAAACCCATTTGCAACGGAATCTGCTGAATCTTCTTCTTCTAGGTTACAAGAACCAACCAACACTTATTTGTCCTCACCACGGTACCCTTCAACGTTAAAGTGGACTAAGGACCATCCAATAGAACACGTCATTGGTGAACCTTCAAGGCCAGTCCAGACGAGAAAACAACTTGCTACCGACTGTGACTTGTGCATCTTCGTTTGCTCAGTCAGTCTAAAAGAGCCTAAGAACATTCGGGAAGCAATGTCAGATAATGCATGGATAGAAGCGATGCAGGAAGAACTTCTCCAATATCAATTACATGACACCTGGGATTTAGTGCCGAGGCCAATCGACAAACTCGTCATTGATCTTAAGTGGTTATGGAAAAACAAAAAGGATGAAGAGATGACTGTCATTCGCAACAAAGCTCGTCTAGTTTCCAAGGGATTCAGACAGGAAGAGGGAATAGATTTTGAAGAGTCATTCGCGCCAGTAGCTAGGCCTGAAGTGGTCAGGATTTTCTTAGCTTACGCAGCTCACAAGAACATCACGGTCTATCAGATGGATATCAAGACAGCGTTCTTGAATGGAACTCTGAAGGAAGAGGTGTACGTGAGTCAGCCAGATGGATTTGTTGACAACGATCGTCCAGACTACGTCTACAAACTGAAGAAAGCTATCTACAGTTTGAAACAAGCACCAAGGGCATGGTATGACGAATTATCATCTTTTCTACTTTTGAATCATTTCACCAAAGGAACAATAGACCCGACCTTGTTTACCAAAAAGTTTAATGATGACATCTTGATTGTTCAGATTTATGTGGACGACATAATTTTTGGGTCCACCAATCCGAAACATTCAAAACTTTTTGCAAATCTCATGAAAAGTAAATTTGAAATGTCTATGATGGGCGAATTAAAATTCTTCCTTGGACTTCAAATCCATCAATCCCATCATGGTATTTTCATTAATCAGGCGAAATATGTAATTGAGATTTTAAAGAAACATGGAATGGAAAATTGTAACTCTGTCGGTACTCCAATGGTCACTTCACCCAAAATTGGCCAAGACCTAAATGGAAAACCCATTGATCCGAAGAAATATCGGAGCATGATTGGGTCTCTCGTGTACTTAACTGCTAGCCGACCCGATATTCATTTTGTTGTATGCTTATTAGCACGGTTTTAGGCAAGGCCTACCGAACTTCACCTCCAAGAGGTTAAACGGGTCTTTCGGTACCTACGAAGAACCATTAACATGGGACTTTGGTATCCGAAGGATTCGGAGTTTACACTAACAGCCTTTTCAGATGCCGACCATGCTGGTTGTCAAGTTACCGCAAAAAGTACATTCGGGGGAGCACAATTTCTGGGAGAAAAGCTAGTAGGCTGGTCATCAAGGAAACAAGACTGTACGGCGTTATCAAATGCTGAAGCCGAGTATGTGTCTCTATCTGCGTGTTGTGCCCAAGTTCTTTGGATGAGGACACAACTTACAGATTATGGTTTTACTTTCGACCGCATACCTATGTATTGCGACTCGAAAAGTGCCATAGCCATCTCGTGCAATCCCGTGCAACACTCGAAGACCAAGCATATTCGAGTCCGCTACCACTTCATAAAGGAACACGTCGAAAATGGTACTGTTGAATTATTTTTCGTGAAGACTGAATACCAACTCGCCGATCTATTTACTAAAGCCCTCCCAAAAGAGCGGTTTGATAACTTAGTTCGTCGACTTGGAATGCGAAGCCTAACTCCTGAAGAGTTAGAAAGTCTTCTCGAATCTTCTTGAATCAACTCATGAAGCTTCGCATGTAAATATCTTTTGAAAAAAACAAAATATAAAAATATAAAATTTCAAAAAGACATAAAAAATACAAAACATAAAAACCAAAAATATTCTTCTCACGACATGTCTCTTGTATAATCGATATTCTGTACGTACCTAGAAATGTCATTTAACAATGATACGGGCATGTACAGATGCTTGAGCAAGAGTTCCTGTAAATATTTTCTAAAACATGTCGTTTCTCAAATTTCTAATCAGACGACTTTCGTGCATTTCAGTACGAAACTCGAGCTACATTGATGACTTCTGATTATTTCCGATCAGGACTCGCAATGTTAATGGCAAAAAAAAAAAGAAAAACTCCTTCTTAAACCCAAGGGTTTATAATGTGCTTTCTTTAAGGGGGAGTATAAAACTAAAATGTACAATGTTCCATTTTTCATGCTAAAATCAATCCGTCTCTCCACAAAAAGTTTCATTTTAATCAACTGTTTTCAAAAATACCTCGACATGCTATTTTTGAGGGGGAGATTAAGTGTTTATTATATATAGGAGAGAGGACATGATTAAAATGTGATCAAAGATCGTGGAATCTCAAAGTATGCTCACCAGACAGACTCAGCTATAACCCTCGAATTGACGAAACTCAATGTCCGTTATCGAAAAGACTTGTCCGGGACGGGTAATAATTTCAAGCTGGTTCTCCAGTAATGTAAACGTGTCTCGCAAAGGACTTGTCTGAGTAGAATGTACCAATTCGAGAGATGATCATTGAATATGACCGGGACGGGTAATAATTTCAAGCTAGTCCAACTAGTGATGTAAGCGTGTCTCGCGAAGGTCATGTTCATTGAAAATCGATCATTTCAAATGTGCAAACTCTATCACCACATGTGCAAATTTATCAAAAATGCATGAGCACATGTGAAGGGGGAGTATTTCAAAAATGTAAAACTCTCGAAGTGTTAACTAAATGTGTTTTTCTCATAAACACTTTGAGAGATTTTCATAAAAGGTTTTATGGCAAGTGATCAATAATCTAGGATAATCATGGAGTAATAAGGTGATTATGGTTAGATTATGTCCAATGATCCGCCAGAGCCGGAGGGATCTACCCAAGGACGATTCCAATAGATTAGAATTAGAAGTCCTTAGGTAAGATTGAAAAAAGGAGTAAATGAGAAAGGGAAACAAGGGGTTGAAGAATTAAAAATAAAAGTTTAATGTAAGGGTGAAAAAAATAGCCCTCCATGAAAACTTAGGTCAGAAACCGGGTCAATACATCTGCTATCGGTTATCACAAGTTGATACTGATATTGAAGACAAGACGTCATGGACCCAGTGACGCAATTGCACCACCCCTCCTAGCCACTCAGATATCTCTTAAAAGATATTTGTTTCATTTCTCACGGAGAACACTGCATAATCTATCGGCCTCTCATTCCGAGATGTGTTGATATTGAAAAGGTGGCACTCTGCTCCATGCCTCCGACGACTAAAAACCAAAACGCACATTATAGAGTATAGAGCCATGAGATTCATTAAAACATCTCTTAGGAACACTTCCATTTGATACACTTGTGCTCGCCAAAAAGGACACAAGTTGTAAGAGTCTTAATGAGATCAAATGATCTTGCCATCCACATCAATGATGGTTACTATGCTTCAAACGGTCTACAGTCGTGGGGTGATCTCCAGCAACTCACTGAATCGAGGATGCACTTAGGTGTGCCCGTATAAACCCTTTCGGGGTTAACCGGTTCAGAACGGCCTGGGTTTGAATTAGAGAAAATCTTCACACTATGCTGTTGACGATCTCGAACTTCAAATCTGTAAGCGCTGGACGTATTATTGCTAACTGTTTTATGCAGGTACAAATGAACGTTCATCCACCATCATCTGATACATCAAACATCTTCACCTCAACACATTCATACTCTTACTTATGAAGAACCTCCTCTACAAAGCCCAAATGTAAAAGTTCAAGACAAAAGGATCAAGTTAACGACAAAGTGTAACAACAAAGTCAAGAGGCTAATCAATATGTCAAGAACATGTTTGCATGTTATAAGATGAAAGAATATGGGGGAGATTGTTAGCATAAGGAGAAAAGCTATATGTTGGAGGACACGACGCATCATCACAAGAAGATTGTTGATCAAGGCAAGAACCACAAGAAAGACGAATACTTTGAAGATCACAGTGCATGAAGAAACATCGAATGAAGAATATTCTACAACGACACACAAACTTAAAGACATTAAAGACAAAATACCATTCACCAGTGCATTATTGAAATGACCATTCCTTAGGGGGAGATTGTTAGCTTTTATATTTTTATAGAAAGTAATGGTCATTTGTACATGTAATTATGTGTGTGTCGTGTAGCATATTTAACCATTGTAAGGTTTGTGTTGGACTAAGTTAGTAAAAGATCATGTATTTCATGAAAGGCCCAAGTCCAACACAAAGCCCACCCCAAGGCCTTTAGGGCATCCAAGGCCTCCTAGTTACTATAAATACACACACTCCTCACCATATTTGGTGTGCCTCATTGTCTAGTAAAGGTGAGAAGTGTGTGTATGTGTGTGTTTTATCTTTGTGTTCTCTTAAGGTTTTACAAGACAAACATTCGGCTACAAAGTTAACATCACACGATCCATTTCTACTTCTCTTCTTTATATTTAGTGTTGAGTGTCACACGATTAGAATAGCTTAGTTTTGTGTTTAAGGTTGATTAGGTTAGTGCTCTACACTAATCATAAACCCATCTCAAGTAAGTAATTACGTTAACATTGTTCCATCTTGTTTACCAAACCTAACTGACAAGCAAAAACTTAGACCAATAGAAAGCATACGGTACACAAGCTAAGCACAAGCACAGCAGATGCTTAAGGGATGTTTGTGATAGCTTATTAACTGAGCTTATTTGGAAAGTTCATAGGCCCATTTTTGGGCTTATTTAATTTTCTAAAATTAGTGTGCTTAAACTATCGATCTATGCATTAACATGTCGTCCATTAATTTTAAACACCCACCCTTTTAATTTAACTAATTCCAACCAACTTTATTTACAACCCGTTAATGCACAACTAAACATAAACAATAACCAAGTTTGAGAAATGTTCCATTCAGGTCACTCTAACATAAAAAATTACATAAGAATAGAACAGTTTTGAAATTTTGATGGTTTTTATTGTTGAAATAAAGTTTGAGGTACCAAATTGAAACAGATAATTGGTTACTATTTGTTCACAGAAGGCTTGTTATGAGTTGCTTTCATACATATTTCTGAGATCATGTATATTGGTCTTATTCGTGTATGCTTTCAATTTTAATTAGTCACAATGTAATAGTCAAAATGTCTAAGTTTGTGAAAGTTTTCGAAAAAAATTTATTGGGTCAATTTTGGGGCGTAACAGCTTGGAGCATAATTTTATTGGGTCATTTTCGAAAAAAGTTTACGTGTGCAATGATTGTACTACATAATAACTCGTGGACTTTTCCAGAAAAGCTGAAGAGGGTGTTTGCCTGTGTCAGTTTCGGCGAGGAGAAAGAGAGGGAAAAGGAGTATCATTAATTTCGAGCATAATTGATCAAGAAAAGAGGGTGTAACCAAGTTATTTAGAGTGTCTAATCATAAACCCATCTCAAGTAAGTAATTACGTTAACATTGTTCCATCTTGTTTACCAAACCTAACTGACAAGCAAAAACTTAGACCAATAGAAAGCATACGGTACACAAGCTAAGCACAAGCACAAGCACAGCAGATGCTTAAGGGATGTTTGTGATAGCTTATTAACTGAGCTTATTTGGAAAGTTCATAGGCCCATTTTTGGGCTTATTTAATTTTCTAAAATTAGTGTGCTTAAACTATCGATCTATGCATTAACATGTCGTCCATTAATTTTAAACACCCACCCTTTTAATTTAACTAATTCCAACCAACTTTATTTACAACCCGTTAATGCACAACTAAACATAAACAATAACCAAGTTTGAGAAATGTTCCATTTAGGTCACTCTAACATAAAAAATTACATAAGAATAGAACAGTTTTGAAATTCTGATGGTTTTTATTGTTGAAATAAAGTTTGAGGTACAAAATTTAAACAAATAATTGGTTACTATTTGATGATTTTCATCCGTTATATGAAGAGTCATTTGAAAACGCGTTACCTTTTTATTTATACACTCTAAGGTATATAACATTTTAGTTATTTATTTTGGTTTAATATGTACCAAAAACTCGCTTTTAACTATTTCTTTGAATTGTTCAAAAAGAAGCTATTTATCTCAAGGCTTATTTTTTACTTTTGACTTATCTTTGGTTAAAACCACATTATTGGGGGTCAATTGCACACTTTTTTACCATGTCAAGTTGATATTAGAAACTAAAAAGCATTTAAAGCTAAATGTTCGATCCAAGATTTGCCCGAGATTGTTGGGATTTGGATCTGGCTATGTATATTTTTAGCAAAATATAGACCTTGCTAGTCGTCGACGTAGTTTTATTATCGTCTTGTAGGGCAAAATTTTTTTTTCCGTATCTTTTTGCCACAACAAATGGGTTAATCTTACACATTTATTTGGACACATATACACAATTTAAAGTGTGTACAAATTAGCGTGAAAATTTCTCATATTTTTGCACAGCTATAACCGTAAATAAATTGCACACACTAAAAAGCGTGTAGAAAATTGCACAATAATCCACCCTGAAAAGCGTGTAGACAATTGCACAAGTACCACACTAAAAAGGTGCAGAAACCAGAAACTTTCTTGTACATAAACGTACACTCATACAAATCAACACAGACAAAATATATATAAACTACTCAATATTGATATGGACCTTTAATTTCTAAAACAAATATATAACTAATTTCTATAACATCACTATTTAATTTATATTTCACTACTATGCATGCGTACTTTATTGTCCACGGTTTTATTATATGTGAATGTTTTCTCAATCCACAAAGATAAACGTATACAATTTTTGTTACGATAGTTGGTGTGGATAATTACAAAAATAAACTACACACTTTTCGTACCGTGAAAATATAAGTGTGTACTATTTGAGTTTTTCTTGTAGTGTATATATATCTTAATTACGATACTTTATCATATGATTCATGAGAAATTGTCTTCACTAATCTCATATCACACACTTTGCAAGTAAACACCATGGCAAGATCATAAGATACATTGTTTCGATTTTTAAACACAAAAGACAGCTAATGTAAAACATCAAAGGGTTAAACTCTATATTCATCAAGGGTTAGTGTAGTTAATAACTTCGTCCCCAGTACGTCCATTTCTTAGCAGGTTTTCCCGATGCAAAGCATAACGTTCCTGTCAAGAAAAGAAAAGCCGCATAACTACCAGTTTGTTTTTCCCTAGTCAATTTTGAATGATAATACATGTATACGTAGTACTTTTTATAATTAAACAAACCCTCTATTAAAAGAAAAAAAGTACCTTGAGGCAGTTCAGGCTGGACAATTGGAGAACAAAGTGTCTTAGCAGCTCCAACCTCCCCCTTTGTCTTAGCTTTCACATCCTTCTCGACTTCCTAAAGCATGAATTACATGTATAAGTCAATCCTATTATACATATAGATACAATACAAATGGCAAACTACTGAAGCATAGTAGCACATAAAAAAGGACGCATGCTTGAGCTTTGCTTTCATATCCTTCTGCATACGCAGTTAGAATAGTTGCTTCAACGGGACATATTTGAAATCACAAGACTCAACTAGATAGATGGACACGCATTGGGATTTGATGGGCGATTTCAGTAATACAAGAACTTCACATTTATAACCATTAAAATTGAGGATCCTGATTTCAGTAATAAAATAGCTTGACCCACACATATCACTGACCAACGCAATTATAGACTGGCCTAAATGGGTCGACCTCTTTAATCATTTGTTTGATCAATGGACTGGTTTTTTTTATTGATGTGATTAAATAATTGGCTCACATTTAGTTACAAGCATTAAGATGTAATGGATGCAAACTATTACCTCTTCATCACACCATGGAGCCAAGATCAATTTCTTTTGGCCTAATGCTTCAATGAACTCATCCCAAGTATTGGTAACTTGAGTACATGCATCTCGTTTTTGTTTAGCAGTAACAAACATGCGTTGCTGAATATTATCCAACATAACCTTAACTTTCTCACCCAAATCTGCCATAGGAAGATCGACCTTTGATCCATTGTCACGACAAACAGCACGGACCTGAAAAGAAGTAAACATCAGGCTTTTGCATGGAACACTTGCAGTTGAAGAAGGCCAAATAAGTTCGGAAACAAATTAGAAGGGGTTCAAGCTAAACAAGAAAATTAAACATAATAAGCTATACATTCAGTAAAACCCGATTTGACGAGTTTGAGATAAAGAACAGCCCATATAAACACAAAAAGTGATGGACTTTCAAAATTTGCACTGATACTAATTGCATTTTGTCATAATGAACATTATTTTCTAACCTGGTTATTAGCTAGATCTTTTGGTCCTATTTCAATCCTCAAGGGAACGCCCTTCATTTCCCAATCAGAATACTTCCAACCAGGCGAATAATTCTTACTGAGGTCTGCCTGGGCACGAATACCTATGCCCTTTAAAGTGTTCACAGTCGCCGAACAAGCATCCATTATTTCTTCGACATCTGCATCTTTGAAAGGCACAGGAATCACAATAACTTGTACTTCTGAAACTTTAGGAGGCAACACCAGGCCTTTATCATCACCGTGAACCATAACCATCACACCAATCTGAAAACAGATCAAGTTTAATATCAAAACTTGTTCTATATTATAGAACACAATTTTACAAATACTAAAAACAATCGCTTGATTACTGTTCTGGTGCTGTAAGCCCATGAGTTCTGCCACACCATAGCCTTTTTTCCCTTCTCATTTTCAAAGTTAATATCAAACATCTTAGCAAAATTCTGGCCCAAGCAATGTGAAGTTGCACCTTGTACACCACGACCAGTTTCTGGAATAAAGGCCTGAAAGCATTAAAGCAATTATAAGGAGACATGTAATTTAACATTAGTTATTAACTGATGATAGTATCTTATAGGTGGTACCTCCACACTAGTAGTATATAGCCCACCAGCAAACTTCTCCAGCTCACTCTTTTCCCCTTTCACAACAGGGACGGCCAAGTAGTCCTCATAAAGAAGTCTATACAGTTCAAGTATTTGACCAACCTAAAATATATCATAGTTATAACTATATCATTCCATTTTTCATGCATTAAACACATGTATCAATGAATGAACTTTCTCATGTTTTAAACATGAGATCAGTGAGATGTACTGACTCCAGATAACTTTGATTTTTACCTCATTGTCAGCCTCCTCCATTGTTGCAAAGGCACTGTGTCCTTCTTGCCAAAGAAACTCACGGCTCCTACAAAGTTGAGAAATTAGTACAGATTCAAATTGTGATCATAATGTGAGCTGACTGCAGTGTTGGAAAAATTGGCCTAGGCGCTAGGCGGGGATTAACCGGCCAGTTTCAGCCTAGTCAGCCTTATTAATCGGATGAAACAAAAAATCAGCCAAACCGGACAAATTTCGGCTAAATCGGTCAACGCGGGTCAACTTTTTCCAAAACTTAAAATTGATAATTTTTTTCAATATACCTCGCGTTTTTCACAAATCAGACAAACCACGCCTCGGGCAGTGATTTAACACAAAATGTGAAGGATGCTAGTTTTTTATTTCAATTGAATGTTTATGACACGAATTGAATTCGGAAATTGGTTTCTAAAAATGATTGAACCTTAGAAGAATATAAAAATTCCAATCCAATTATTCCCCAATTGAGCCCCCGGCTAACCATTAATCGCTAGGTGGTACCCGGCCGCCCAACTAGCGACCATCGGTTTTACAACCTTTGTTGACTGACTCATAAAATGATGCTATAAGTAGGCACACGATATAACAAGGGATATGAAAATATCACCTGATAAAGGGAGTGGGATTACTGAACTCCATGCGAACAACATTGCACCATTGATTTAGTCTCATGGGCAAGTCACGGTGTCCCCTGATCCACATAGAAAAGTAGGGGTAGATGACAGTTTCACTAGTTGGGCGAATGGCAATAGGAACTTCCAAATCAGAGCTACCTGCTCTCGTGACCCAAGCAACCTGAAAAGTTTAGATCAGGGAAAACATCCCAAAGTGTATCGCGATCAATAATAAAGACAGAATATTAAAATATTGATAAAAGTTCATGCCAAAACACCAATCATTTAAAAGTGTAAATATATATATACCTCGGGGGCAAAACCCTCTATGTGATCCTTCTCCTTTTGCAGAGCCGTATTGGAAACAAAAAGTGGGAAGTAACATTCTTCGACACCCATCTTCTCAATTTCTGTATTAAAGAAGTCCTGTGCAAAGATATTACAAAACAGATTATACCATCATTATTTTGCTAGCCTGATATTTTAATAAGTGAAAAAAATAAAGCAAAAAATGTCACAGAGCAAAACAAATAAGATTAAGTTCTAAGATCCATGCTTACATGCATTTGCTTCCAAATGAACGTTGTCCAAGGACGGAGGGGGTAACAGCCAGATATTTCATTGTATGCTATCATCTCTCCTTTTGTAACCACCTATAAGCAAAAAAAAAAAAAAAAAAAAAAAAAAAAAAAAAAAAAAAGTAAATAATGAAAACACAATTTTTTCATCCTCCCCCACCCCCCATTAAAAAAAGAATATTCTATTATAAACTATGGTTAACTGTATTAGGAAATACAATATTTATTATACTAAACTATGTTGCAGAAAAGAAACTTTATTTTCTTGTGACGCTTATGATGGATATGCGTGGACAATATGTATTTTAATTTATGTTAACAGATAACCAGCACGTTTTTGAAGCGATCATGTCCACATATATGCCAGATGTCAATTTTGTAACAGATATCTACTCAGTCCATCTTCTATGTAGAAAGAAATAAACAACATCCATGCGTTTCTAGATCATAGTTAGGTTAGTATCCATTGATATACAATCCCATCACAAGGTTCATTAATCATCAATTAAGGGTTGGTCATGTAAGACCTCTTCACATTTACGATTTCAAGAATACAATTTAAAGACTGCCTCTACATTAATGAATTCAATATATGTTGTCAAATTTATTCCCCAAAGGTCCACATTAAAGAGTGTTATTATGGGAGTATAGTTATCAAGAAATACGTAGAAGATGGAGGAGCGCCAAATACCTCAGAATACCATTCTCCAAAGTTACCGTCCTTAGTATTAGTAAGACCTACACCAGTCTCCTTCTTTATTCCCTCTGCACATAATATTTATCACAGAATTACACACAAAAGATGATAAGCAATTTTATAAAAACATTATGAGCTTTAAAGCGGTTTTTCAAACCAAGTAAAAGCAAATTTAACCATATGACGAAATTCATTATAAAAGAAAAACAATGTAACTAATCCAAAAGCTTAAGCAATTTCAAATCAATCCTAAAGCCATTTCTAAAAACCTTCATTAAAATAGGCTCATTGAGATTTGATAAAAAGCTAATAAGCACTTCAAACAAGCATAGACAAACACCCTAAGATTAATAAGTAAGACATTTGGTTGCATCTCCATAAACTGAATGTGAGGATCCACTAATGCAAAACATAATAAACAACTAACATCACTCCATCGTCTTCCCATGCCACATTAAAAACATATAAACATTTATCTGTTTGTTTGTTAAGCACTTTCGTGTCTTTGGATCAAGAGAAATCGAGCTTGTAAGGTCAAACAGACCCACATCATAAGTAAGTAAAAATGTGCTACTACTGCATCCATTCTAAACAAAAAAAACTCTCGTACAACATTTTGAGTTTGTCCATTCACTAATCAAAAACTAACATACATGCATTTTACACCTAAACATAAAATCAAATAAAGTAAACATAACAAAATTTACACCTGAGCTAGCAAGCTATGTGTATAACTAATAAGTCAAACGCATAAATAAATAAATAAAGACTTACTAGCGTTAGCAGCACCACCACCAGCCATCTTTACGCCTTTAACCTTAATCCAAGCAAGACCAAAAACGAAACCCGAAACCCTTTTTAGGGTTATGGCCGGTCGTCCAAGAGAGGGAGAGGGAGAGGGAGAGAGAAAGAGATTTTGGTTTGTGTTATGTATGTTATGGGATTCTAGTATTATTTATACTAATCCAAACGTACGTACGTACTAGCTATACCTTGATCACCAAGTTAAGCAAAATCCAAACGTACGTACTAACCCAGCTCACTAATGGGCTGCCATATATTCACACGAGAATTGCATAGTAGCAGGCCCACACAATGAATAAAAGGAAGGGATTAAAAATAACGAAGAGAAAACTATATAAAGAAACCAACCAATAGTTTTAAGGATGGTTTAAGGTTTTCATTCGTTTGTAAATCGATCATATACACAATTTAAGAATGTTTGTTCATGTCCTTCGACTTTTATAACTTGCTACTTTTATCTTGGGTTAATTCTAACTTGTCAATGACACACGAAAAAAATATACAAGTTAACTTTTTGTTTTTCTAAAAAAAGCTCTTACCGCCTCTTATCAACGGATCATACGCACCTAGCTAAAGACTCACTTCAAAGTTAGGATACGTAGAGTTTCAATATGAGAATTCACTTAATTATTGGTCATTTTAAACTGCTATTTGTAACTACAGATTAGTACGTTCTCTTATAATCTAGACTTGATACTTGTATTTCACAAGAAGGTTGGTTTGACATATAATTTTAACTCGTGATCTATTTTGCACCGAGACTATTTTTGAAAAACTGTAATTCAAGTAATGTTTTTTTTCTTTCTTTTTTTTTTTTTTTTTGCCAAACTCATAACCTATTTCACAAAAGTCATCTCTTCTCCCGTTTTGCAAGGACCTTTGCGTTAAACGCGTCCAAAAACTGCTCTAAAACCAAGGCATGTGAGCTTAAAACCTTCACCGAAGAATCTCAACTTTCCTACCAGACTTAACACAACAATCATCACATACTGCTTGCCCATAAGAAAATATACTACATATAATGTTTACTTTGCACCTTACGAGACTCTTGTCGAAAATCTTTACTTTAAATTAAGAATAAAATGAGCCTAATATTTTAATACTTTTGACTCACATAAAATTTTATAAAACTTGTTGAAGTTAATTTATAAAAACAAATGCTTTTGGCAAAAATAAAAGAAAAATTCAAAACACACCCTTTAAACTATTTAACAATTTATAAAAACTACCTTAAACTTTATTTCTTTAGATTTATATATATACATATATACATAAATTTAATAAAAAAAAAAGATTCAAAACAGACCCCTAAAATATGTAACAAGTATTTAATAAGCTATTCTCTTATAAAAAATATATCAATAGAAAGCTATTTAAATCTTGAATAAAATAAGCCCGATATGCAATTCTTTTAACTTGCGTACGATTAAAAGAAAAAATAATAATAAAAAATTAAAAATCAACTTTTTATTTTTCTCGTAGTATGACAAAATTAATCAATTTTGTAATAAAAATATACTAGTAGAAATGTCTGTAAATTTTGAATAAAATAAGCCAAATATTTCAATGTTTTCAACTTACGAATAGTTCTATAAAAAATAGTTAGAGTAAATTGCAGAAATTGTCCCTGTGGTTTCTCGGATTGCAAGTTTAGTCCCTGGTCTTTGAAAAGTGCAGGCGGCCTCCTTGTGGGTAAAACTATGGTTCGTTTTGGTCCCTGGTTTTAACTGACGTTAAGTAGATTCCGTTAACAGTTAAACATTAGCACTTTTGGCCAACGACCATTGCAGCGTCCATCCTTTATATTAACGACCGTTTATAATTTGAAAATTTTGGTAAATTGGTGCTCTCTTATTGTAGTTGATGCTAATAGATGTACAATGCCATTTTTTGTAAACAACAATGCCCATAATATAAATACCTACTTTCGCTCGACAGTTATCTTCAGTCTCAAATCTATATTGATAATTACATTGTCAAAAAAGTTGGGGAACACCCCCCGCAACGCGGGGGTCGTCCCACTCGTGTTACAAAATAACTTACAGTTATCCTCCCTTTTAATTTCTAGATTTACAATTATCATCCTTTATAACATCATACCATCTATTAAATGAGAGGCTTCACGTCATGTAAAATGTTTTTCAAAAAAGTTTTAGACTTTGTTGATTAACTCTTTAATGATTAGAAAGCAAGAGTGAAAATATAAAAGAAGTATAATAACAAATGCGAAAGATTTGTATTTAACAAAGTTTTATTATGTTACACTAAATAGTTTACACATTGCTTGAAACACAAGCTAGCTAACATGGGCTAAGCCCGAAATCACATAATAAGCAAATACGAATGAGCCTATACTAACCAAGACTAATACTCCTCCGCATTCGAAACAAGAGACATTTGAACATTCAAAGACACTAAACTCAAGAAACAATGCACTTGGAATTGAAGCTCTTTCGTAAAAATATCTGCATACTGAAAACACTATTGGACATGCAAAATACGAACCTTTCCTAGGGCCACATAACCACGTACAAATCGATTATCAATCTCTATTAGGATTTGGTTGTCACCCGCATGGCCTATAAAACATGCACAGCGAAAAAAAAAAAAAATTAAAGGCCATGCAAACCAAAACCCTAATTTACACAGATACACAGATCTCCTAATCAGTGATTTAACCTAAACACTTATTAAGGATGTTGATAGAAGACTTGCCTTTTTCCTGCTTAGTGTAAGCTTTTACTGCAATCTGTCATCAGATGCACGACGGAATCGGCATCGCCTTCTTATTTCTTTTGCATCCTTCATCGACCCATATTAGGGTTTATGGAGATTAATCGCCACTTGGATGGTGTCAAGTATGTACAGTACTGCACAGCTAGAACTAGGGCTTTGAACCTATGCAAGTTAGGCAAGCACGAACGTGGGTAAGTCAATTGGAAGTCGACTAGCCAACTAAGGGTTTCGAAAACCCTTAGTTCGACCGATGGAAGGGAAGGGGAGAGGAATTTTGGTTTTAGGGTTGTAGAGGAGTGAATGAATGAACCTAGAAAGCCTTTGTTATTTATAGGATACCAAGGAAGGTTCTAGTAGGATTAGGAAAGCCTAATCCTACTAGGGGTCGCCCGACCATATACAACCCTTATAGGGGTCGGCCGACCATGTTCAACAAGTAACCTAGTTTGACATAAAGTCAAACTCAACCCCCTAGGGGTTGGCTGACCATATACAACCCTTATAAGGTTTGTATTTTTTTCGTTTATTACCCATTAATATTTATTACCCGTTTAACCCCTTAATTAAAATATCATCGTATTTTTATTTCCTCTTTATTTTCGTTTCCAATTCATTTCGTAACTCGTTTCTTATTTCCATTTGGCTAAACGTCATTTGCTAATAAACATTTGTTTCATATATATAATAATGTTTTGCTTGGTAGTTTTCAGTCTTAAAAGTATGTTAATTCATCTTGACTCATAAAAGGCAATGGGCAATTATGCATTTGACATATCTTGACCTGCTATAGTGTTTGTGACTTTGTGTTCTAGGAAGAGAAAGATGATAAGATTATGCAAGTGAAATTACAACACATAGGGAAACCAATAGATAAAGATTACCCAAAGTCAAAAACGAAGTCAACATTCAGTGTAGATGTACCCTTCTCTATGCCAAAAGCTTAACATGCAATGTCAAAGTGGTCAACGACGAAAGTCCAGTAAAATCTCAAGAACAAGAAGAGGCAGCATATAAAGGCAAAGATGATCATGAAAGCGATATTGATCCCAAATTTGACCTCAAACTTTCTAAAGATAAAACGCCAACTCAAGAAGAACAAGATGATCATGAAAACAACTGTTAGTTTTTGTGTATAAATATTAATATATACATGTCCGGTTTCGAACCCGAGGCTCGGGATTGCACACATTAGCGTGAAAGTTTCAATGATGAATAATTAAATAATTATATTATTTAATGTATTTATTTATTTATTCATTTCACTAATTAAAACACTTAACGACGGTTAGTATTTAACGGGGTTTTAACTAACGACCGTTAAAGGACTAAACGTGAAAAAAAGGAAAGAAGGATCTAGAATCCTTGTGGGGGTGTGATGTTCGGCCGACCCTTCCCTTAGGGATAGGGGAGTCGATCGGTTTGTGTGGGGAGCAAGAAAAGAAAACACTATAAATACAATTCACTTGTGTTTTAGTTTTCTCTAATCTTGAATCCCTAAAAGCCTAACTTCTCTTCTCCTCTTCTCTCCTTAACCAAGAACCGATCGACATTTTTTATACCCACTAGGGTATTCGATCCAAGTAGTGGTTTTGCAAGTGTTTGGCTTATTGGTGATCAAGAAACTAGCTTTTCTCATTGAAACGCTATAATTACGTGTGTACAAGAACGAGTGACAAGCTTCCTTTAGCTTGTGATCTTTGGTGTGATCGATCCATACATAAATCCTATTAGGGTTTATAATTTGTTCTTGTTCAAGAGATTCCTTGTTCTTGCTAGGAATCATTAAGGTACGTATCTTGTTTAATTTAATTAATTACATGTTCTTGTAGATCTATTCCGCTGCGTGCTTATATGATGTTATGTGTTTATGATTTATTTATAGTTCACATATTACAACAGTGGCATCATGAGCCTCGTTTAGAACTTGTAATTAATTACTTAAACCTAAAAATTGGATCTTGTAGAGATTACATGCATTAATTAATAATTAGGGTTTGTTTTTTTAACCCTAATATGGGACGATCCACATTAATTAAAAATTAGGGTTTTAATTGTTTTATTAAAACTTGAGAAACCCTAGGATTGCATGAAAATTTTTAGGAATTAATTAGTAAGTACCGTATGTGATGTTACTAATTAATTAGATACGTACAATTAATATTGACATAATAATATGTGTTGCATGATTATGTGATCAATATGGTATCCTTGACAAATCTTGCATATTTGTCATGGTGTGATTTGTATGTTTTGTTTGAATTTGTATGCTACATGTTTTTAAATAAATCTAAAATTGGGGAAGACCTCAATAAATATTAATTAAAAGATTATGTGCAATGTGGTATCTAACTAACTAAAACTTACGCGGCCAAATTTATTTGGTGCTGTGGTCCATTGGGTACAATGAGCTCGAAAACCAATGGGAGTTTTGTTAGTTACATACATAAAAAAATTACACATAGAATTAATAATAGGATTTATTGAAAAAGGTTTGCATGTGGCTATATGATATCGTAGATGATCATATATTTGTTATTATGTGTTTATTTATTTTTTGTGAATTACTTGATCTTTTGTGTTTTATATTATGATGGATAGTAAACAACAAAAGAGGGTAATTTTTCATAATAAAAATAAATAAGACTAATAACTATGAAACCTTTGTAGTAATTTCAATTATTGCCAAGTCTTATGTGCCGACAGTGGTTCGCTTCGCACGGTAATTTGCTCCCAGGCGAGACTAGCAATAATAAAATTTACTACATTAATAGATTTTAGCAAGAAAATCATATTCTTTTAGTTGATTGATTGCGACTGTACTAAGTGGTCGAAGCGGCGGACCTAAAATTGACAAACTAAAAAGTGGGTTCTAGTTGGTACGCATTAAATTGTGACCTTAGAGGGGCACGGTTTTAACCAGCTTCGGCGGCTGTCGTCCCTACGCCCGCCTGTGCATCAATTTTAGACTTACCAAGTACACCACGATAAATACGAAGCATCTTAAGGCAATGTTGTAATTTATTCAACGCCTCAATTAAAAGATTTGATGATTTGAGCTACGAATGAGTAAATAAGTTTTGTTTTGAAAATATATATGATACAAAGATGAATGCATGACATTTTTGTACATATTTTTGATTTAACACATCAAAATTTTATTACCCTAAAATTTAAGTTATATGCCGACCAATTAACAAGGAAACACCTAAGATGACATTCTATCATTACTAGCAGCCTCAGCTGATGTGATGATTCAAAGAATGAAGTCAATAGGGGAAAATTGAGCACTTCCATTACTAGCAGCCTCAGCTGATGTGATGGAACGGCGTCGATTTACACGTTTCTAAATTGGTTAACTTAATTGAGCACTTTTATTACTAGCAGCCTCAGCTGATGTAATAAAACGGCGTCAAGGTATTAAAAAAAAAAAAAAAAAAAAATTGGGGATGAAACATGCTTACAATTTGCAACTGATGTTGGCAACATATATATTGTAAGTCCCAAGATTTCTAGGAATTACAATTTGAAATTGGCAATTGGGTGATCCCGTACCTTGTTTGAGTACTTTCATTGCTAGCAGCCTCAGCTGATGTAATGAAATGACGTCAATTAGGATCCTAGATTTCAATGAAAATTAAATGGTTATTTGACCAATGGGTGTTTAATTTTCATGAAATGTTAAAATTATCGAAAGTACTAACTTTTGAACTTTTTCTGTAGAAATGGCCCAACCCGGAAACTCGTCAAACTTAACTTCCTGTTTCAAGATGATGCTTGAAAAGGAAAAATTGACCGGGACTAAGAACTTCAATGCTTGGCATCGAAATCTAAGGCTTGTTCTTAGAATTACCAAACGTTCTGAATGTCTTACTGAGGCTCTTCCAGAAGCTCCTCCTGCAAACTCGTCTAATGAAATACTTAGGCAGTACAATGAAACCTATGACAAGCACAATGATGCGGCTTGTCTCATGCTATCGGGGATGGATGATCAACTGGTTAAACAGTTTGAGAAATATAGCCCGAAAAACATGATTGATGAACTGACACGTATGTTTCAGAAATCACCAATGGCTGAATTGTATGATGTACTTGACAACTTAGGCAAGTGCAAGCAGGATGTGACAACACCCGTAAGTGATCATGCACTTAAAGTGAAAGGTTATCTTGACCAACTTGATGCACTTAATTGCGGGTTTGTGGAAGACGTTAAAGTTGGCCTCATCAACAAATCCCTCAATGAGGAATTATATGGTGATTTTGTGCGCAACTTTAACATGCATTGCAAGGGGAAGACATTTTCTGAATTGCATGCAATGCTTATTGAGCATGAGAAGGCCCTCACTAAGAAAGCTCCTACACCTGCTGTCATGGCAATAAAAGGTGGTAGGGTAGCTAAGCCCGGTAAACCGAAACATGTGAACAAGAAAGGAAAGGGCAAAGCTGACAAGGGCAAGCAGATTGTGACCTATCAGCAAAAGCCGAAGAAGCAGAATCCTCCTCCCAAGAAGGATTATCCCAAAAAGGATGCGGCTGCTTGTCACCACTGCCATACTCCTGGAAACTGGAAGCGTGACTGTCCATTGTTGCTAGAGGAGTGTCGCAAGAATAAGAATGCCAAGGCTGGGCAGGGCGCCAGCACTTCAGGTATTTTTATGGTTGAATTATTTTCTTTTCCTCGTAAGCAAAATGCCTGGATATATGATACAGGATGTGGTACTCACATTTGTAATACATCGCAGGGGCTTAGAGGAGCAAAGAAGCTGAACTATGGGGAATGCTACTTGTACGTGGGAAATGGAATACGTGCAGCAGTAGAAGCCATAGGGACTTTTGAGCTAGTTTTACCATCTGGTTTAATTTTGGTTTTAGACAATTGTCATTACGCACCTTCTATTGTTAGAGGTGTCGTTTCAGTTTCTTTGTTATTGGATTTGGGTTTTAAGCATACTTTTAATGATAATGGAATTTCTGTTTCTTTAAATTCTGTTTTCTATTTTAATGCTATTTCATTAAATGGTGTGTTTGAAATTGACATGGAAAACCATGTATCCAATAAAAATAATTCTATGTATAGCATCGGGAATAAGAGAGTCAAGTCTAACTTGGACTCGTCTTATTTATGGCATTGTCGCCTTGCCCACATAGGCAAGAAACGCATGGAAAAGCTGCTAAGTGATGGGCTTTTACCTAATATCAATGATGATTCAGTTGATAAATGCGAATCTTGCATATCTGGGAAGATGACAAAGAAACCTTTCCATAGCAATATGGAGAAGGCTTCGGATCTACTTGGATTGATACACACGGATGTGTGTGGTCCACTTAGACATGTGTCAAAACGTGGTGCTACCTACTTCCTAACCTTTACGGATGACTATAGTCGTTATGGTTGTGTTTATTTACTTAAACACAAACATGAAGTCTTTGAGACATTCAAGGTTTTCAAAAATGAAGTAGAATTACAACTCGGAAAGAAGATTAAGGCCCTTCGATCCGATCGTGGTGGTGAGTATTTGAGCCAAGAGTTCAAAGATTATCTAGCTGAGTGTGGCATTGTCCAACAACTCACTTCTCCTTATACTCCACAACAAAATGGTGTATCTGAAAGGAGAAATCGTACTTTGCTTGATATGGTACGATCTATGTTTAATCTTACAACTCTTCCTTTATCCTTTTGGGACTATGCTCTTGAAAGTGCTGTTCGCATATTAAATATGGTTCCAACTAAGAAGGTTGATAAGACTCCATATGAATTATGGACTGGAAAAGCTCCCAACTTGTCTTACTTAAAGATCTGGGGTTGTGAGGCGTTTGTTAAACGTGACTCACCTGATAAGCTCCAACAAAGATCTGTTAAGTGCATCTTCGTAGGATACCCTAAGGAAACAAGGGGTTACTACTTTTACTTCCCACCAGAAAATAAAGTCATTGTGGCTAGATATGGTGAATTTCTTGAGGAGAGTTTCTTGACTCAAGAATTCAGTGGGAGAGTATATGATCTTGAAAATGATCAAGAAGATGTGTCACCTTCTGAGAACACTAACACACTTCCTGTGGAACCTGAAAGTTTAGGTCCTCCACCTGAAGTTGAAGTGGTACCCATCCGTAGATCTTCAAGATCTATAAAGGCTCCTGAACGCCTATGTTTAAGCATAGACGATGAGGAAACTTTTCTATTGGATCACATTGATGAACCAACTAGTTATAAGGCTGCCATTAATAATCCTGAAAAGGACAAATGGCAAGCAGCCATGGATGGGGAAATGCAATCCATGAAAGACAATAAAGTCTGGATTGAAGTGGATCTTCCACCCAATGCTAAGGTAGTTGGGTGTAAGTGGCTCTTCAAGAAAAAGACTGATATGGATGGCAAAGTACACACCTATAAAGCTCGTTTGGTGGCCAAGGGTTTCACTCAAACATATGGTGTTGACTATGAGGAGACCTTTTCTCCTGTAGCCGATATTAGAGCTATTAGGATTCTTATAGCCATAGCTGCCTACTATGACTATGAGATTTGGCAAATGGATGTCAAAACCGCGTTTCTGAATGGTCGCCTAGATGAAGACATCTATATGGCGCAACCTGAAGGTTTTGTAAATCCAGAATTTCCTGAGCGTGTATGCAAACTTCAAAGATCCATTTATGGATTGAAGCAAGCATCCAGGCAATGGAATAAGAAATTTGATGAGGAAATCAAGAAGTTTGGATTTACTCAAAATTTCAATGAGCCATGTGTATACCACAAAGTTAGTGGGAGTAACACTACTTTTCTTGTCCTATATGTCGATGACATATTAATCATGGGAAGTCACATACCAAGTCTTAATGAAGTTAAGGAATATCTTGGTAATTGCTTTGCTATGAAGGATTTAGGAGAAGCAGCGTATATCCTTGGAATCAAGATCTATCGAGACAGATCTAAACGGTTAATCGGATTAAGCCAAAGTGCTTACATGGATAAAATATTGAAGAGATTCAATATGCAAAATTCCAAGAAGGGATATTTGCCCATGCAAGTTGATCATGGCTTAAGTAGCGAAGTGTGTGCTTCTACACCTGAAGAGGTGGCATACATGCAGAAAGTTCCATATGCTTCGGCTGTGGGATCTATCATGTATGCTGTTAGATGCACAAGGCCTGATGTGGCGTTCGCTCAAAATTTGACGAGTAGATATCAGCAAAATCCAGGGAGAGATCACTGGCATGCTGTTAAAAA
The DNA here is from genome assembly GCA_021014915.2 of Artemisia tridentata subsp. tridentata. Classification (NCBI taxonomy): domain Eukaryota; kingdom Viridiplantae; phylum Streptophyta; class Magnoliopsida; order Asterales; family Asteraceae; genus Artemisia; species Artemisia tridentata. Next base: position 500,063,982 of record CP139509.1, read on the forward strand.
CATTCTTAAGTATTTAAGAAATACCAAAGATATGTTTTTAGTTTTCGGGGGAAATCCAGACGCAGAACTGAATGTTACAGGTTTCTGCGATGCATCCTGGCAAACTGATAAAGATGATACGAAGTCGCAAACGGGTTATGTCTTTGTCATAAATGGAGGAGCAGTAGACTGGAAGAGTAAAAAGCAGAGCACGACGGCCATGTCTGCTATAGAAGCTGAGTACAATGCTGCATCGGATGCTGCACAAGAAGATGTTTGGATAAGGAATTTCATTACGGATCTTGGAGTGATGCCGTCTATTGAATTACCTATAAATGTGTATTGTGACAACTCTGCTGCAATCACATTCGCCAATGAACCTGGAGTTATGAAAGGCGCCAGACACTTTAAAAGAAAGATGCACTATGTTCGTGAACAAGTCGAACTGGGTGAAATCAAAGTACTCAAAGTTCACACAGATGACAATCTGGCTGATCCTTTCACGAAGGCATTACCTAAAGATACGTTTAATCGGCATGCTCAGGGTATTGGTCTTCGTTTAGCAGATAGTTTCATGTAAATCTGTTGGATTAGTGTTTCGATAGGGACATGTAAACAATTATTATTTTAATGAAATAAAGTGCGGATAACGTTTATTATCATTATTAATATTTGTGTCCTATGTTTGCATGTTTAAATCCATGAGTAATTTATTTATTCTAAATAGTCCGTTGTCAATTAATAATATGGGAATATTATTGAACTAAGACAAATGTGAGGATTGGTAGAATGAACTGTAAGGTTGAGACACCAATGTCACATGATATTCAATATTAGATAAATTGAATATAGGACTTATCCCAAAATACATGATTATACTTTATGGATCATAGTCATTAAGTATATCATAAATATTTATCCTTAGACTTGAGATGACAGATAATTGCCGAGGATGTAGCTTATTTTCTGTAAGGTGGTCTAACGCTAACCGTAAAAGGTAGTTATAAGGGCTATTTTCAGAAATGATGCAAAGTTCAAGGGTTATGCTCGCAGTCAAAAAGGGATTTGTTCCTTCAACTTTGTGTTGAAGTTTAATACTGCTTGGCCACTCGTAGGATTGACAAGATGTTTGCGTGCACACGCCCAAAGTCTATCTGGAAGACGTTCAGATGTTTTGGTAATCTTGTTCAATTATGTATAAACGAGAAACTAAGTTAATTATAGAATGACAAAGATCCATATCCAAATTAACGCGGTATTAGTAACAAAAGGATAAGTATGATGATTAATTTCATCACACGTGGTTTCTACCAGGAGAACCACAACTCGGATCGAGCTGGGGGCATTGGGAAGGTTAAGCTAGGCTGACCCATGTCATTGTTATATTAATGTTTATCCAAGTGGGAGCTGTTAGTTTTTGTGTATAAATATTAATATATACATGTCCGGTTTCGAACCCGAGGCTCGGGATTGCACACATTAGCGTGAAAGTTTCAATGATGAATAATTAAATAATTATATATTTAATGTATTTATTTATTTATTCATTTCACTAATTAAAACACTTAACGACGGTTAGTATTTAACGGGGTTTTAACTAACGACCGTTAAAGGACTAAACGTGAAAAAAAGGAAAGAAGGATCTAGAATCCTTGTGGGGGTGTGATGTTCGGCCGACCCTTCCCTTAGGGATAGGGGAGTCGATCGGTTTGTGTGGGGAGCAAGAAAAGAAAACACTATAAATACAATTCACTTGTGTTTTAGTTTTCTCTAATCTTGAATCCCTAAAAGCCTAACTTCTCTTCTCCTCTTCTCTCCTTAACCAAGAACCGATCGACATTTTTTATACCCACTAGGGTATTCGATCCAAGTAGTGGTTTTGCAAGTGTTTGGCTTATTGGTGATCAAGAAACTAGCTTTTCTCATTGAAACGCTATAATTACGTGTGTACAAGAACGAGTGACAAGCTTCCTTTAGCTTGTGATCTTTGGTGTGATCGATCCATACATAAATCCTATTAGGGTTTATAATTTGTTCTTGTTCAAGAGATTCCTTGTTCTTGCTAGGAATCATTAAGGTACGTATCTTGTTTAATTTAATTAATTACATGTTCTTGTAGATCTATTCCGCTGCGTGCTTATATGATGTTATGTGTTTATGATTTATTTATAGTTCACATATTCCAACAACAACTGTTCAGACGTGGAAATAAAGAATGACGGGCATTTAAGTGATCCGGGAACTTCAAAGAAACCTACTTTTGCTTCTCTGAAGCTAAAAGATCACGTTCAAATATAGAAACGAAAAGGGTCATGTTAAAAGATAAAATCGCTCCGTGTGAGTCTTTTGAAGATTTGCAGAAATTAGCAAATGGTTCTATGAGTCCTGTTTCGGTCACAAGTCATTGTAGTGCGGATAAAGTTATATTAAGAAAATGTTCATCGAGTCAGATATTACCGTCAAAGAGTAGAAGATTATGGTGGAAATTATTCTTATGGAGCCATAGGAATCTTCACGAACCGGTTAAAGGGATTCAAAACACACTTCTTTCGATAAGCCAACAAGGAGGTTACTCTTCGGATACTCTTGAACCAAACGAAAGACTCAATAAGTCAAAGTCTAAGTCTAAGTTAGACAAAGTTAATGTTGGAGATCATAAATGGGATTCATTTCATCAAGGATCCGGTTTCTTTCCGCAGAACCAATGGATGGCATTTTCAGCAGGATCACCATCAGCATCGCCATTAACAAGAGTAGACGAATGGGTTCAAGAAATTCCAAATGAGACAGTTTACGCTATTGGTAATGAAGAAGAGAATGAAATAACCTTTCCTCCATCGCCGGATAATGGTAAACAACCAGCCAGAAATGCCGATCTTCCTGAAGAGGTTGCGTATGCTAACAGGGTCATACAATCTTTAAACTCATCGTCAACTGTGGCTTATTTATCTGGTATAGGACTAAAGGTGATCCCGCCAATTTCATCCTTTTTGACCCTTCGATCAGTCAACTTATCTTGGAATTCAATAGGTTTGTATATACTAAATAACCCCTTATCCAAGATTACATTGATATGTTTTTTATGCGCAAATTTAACTAATCGTGTGATATTATTGCAGTGCAAATAACACCAGGGTCATTGCCAAAGGGTCTTCACATTCTTGATTTATCAAGAAACAAGATTAGTGTTATTGAAGGCCTAAGAGAGCTCACTCGGTTACGTATTCTTGATCTTAGCTACAACCGGATTTCACGAATCGGACAAGGTAATCAACTTAACTTAGTTGAAGCCATACATTATGAAAACACTAGAGCTAATAGAAAGGTTACTACTCCTTGGCTTTTTCAATATATCTGATACTTCCTTGTTACGACTCTTGTCATTCTTTCACTTTAAAAGTCGAACTTTTAGTTTCCAAATGTATAATTTCTATGTGCATTTTGTTACAGTTACGGCACCAAAAATTTCGAGTCTAAGTAATATTATTTTCAGGTTTATCAAACTGTACCCTCATCAAGGAGCTATACCTTGCTGGAAACAAGATCAGCAACGTTGACGGGCTACACAGGCTGCTAAAGTTAACAATCTTGGACCTAAGTTTCAACAAAATTACAACAACAAAAGCACTCGGCCAATTAGTAGCAAACTACAACTCTTTACAAGCGTTAAACTTGCTAGGTAACCCGATCCAAAGCAACATTAATGATGATCAAATGAGGAAAACACTTTGTAGTCTTCTTCCAAAACTAGCATATTTGAACAAGCAGCCAGTGAACCCACAAAAGGCGCGCGAAGTTGCTAAGGAAGCCATTACAAAGGCGGCATTAGGGAGTGGAAGCTTAAGTGGTCGTAGAAGAGCGGCTAAGAGAGTTGGAAGTGGTGGATCGAGTGGATCAACTTCTTTTAGTAAGCATCGAGGTAGTAGTGGTGTTGGTCAGAAAGGAAGTGGACGACATGGGGTGAAACCGAGGAGTCATCATCGGCCTATGAAGTCGTCGGGGATGGGTTTATAAATTGGTTTGTGGTTTTATATATGTTGTTACAACATTTATTTTGGATTATGAATTGTAGAAAGTTATTGGTTTGTAGAGAAATTATTGAATAATGGGGAGTGATTAAGGTTGTTTCTATGTTTTTAACTTATGGGTTCATAATGCTTTTAGGATTTGGTTTTATGATGTACTAAAGTCATTTTATCCGTACCTCGTTTCGGCAGGATTTAGTGTTGTTGCTAAAGACATTATATGATGTTCTAGAGACAAATAGTCTGATTAATCGATTCATATGCCATCACTTCATGATATTGTACATGGAATGTTACGAATATGATTTGAGTTTTTTATAACTTATCATGTGGTGTTGGTCATGATAACAACAAGCATTCTCTCGTATAAGAGTGCTGTTGAAACATATTTATGCGGTGTTGGTCATGACTCATGATGATACATATGGGGCCGTTTGTTGTCACCTCGAGCATAGAGTATGTTGCAAACATCAAAGGAAACCGATTAGAAAGGCGATATATCATGTGAAACTCGGAATGGTTGCTAATAAATCATTTAGGCCTTCTATAAATATAATACTTAAAATTCAGCAATACAAGTAAAGAAGCTAAAAGTACAACATGTTTAAACACAATTTTCCAACATTAATTACATCAAAAACTTAAAATTCAGCAGTACATATTACAAAGCTATGTTTACAATTAATTAATGCACACATAAAACTAAAAACACACTATTTAGGGCATCCACTATGGTTGGTTTATGAAAATGTCTAAAAATATGAAAAGGTTTATGTTTCATTTCAACCATAGTGGACACTCATTTCATGTCTGTGGCATGAAGAGGTCCTAATTCTTGAACCTCTTTATAAATTCAATACATTTAATGCATTTTGTTCTGCAAGACATTTTATGAAATTGTAAAGGTTTATACCATAATGAATGTAGGTTTATAATATCAAAAGGTCTAAAATTAAAAGAGTTTATGATAACTTAAAGTGGATGCTCTTATATAATACAATTAATACACTATTAAAAACACCCCTTCATCCAAAAATACAACTTTTTAACCACAAAGTACAATATAATTAAGCTTTCACACATGAATTTTTTTAATGCCTTAAAATTCAGCATTACAAATATTTTTGCTAAAGGTACAACTAATTTAAACACAATTGGAGATTTAATGTCTTAAAATTTAGCATTACAAGTAAGGGTGCTCACGGTCTAAAAACCGGACCGAACCGAGACCGAGTTAGGCAAAAACCCTAGAACGAGACCGGACCGAATGTTGTCGGTCCGGTCTCGGTCCAAATAGGCTAAATGTCCGGTTTGTAAGCCGGACCGAGACCGAAATAATAAAAACCCTAGACCGAGACCGGACCGAATGTGGTCGGTCCGGTCTCGGTCCGGTCCGGTTGGTTTTGACGGTCGGTCTGGTAGATCCGGTCGGATTGCTCACCCTTAATTACAAGTATTGTTACTAAAGATACAACTAATTAACTATTGCACATAAATTGATTGGTCAACAAATACCATTAATGTAATTTTTAAAAAAACCCCTTAAATGAAAAATACAAATTATTAAGCGTAATATACAAACTATGGATCACAAACTACTTTCTCATCGTCTCAGTTTATACATCAATGACCAAGTGAAAAACGAATAAGAAAGCCAAGTACTATGACCAACTACAACAAGCAGTGTTCAACAAACAGGCAACTATCCAACTCAAGTCAACTAAATCACCAACTGCCAAGATTAAAAACTTCATCTCTAAACAACTACGGAGTAAATAAATTCGAAGAACAAAAGAACTACAAAGAAAAATCTCGGGTTTTATTTATGTTGACAGATCAGATCTCTATCAAAATCAATAGAAAAGAAATCTCGCTATTTCACATCAGATAATACAAGATCTACAAGAAACGCCCTTCATTGATCTTTAAATAAAAAGAACCAAGAACAAAAGAAAACACATATCACCTACCTGGTTCGAAACTACAACAATTACTATATGGCCCCTTGACACATGTGTATAATATCTCCTTGTTGCAACTCCCTGTCACATTTTTGTTTCGTGTTCGAAATATAACATTTTATCACCAACAAAAGAAAGAGAAAATTAAGAAAAAAATAAAAAGAGATGATACAACATTGTTGTTGTTTCAGACTCAGACTCAGACTCAGAGCGTGTTTGTTTTTTTTTCCCTCTTAACGCCTCTTAACGGGCTTCACATCTGAATCGGTCAAACATTTTGTCATTCAGACCGTTTGTTTTTTTTTTCCGTTCAGACGCGTTCAGATGCAGTTAGATCTTAATGGTCAAGACTTGAGAGGGGTGTCTTAACGCGTCTGAATGCCTCTTGTTGACACAAAATAACCAAATTTTTTTTTTCCCGTTCAAACATGAGTTTTTTTTTTGTTCGTGTTCAAATTCAACATTTATCACCAACAACAGATGTCAGATCAATTCAAGAAAAAAAAGAGATATACACCCCTTCAGACTCGACTCTGTTGGAGGATACCGAAAGTGGAGAATGAAACCCTATTCCAAAACTATTTTTATGTAGTAAAGTTATAAATTGTATTTGAGGCCCAACTCACAAAAACTAAAGTTTTCTAATAAGCCCAGGACAATGAGTAAATTTGCAAATTTGTTACGCATTTATCTCTACTAGAGAAAAGTTCAATATAGATCTCATATTTGTCATAAATCAATAAATCAATCCTGGACCATTCATTTTTTTATCAAAACAAAAAAATAAACTTTCCATTTTTTTAAAAAATTAATTATCTCGCAAACCGTTAATTATTACGCGAAAAAAATCATACCATCGCGACGAGAATTAAATTATCTTTCTATAGATATGCACTTCTATATACTTTCAACGAATTATTATTTATTTTTTTTTTTAAATTTCCGCCCGGAAAAATACATTGATTTGTAAATATCAATTGATTTTTACAAATCACATGTGATTTTTCTGGGCGGAAATTTTGAAAAAAAAAAATCGTCGAAAGTATAGAGAAGTGCATATCTATAGAAAGATAATTTAATTTTCGTCTCGATGGTGTAGTTTTTGTAGCTTGAATATTTACCGTTTGCAAGATATGTTGTTTTAAAAAAAAAGGTGGAAAACGGTTTTTTATTAGTTTTGATAAAAAAAATAGATGGCTAAGATTGATTTATTGGATCTATGACTAATATGTTGTCATAGAAGTGAATTTATTTTACGTTTATTTTGTAAAAATCAGACGAATAATCGCGCAAAGAAACGGTGTATCGCGGAAAATAGTTATACTTGCAAAACGTGATTCTGATAGACACACTTAGGACCACTTAAGATCGTTAAGAGTGTTTTACATAGAACTTGGTCAATCAGAGAGTTAGAAAAGATCAACGAAAGCTCAAAGTATTATCAATGGTGGATATTTGTGATAACTTGTTATAATGTAAGAGAGAGAGAGAGAGAGAGAGAGAGAGAGAGAGAGAGAGAGAGAGAGAGATAGATTAAGAAGGAAATTGTATTCAATCAAGCTACTAAATGAGTTACAGATACAAGTATTTAAAGAAGGAAACTTGGGCGGGAAAGTTGGTTAATCCAATGAGTAACTGTCACGTGCACCTCACGTGTGTGTTAACACACCTGCGCCTCACGTGCCATTGGCTTAACCAACTTACCAGCTTAACTAGCTTATTGACTAACAGCTCCTATCAATCCCCCCTTCTTCAATTCATCCTTGTCCTCAAGAATGGTTATCAAAATCTGGAAACTTGGCATACAACTCTTACAAGTTTTCCCAAGTAGCATCATCTTGTGTCCCATTTGTCCACTGAATCAGCCCATAAACCACTGCAGCATTTCTTTTCTTCACCATCTTCCTATCTAGAATGGCCGTAGGTTGTACTGCTATTACACCTTCTTGGTCACAGCTGGGAAGGGCAATAACTTGTTATGGTTGGGGCTGGCCTTTGCAAAGTTTCAGCTGAGACACATGAAATACATTGTGTATTTGACTGTGAGCAGGTAACTCCAGTCTATATGCCACTTGTCCTATCTTTCCAATGACTTTAAAAGGGCCAAAATACTTGGGTGAAAATTTGTTCTGCCTCCCTTGCCTGATTGACACTTGTCTGTGAGGCTGCAATTTTAGAAAAACCATGTCACCTGCTTTGAACATTCTTTCACTTCTGCCCTTATCTGCCTGTTGCTTCATCCTATTCTGAGATCTTTCCAAATGAAACTTAAGCAACTGGATAGCTTGTTCTCTAGCTGCTAAGGTCTTATCCACATCATCCACTTTACTTAGACCTCTAATGTATGGAACATGAATTGGTGGTGCTTGACTATAAACTGCCTCAAAAGGTGTGGTTAAGATGGAAGTATGAAAGTTGGAGTTATACCATAATTCAGCTAGAGGCAACCACTTCATGCATTCTTTTGTTGTTTCACCTGTCATACACCTGAGGTACCCTTCCAAACATCTGTTAACCACTTCTGTTTGGCCATCTGTCTGTGGGTGATAGGCAGTGGACATCAATAGTTTATCTTGTAAAAGTTTGAATAGCTCCTTCCAAAAACTACTCAAAAACACCTTATCTCTATCTGACACAATAGTGGTAGGCAGCCCATGTAACTTGTAAACTGAGTCCAGAAATACCTGAGCAACTTGAACTGCTGTGAATGGATGTGCTAAAGGCATAAAATGGGCATATTTGGTGAGCCTGTCTACTACCACAAAGATGACAGTCTTGCCATTTGACCTTGGAAGGCCTCAATAAAGTCCATTGAAATGCTTTCCCATATCCTTTGGGGAATGGGCAAGGGCTGTAAGAGGCCAGGATAGGCTGCCAAGTCTGATTTGCATCTTTGACAAACAATGCACTGTTTCACAAACTGTTTGACTTCTTTTCTAAGACCCTTCCAATAGAGTACTGAGCAGATCTTGTGTGAAGTAACTTTCACTCCTGAATGCCCACCTACTGAACCTCCATGGAAGTGTGCAAGCAAATCTTCCCTTAACTGTTTATCTTGTCCCACCACCAATTGTCCATTAGCCCACACATTCCCTTCCTGAGTAATTGTCCATTAGCCCACACATAGTGTTTCTTACTTGCATTACCAGCCTGCAAGTTCTCAATGATGGTCTTGAGAGCTGTATCTGCATTCCAACTTGCCACAATTCTGGTAGCCAACTCAGTAGTCATAATAACCACAGTTGATTGCATCAAATTACCACTCTCTTGTACCCTGGACAAAGCATCATCAGCTACATTGTCAACCCCATTCTTGTATTTAACTTCATAGTCAAAACCCATGAGTTTTGGAAGCCACTTCATTTGTGCAGGGGTAGTAATCCTCTGGTCTAACAGATACTTCAAACTGTAGTGATCTGTTTTAATGACAAAGTACCTGTCAAGCAAGTATCCTCTCCACTTTTCCAATGCCAACATCACTGCCAAGAATTCTTTTTCATAGGTGGAGAGTGTCTGGTGTTTGGGTGCTAAACTCTTGCTTAAGTAAGCAATTGGGTGACCATTTTGCTGAAGCACAGCCCCAATACCACTTCCTGATGCATCTGTTTCAACTTCAAAAGGTTGTTCAAAATTGGGAAGGGCTAACACTGGTGCTTGTGTCATTGCTTTCTTCAGGGCTTCAAAGGCTGTCAAGGCTTCATCAGACCAGTTAAAAGCATTTTTCTTCAATAACTGTGTCAATGGTCTACTGATGGTAGCAAAATCTTTGATGAATTTCCTGTAGTAACCAGTGAGACCAAGAAAACCTCTTAGCTGCTTGATATTGGAAGGTATTGGCCAGTTTTGCATTGCCACTACCTTACTTGGATCAGTTGCAACTCCTTCAGCAGATAGGACATGACCCAAGTACTCCACATGGCTTGTGCCAAACACACACTTAGATTTCTTTGCATACAATTTGTGCTGTCTCATAGTTTCAAGTATCACAGTCAAGTTCTCCACATGATCAACAATATTCTTAGAGTAGACTAAAATGTCATCAAAGAATACCAATGTAAACTTCCTCAGGAAAACCTTGAGCACATCATTCATCAATGCTTGAAATGTAGAAGGTGCATCAGTCAGTCCAAAGGGCATCACAATGAACTCATAGTGCCCCTCATGAGTCTTAAAAGCAGTCTTGGAGATGTCATCTTCACACATTCTAATTTGATGATAACCTGATCTGAGGTCCAACTTAGAAAACACTGCAGCACCATGTAGCTCATCAATTAACTCATCAATTACTGGAATAGGAAACTTGTCTTTGACTGTGTTCTGGTTCAGTTTCCTATAATCTACACACATCCTCCAACTAATTGTCTTTCTTTTTAACCATCACAATGGGTGAAGCAAATGGACTTTGAATTTATTTAATCACCCCTGCTTCAAGCAACTCCTTAACCATGGCTTCTATGGCATCCTTTTGCACAGGTGGATGCCTATAAGGTCTGGTGTTAATTGGTTGGGTGTTTGGGAGAAGTGGTATTATGTGATCAAAGGCCCTTTTTGGTGGCAATTCTTTTGGTACCTCAAAGACATCAACATACTTATCAAGTACTTGTGCCAATTCAGGGTGCACTTCCTCTGTGACTTCATGTGTCTCCATAGACCTGAGTTCAATTCCAGTGTTTGGATACATACACAATATGGAATCCCCTGCTTGTGGTGTACCTTCCAAACTTTGTAACTGCTTCTTTCCTTTCATCCACTGGACTGTGGCCTTAGAAGTACCTCTTAATGCCACTTTATTTCCTTTATACACAAACTGCATTCTCAACTCTTTAAAGTCACACGTTATTTCACCAAGAGTAGAAAGCCACTGAATTCCCAAAACCATATCACAACCACCTAGAGGAAGCAGCATCACATCAGATACAAAGGTTTGACCCTTTAATTTCCAAGTAAACCCTTTGCATTTACTTACACTGAGCAATTTTCTACCACTAGCTACAGTAACTGACAAAGGACAAGTTTGTCTTATGTTGCAACCCATTCTTTTAGCCACATTAATGTCTAAGAAATTGTGAGTGGATCCTGAATCAACCAGGATGTGCAATTCATGTTTATTGCCAAACACCCCAACTACCCTCAAGGTCTGATAAGAACTTACCCCATTCAATGCATTCAATGATATCTGAGGCTCAATTTCATCATACTGTGACCCCTCCAAATCATCTTTTGCATCTTCAAATTCTTCTTCCAATTCCTCATTCTCAGCCAACACAATTAAACTAAACAATTGACCATCACATTTATGCCCTGGAACAAACTTCTTATCACAATAAAAGCACAAATTCTTGGCCCTTTTCTCCTCATACTCCTTTTGTGTTAACTGTTTCATAGGTTGTACATTACTTGGCCTATTGTTCCAATTTCTGTTAGTGTTTGGTAAAGGCAACAAAGGTTTAGCAGAATTTTGACCAACACCATGATTGAATCCAAACCTACCACTTCCTTGATTAAAATTTGACTACACCCTATTCTTTTTCTTAACAACATTCAAAGTAGCCTCTTGATAGTTTGTTAAAGAATATGCATCAGCCAAAGTTGTTGGTTTAAACATCCTAACTCCCATTTCTAATTTAGTATGCAAACCACCAAGATTGAAACTAATTGCATGAGCTTCACTTATGTCCACCCTACTCAACAAAGTGTCAAAGACATCTTGATAATCTTTAGCATTAGTTTCATATTTCACATTTTTGAGTTCAGACATGGGGTCATCAAACACAGTCCCAAATCTCTGAATAATAGCATCTCTATACACAGTCCATAACACCAATTCACCATGCAATCTAATGAACTGCCTATGCCACAATAATGCTTTGTCAAAGAGATGCACAGAAATGAGCCTTACCTTTTGGTCATCTGGTATGTTATCAATGGCAAAGAATTGTTCACACCTAAACATCCATCCTCTGACATCTGCTCCAGAAAACCTTGGGAACTCCACTTTAGTCATTCTACTAACTTGATTTTGCCCATTTTGCCGTTGGGTTTGTGTCATGTTCACCAACCCATTATTTAGTTGACTCTGACTTTGCAAGAATTGAGTCATCATCTGTTCCATGGCTTGCCTGAATCCATCCATTGATTCATCAATGTATCTCCTTGTGTTGTCATCAAAACCTCCTTCCCCACCACTTGTACCAACTGTTCTTGTTACTGGTGCCATGTATGATGCTATTTTAGTGAATTGATTGAATCTTAGTAGTCAGTTACTATTCCTTCGTTGTCAATTGAATAACACTTAACAACTTTGATAACAATCTTTACCCTTTCTTGGCCAAACCTCAAGTCAAACAAAACTAACCTATAATCCAAGAATAGAGGATTTAAGCACTTATGCGCTATTCTTGTGGTTGCGATGAGTACTCAATAGTTTGGTCTTATTTCTGACAGATAGCTTAGACGAAATGAACAAAGTATCAGTGTAATACTCTGAACCTTGAATTATTCGTTCGCCGGAATTTCTTGCCGGAATCTTGAATCTTGATTTTGGCGGGAAAACGTAACTGAATTTGTTACATTGAGACCTCACCAGGAAAGGTCTTTGATACCAATTGATAGACACACTTAGGACCACTTAAGATCGTTAAGAGTGTTTTACATAGAACTTGGTCAATTAGAGAGTTAGAAAAGATCAACGAAAGCTCAAAGTATTATCAATGGTGGATATTTGTGATAGTTTGTTATAATGATAGAGAGAGAGAGATTAAGAAGGAAATTGTATTCAATCCAACTACTAAATGAGTTACAGATACAAGTATTTAAAGAAGGAAACTTGGGCGGGAAAGTTGGTTAATCCAAGGAGTAACTGTCACGTGCACCTCAAGTGTGTGTTAACACACCTGCGCCTCACGTGCCATTGGCTTAACCAACTTACCAGCTTAACTAGCTTATTGACTAACAGCTCCTATCAGATTCTGGTTTGACCATTGGTATGTGCTTAAACACATACCTTTTCTTGACCAAAACCGGACCAAAATAACCAAAAACCCGACCAAAATGCCAAAAGATATTGTGTTTTTGTGTTTTTGCATGTGCAGGGATGGATATCGTGAAAATTTACAAAAGACACAAGAAATCCGGGAAACCGAGCACGAGATACGGAAACGGCTCAGAACCAGAACCGGGAAGAAAAATATGTCAAAAAGTTAACCGTGGTCCTCCAAATATCAAAGATTTGCAAATTCAGCCCTTGGATTATCTTTTAAATAATGGCAGCTAAGGTCCCTTGAAGAATTCAAAAATTACATTTATGGTCCCTAGTGTTTAAAATCCTTAAATCCTAATAAACATTCTACCCGGACTTAAACACAATTCACCTAACCCAACCCACACCTTAAACACAAGCCCAATCCACATTATAAAACCCATCCCACCTTTATCATACTATCCGGCCCATCCACAAAAACCACAACCCGATCCACCTTCCATCTAAATAAGCCATTCGGTCTAATATTCGGTCAAAGAAAAAAGATAAAAAAAAAAATAACACACCTCACCCTCTTATCTCTCTCACTAAAATAAACCCCGATCCCCCAATTTACCATGAACCCTAAATTACCCAAGTACAAAATTACGGCAATTAAGGGCTTATTAGTCAAATCAAAGGGCTTCTAGAATGTCAGGAGGTGTCAGAAGCAAACAAGCACACACGGGGACACATGGCAGGCTTTCATTGGTTCGAACACCGCAGAGGGTTTAATCCGAGGGCCATAATTGATGGGATGAGATCGAAGGGTGATGAAGGCTGAAGATAGCACGAGGATCGCCAACGTGGCAAGACCCAGAAGGTTCGGCTGAGTCTATAAATAGGAGAGGTTCTTCCCCATTTTCGAGATGTAATTTTTATTTAGCAATGTTATGCTGCCGATTTATTTTATGAATTGTATTTTTTTTTCGAATTGTAATTTTTCTGTTTATGTTTATTTGAGTATTGTAATTTTTAAAGTTTCAATAAAATTTTAAATTTGAAGTTATTGTGTGTTCGAATTCTCTTTTAGTTAATATTAATTTTAGTTTTTGGATTATTTACTTTGTTTCAGTATCTGATCATCACAAAAGAACAAAAGAAAAAAAAAAAAAATTGTTTCAAGTTCAAAATCAAGCTTCAACAAGCTTCTTTTCTGATTTACCAAGCTCTTATTAGCTCAGTAGCTTTTGAGAGGTTGTTTAGAGGTCTCATTCAGTTAATTCCAAAAGTTCATCAATAAGGTCAACAAAAGTCAAACTCAGCTTATTCAATAAGCTGAGCTTAATCCAGAAGAAGCTGATAGTCTAGGGGAGATTTGGAAGCTCCTAGCCTGTCTAAAGACAGGCAAGCATAGTGAGAACCCCTCTGTTGAGCTGAGGGGTTGTTTCATTGTGAGTTCTCATTTTCAATTTTTCATTCAATTCTATAGCAGTAGATTAAGGTAGTTTAGATTTGAGTCCATTGGTTAGCTGTTGTTTATTTTTGCTCATATGATCTTAACATTGAGTGAAAGTAGTGTTTACTTATTTTGCATATTGTTTAGTTTGAAAGTTGTAGGTTGAAGTTTAAGAATAAAACTCATGGCTGATTTTGTAGATTTGATATCAGTAGGTTTAATTGGTGTTTGATGTTTGATCTGTGTTGTTTTTCAGTGTTATTATTGTTAAATTGTTGCTGCTAAGGTCATTGGTTCTTTTGAATAATTGTTACTTATAAAATTATAGCATTCTATTTGATTATAAAATTGTGTTATAAATTTGTGTTATTGTGTTCATAAAATTGTGGTTGGCTGCTAGATATATACTCAGTCCTTCTCAGTCATAAGCTCCATTTCACAAGTTGATTTCTAGCAATTCAGTTGAGTTAAGTGAAAGATTATTGGGGCAAAAGTTAGATTAGCCTGCTGACTCTAAGATTCTGCTTTTGTCTTGCTTTTCTTCGATTATTTGGTAGCTTATTCAAGTCGTATTTTGAGCTTATTGGACTATTTTCAAGATTGAGTGCATAAATATTAATCTGAGATGTGGTCAAGCTGTTTTTCCAGCCTATTCTAGCTTCTTTTAAACTCCTTTCTTTTTTAAAAATTAGATTTGTTAGTTGTTAGTTGAGTTTTGAAAGAAGAAAAAAAAAAAAAAATTAGTTTGTATAATTTGTAGTTACCAGGATTCGAACCTGGATGTGTTAGTTAGTATAAAACGTTTTTAGTTTTTAAGATTTTTCAATTCAGTCCTTGAGTTCCAGTTTTAACGAATTTGGTCCATGTCTTTGTTTCAAATCGTTTTTAGCTTTATTAGAGTTTCAAAAATTACAGTTTAGTCCTTGTCTTTGTTTTAAAAAAAAAGTTTTAGTTTAAATCAAGTTTCAAAAAAAGTACAAATCAGTCCCTGTCTTAGTATGAATCGTTTTAAGTAATAAAATAGTTTCAGTTTTGACGCTTTTAGTACCTTAACTTTTAAATCTCTTGTTTTCTTTAATTTTCTTCTATAAAAGAAGTTTCGATAAGTAATATTTTCGCCCTTTAGATTTTTATCTTTTTATTTTAGTATAATTTCACTATTAGTTGATGGTTGATGGCTCTACTTTTGATAATTCCGATTCGACGATGGTTGATGGCTCTACTTTTGATTCGGAGGGAGATATTCGTTTTCTTGAAGAGTTATTGAGTGAAGAACCATTATCTTCCCTCCCTCCGATGAGCAGTGAAGTTTTTGATGAGACCGATGATAATACGCTTCCAGATGAGGATGTTCCAAACGAAAATATCATTAGTTATTCGAACCCTCTTTTTGAAACCGTTGATACGGATGAGATGCCGTTTGATCACGCTGCGGATGATGAAGTTGAAAGTTATGCCGATTCTCACAATGAGTATACTCCGAGTATTGAAGACTCTTGTGGAGATATCGATGATGTTGAGGAATCACGTTCCGATTATGAGTTCATTAGCTTAGAGGAGATAAAGGATTTCGACCTAGATGAAGATGAGATCGAAGATGATTTACTTCGTGAAAAATTATCTAATATCAATCTTCTCATTTCAAAGATCGAAGCTTTAAATAATCCGACTCCGTCTACTAATGCCGTGATCACCTCTTCATGTCCTATCCCCGATATGGATAGTGATTTCTTACCCGAGCTTGAAATTTTTCGATTTGAAGAGAAGAGTAGTGGCAGTCCCACTATTCATGCTGATATCTCTTTTCCGGATTATGAGTGCTTTCATTTTGAAATTAATTCCGAACCTATTTCCGATAATCCGTCACGTGATCCTCTTTTAGAGGATGTCGATCGATTTCTTGCTTCGGATGACTCGATACCACCGGGTATTGAGAATGACGAGAATGGTCTTATTGAAGATAATGATTTACTTGCTGATGTTGACTCATTTCTCTTCGATTTACCGTCTTCTCGTCCACCCGCGAAACCACCGGATGTAGATCTTGGATCCGGTGTGAATGAAGTAATTGATGGAGTGGTGGACGAGACTTATGATATTGATGATCCCGTGCTTACTATTTTGTCCACCCAACCCACCCGTGATTCCAATGATGTTTATGCTTTCACCATCCGAGTGTTTCACCCTTTCTTTTCTTATCCTCTCATTTCTCCATCTTTTCACTCCTCCGGGAGTGAGGATACCGTCTTCGACCCCGGCATCTCCGTTTTTCATGCCGGGTGTCCGTTACAGGGTGTCCGTTCCAGTTGCTCCCCCAAGATTAAGTAAATTCGGGGCGAGTCTAAGCTATACGACTCGATAAATAAACAAGCGCTTCGTGGGAGGCACCCCATGCTTATCTATCTATCTTCTTTTCTATTTTCTAATGTGACGTGAGGAGGGCGACCTCTTCTATTTCTCGTGTTTTCGTGGTTGTTGTGTATGTCCAGGAATGCCCGATGATGCAGACTCTCGTGCTCGTAGTTTCCTTCACGCTACTCGAGTTTCATCATCCGCTGCTTATCCAATATCCAAAATCTTATCGTTTTACATCTATCTTTTGGCATAATTAATAAACGGCCTTAGATTTTTGTAGGGATTCCCGTACCTTTAAGACATTGAGGACAATGTCTCATTCTAGTCTGGGGGGGTAATCTTGCGATTTGATTTTTGCCTTGCATTTTTGCTATTGTCTCGTGCAATCCCGTTTTTCCTCCAAAATTGGAAGAAAAAAAAAAAAAAAAAATCCAAAAAAAATGAGAAAATTTAAAAATTTTTGTGCAAAAATATAATAAATTTTGACATTTTTGTTGATTTTCCGCTGGGTAGAGTAGGAATAAAATTTTGACTTGACCGGGCGTGTTGAGCCCTAGCTTGTTCCCTTAACCAATGATAATCATATAAGCTTGTGCTAGTCTTGTACACAAGGAGCTGCTCTTTTGCGTATTCCCGTACTTGACTTTATACATGCATGGCTTTAAAGCTTTCGCTAGTCTTTTACATAGGGAGCTAGAAAACGCGAATTCTTTTCAAGAATTTGCAAGTTTCTGTAACTGACTTTATATATGCGTGGCTGATTATCGGCTAAGTATTCGCGAATTTCATTACTTGAGATTTTTAAATGTGCGAAGAGCGAGAAATGATAGAATTTATTTAGCAGTTAGATGCCAAACGTGGAGTAGTTGGTTCTCTTTAGAGCTCGTCGTAGGTACTTGTGGCCTTTTGCTCCCGTAAAATTGTTTCACCCCATATATTGTATAAATAATTAAAGATATTTAGGTTTAGAACGAAATTTAGTTCTCCATCTTCTTAAAAGAATTTTTGCTCTAAAGATTGGGTACACATCAAGGTCCCGTATTGAGTGAATAAGTTGTAAAGTGCTCTTAGATTTCGGATTGAGATCGGACCTTGGATCCTTACTTCTAAAGGCGGTAAGGTCTTGGATTTAAACCGTGAAGGTTCGTTTTCTAAGGGTTACTATTATATGTTTGATGTTTTGGAAAACACCCGGTAATCCCGTGGTATTAAGTTATTGAGTGAAGAAAAGTTGAAAAAAAAAAAAAAAAAAAAAATGTATGTTGAGATGTATGGATTTTGTGCTTAATGTGTTAGACAAGTTGTTGGCACGTGAGGTGCATGTGAATGACCCTAGATCGGGCACATGAGGTGCACGTGATGTTTCTCCACAACTAATGTCTACATGTTTGTATGAGTTCTTTAGTCTTGGACGTATGTAATAACCTTGATTTGGACCACATTTTTAAGGCAAACTTTCTTGCAAGAAGATGGAAAACTACTTAGCGTTTTAAACTTGGTATCTTTATCGGACTAATAATTATGAAAATGAGAAGATTATGAAGAAATTCATTTCTCTCACAAAAATAAAATAAGTAGAAACAAAAAATAAGAAAATGGGAGCGAGAGGTTCTTACACAAGTAACTTCCATGAGTAGTGTTGGCATCTAATTTCTAAGTAGGTTGTGATCTCGTTTATAAGCTTAGTTTGGGAGCATGTGAAAAATCAAGGACGATGAATTTTATCCTTATGGTCACTCCTCTATGAGTTGTGTTCCTACTCTATGACCCTAAAAATTATCGATAGATAATGATTGTCATCAAAAGCCGTCACTTGAATAATAAGAAAAATACAAAAATAGAATAAAAGGAAAAATGGGGAGTTTTTAGAACTTAATATTTCTTGATCTCTTTTGAAAATTTTGCTACTTCTCAAAGTTAGTAAAAAGAGATTAGAAATTTTCGGTTTCAAAAACGTGTTTTTATAACATTGCATGAGGACATTGCAATAGCTTAGTCTGGGGGAATTTGGTATGTGCTTAAACACATACCTTTTCTTGACCAAAACCGGACCAAAATAACCAAAAACCCGACCAAAATGCCAAAAGATATTGTGTTTTTGTGTTTTTGCATGTGCAGGGATGGATATCGTGAAAATTGACAAAAGACACAAGAAATCCGGGAAACCGAGCACGAGATACGGAAACGGCTCAGAACCAGAACCGGGAAGAAAAATATGTCAAAAAGTTAACCGTGGTCCTCCAAATATCAAAGATTTGCAAATTCAGCCCTTGGATTATCTTTTAAATAATGGCAGCTAAGGTCCCTTGAAGAATTCAGAAATTACATTTATGGTCCCTAGTGTTTAAAATCCTTAAATCCTAATAAACATTCTACCCGGACTTAAACACAATTCACCTAACCCAACCCACACCTTAAACACAAGCCCAATCCACATTATAAAACCCATCCCACCTTTATCATACTATCCGGCCCATCCACAAAAACCACAACCCGATCCACCTTCCATCTAAATAAGCCATTCGGTCTAATATTCGGTCAAAGAAAAAAGATAAAAAAAAAATAACACACCTCACCCTCTTATCTCTCTCACTAAAATAAACCCCGATCCCCAATTTACCATGAACCCTAAATTACCCAAGTACAAAATTACGGCAATTAAGGGCTTATTAGTCAAATCAAAGGGCTTCTAGAATGTCAGGAGGTGTCAGAAGCAAACAAGCACACACGGGGACACATGGCAGGCTTTCATTGGTTCGAACACCGCAGAGGGTTTAATCCGAGGGCCATAATTGATGGGATGAGATCGAAGGGTGATGAAGGCTGAAGATAGCACGAGGATCGCCAACGTGGCAAGACCCAGAAGGTTCGGCTGAGTCTATAAATAGGAGAGGTTCTTCCCCATTTTCGAGATGTAATTTTTATTTAGCAATGTTATGCTGCCGATTTATTTTATGAATTGTATTTTTTTTTTCGAATTGTAATTTTTCTGTTTATGTTTATTTGAGTATTGTAATTTTTAAAGTTTCAATAAAATTTTAAATTTGAAGTTATTGTGTGTTCGAATTCTCTTTTAGTTAATATTAATTTTAGTTTTTGGATTATTTACTTTGTTTCAGTATCTGATCATCACAAAAGAACAAAAGAAAAAAAAAAAAAAATTGTTTCAAGTTCAAAATCAAGCTTCAACAAGCTTCTTTTCTGATTTACCAAGCTCTTATTAGCTCAGTAGCTTTTGAGAGGTTGTTTAGAGGTCTCATTCAGTTAATTCCAAAAGTTCATCAATAAGGTCAACAAAAGTCAAACTCAGCTTATTCAATAAGCTGAGCTTAATCCAGAAGAAGCTGATAGTCTAGGGGAGATTTGGAAGCTCCTAGCCTGTCTAAAGACAGGCAAGCATAGTGAGAACCCCTCTGTTGAGCTGAGGGGTTGTTTCATTGTGAGTTCTCATTTTCAATTTTTCATTCAATTCTATAGCAGTAGATTAAGGTAGTTTAGATTTGAGTCCATTGGTTAGCTGTTGTTTATTTTTGCTCATATGATCTTAACATTGAGTGAAAGTAGTGTTTACTTATTTTGCATATTGTTTAGTTTGAAAGTTGTAGGTTGAAGTTTAAGAATAAAACTCATGGCTGATTTTGTAGATTTGATATCAGTAGGTTTAATTGGTGTTTGATGTTTGATCTGTGTTGTTTTTCAGTGTTATTATTGTTAAATTGTTGCTGCTAAGGTCATTGGTTCTTTTGAATAATTGTTACTTATAAAATTATAGCATTCTATTTGATTATAAAATTGTGTTATAAATTTGTGTTATTGTGTTCATAAAATTGTGGTTGGCTGCTAGATATATACTCAGTCCTTCTCAGTCATAAGCTCCATTTCACAAGTTGATTTCTAGCAATTCAGTTGAGTTAAGTGAAAGATTATTGGGGCAAAAGTTAGATTAGCCTGCTGACTCTAAGATTCTGCTTTTGTCTTGCTTTTCTTCGATTATTTGGTAGCTTATTCAAGTCGTATTTTGAGCTTATTGGACTATTTTCAAGATTGAGTGCATAAATATTAATCTGAGATGTGGTCAAGCTGTTTTTCCAGCCTATTCTAGCTTCTTTTAAACTCCTTTCTTTTTTAAAAATTAGATTTGTTAGTTGTTAGTTGAGTTTTGAAAGAAGAAAAATAAAAAAAAAAATTAGTTTGTATAATTTGTAGTTACCAGGATTCGAACCTGGATGTGTTAGTTAGTATAAAACGTTTTTAGTTTTTAAAATTTTTCAATTCAGTCCTTGAGTTCCATTTTTAACGAATTTGGTCCATGTCTTTGTTTCAAATCGTTTTTAGCTTTATTAGAGTTTCAAAAATTACAGTTTAGTCCTTGTCTTTGTTTTAAAAAAAAAGTTTTAGTTTAAATCAAGTTTCAAAAAAAGTACAAATCAGTCCCTGTCTTAGTATGAATCGTTTTAAGTAATAAAATAGTTTCAGTTTTGACGCTTTTAGTACCTTAACTTTTAAATCTCTTGTTTTCTTTAATTTTCTTCTATAAAAGAAGTTTCGATAAGTAATATTTTCGCCCTTTAGATTTTTATCTTTTTATTTTAGTATAATTTCACTATTAGTTTTATAATCTCGGGATTAGCCCGGGATTTGCATTTATTTGAATTTTCTTTGTGTGCATTTATTTTAATAGCGTAGATTGCTTTTAATATTTCTTATTATAGTGTAATCAATTCAAAAAAAAATAATCTTTCACGTCACTTATTCACTTCACATATTCACGACTCCGATTCGACAAATTCGCCGTCAAACCTTCGTTGGGAGAACGACCCGGGGAAATATTTTCACGAATATTTCTTTGGAAATAAAAACAAAAATAATATATAAACAACATCAACCATTGATACAAAACTTACGGGTTCAATTTGTAGTCATTGCGAGAAAAAAAGTTTATGGGTTAGAAACAAAAAAATGATAAAAGTTTAAAGGTTAAACAATATTGAAAATATTAATTTAGTGATAGATGTTGTTACCATTTTTAATCAAAAGTTTAATAGTCCACTAACATTACTCAATTTTAAGTCATTTTATGTTTCAATAATGAATATAAACACTTTATAAGTAGTAGAGAAACAAAGTTTTATATGTTAAATTAAGACAACATGTTAAAAATGTCTTCTATGGTCATTTTACATGTCAAGTAATATATAATTTGATTTGCCAAACCTCAAAAAACATGATTATCTGATTATTGCGATATCAAACAACATATTGTTCCAACATCACGTGGGTGCATTAATATTTTTATATGAAATAGTATGATGTCGCTTAAAGATGTCACAACAAAAAAAATCTCTTTTTCTATAAAGTTATTGTCACGGTAAACATATAATAGCAAAATATTGTTTGTCAAAATTTTTAATCACAGGGTACACGCCGCCGCAACGCGCGGGTACCCTGCTAGTAGTTTATGATGTATACTTCAATTATTGTTGGTCGAATCTATCGGAATGGTTGCTAGTTGTCCTTTGTCGAAGACTTTACTTTGTACAATCTAGAAGTGTTTATTTTACGGTTGCAAAATAACAAACTATAAAGAGACAGTGTTCCTGCCCGGGATCGAACCGGAGACCTTTTGCGTGTAAAGCAAACGTGATAACCACTACATCACAGAAACTCTTATGTTGGTTGTTTCGTATAAATAATAATGAATATGGTAGATGACTCACATGGAAAGTTTTAAGCATGCAATTTAAGGAACATTATTACTTAGATTTTGTTTAGATTGACGATACTCCTAGATGATGTATAGTGACAAATAATTATGCTTGCAAATTTGTAGTTCTGGTGTGATCCTTGATGCAACATTTTCAATTTATACACAAGGAACATTACTGTCATTACGTATGGACATTTTTTTTGTGCAATGGTGAAAAAAATATATTAATCTTCAAATGTTTACATCATAAGAATAAGAGGCTGTTTTGGTCACACCCCAAAACACCTTCTAATACAACAATAGAACACTCATACTATCTCAGATACTACTAATACATTCTCAGACAAACTGGTCAGATACAAAAACACCATACATAACTCCTTCCATTCAATCAAGAAACGAATTCACCATTAAAATGCACCTACCATCTAGCTACATTTCCATTCTCCCTTCCACCAAGACCACTCAACCTGCCACCACAGTGATTAAAGTAGAAAAAGGAGAATGGTATCACTAAGAACCCATAACCCAACCATGGGGGGGCTCTACCAAGCAACCTACATTTCCCTCTCAAAGAAAGGCTTCAGTTGCTTGGGAACACTCACCCTCCATGATGACCAACTATTGCCTCCTATGCCTATGTATTGACTGGACCAAGCAAGTTCATCTTTCATTCCTCGCTATTCCACTCATCATACATAGGCCGCCCAAGCCATTTACCCTTCACAAAGAGAGACCCTACTTTATGGTACATTCATACTAGTTAGGCCTCCTACTTAGCCAAGCATATCTGTTCATTCCCCCCCCCCCCAGGCCAAACTGAAACAAGATAAGAGGTTATCATAGGTACAACCATACTAGTTAGAACTCTAAGGTACAAGGTATCTCACCTTTGTAATGGCCTGAAAATATATTTAAACAACATTATTTAGTATTATTGTTGCTGTTTAAACATGTATCCAAACACCCCTTTAAAGTGGAACTCCATACCATCAGCACTGCATTGGCCTGCAAGTAATGTTCCATTGAGATAAAGCTTGATCCAAACACCCCTTCAAGGGAGACTGCATACCATCAGCCTTACTTAAAATGCATACTTGACCCTGAATTTCCTCATCAGTCATATTCCATACCAATTCCATTCCCCAGCCTTAGTTAGCTGTTGCATTGCTGATAATGTTCAGCTGTATATCCCATATATTTTGTATTTTACTAGTAGCCTTTGACAGTTTAACCTTTAGACTCATAAGCCTCAGCCTAACTGTGTCACATATCAGATTGCACACCTCTTCCTCATTTCTTTTTTCTTCACTGAATAACCTTTTATTTATCTCTTGCCATATATAGTATACACTTGCAGCCAAACATAACCTTCTCACAATGCTATCAATAGTCTTCCCATTAAAACTGTCTACAAATTTTCTTACAAAATCATTCCATTCCAGCTGGTTACAATCCATTTGCAATTTATTTAAGATCTTGATCCAAATCTTCTGAGAATAAGTGGTGGCAAAGAATAAGTGTTGATGAGAATCCATATCTTTACAGCATAATGGACATACCATTAGATCATATGAACCCCAATTCTTAATTTTATCCTGTGTAGTAAGTCTGTTTTGAATTACCAACCACAAAATAAATGAGTGTTTGGGAATGTTTGAGAATACCATACCAACTTGTTCCATTTAACATCCACATCTTCAGACTGCATATCTTTATAGGCTTGATTCACTGAGAATTTCCAAAGTTTACCATTCCTACACTTCCACATCAGAGTGTCTTCTTTCATAGGTTCCAAATTTGGTGGCACAAGTTGAGTAATCATAGGAAATTCATTATACCATTCATCTGACCAATTCCACATGCCATTAACCAATATCTCAGCAATCCTCATATCTGTACTAAGTCTAGCATCATATAGGTCTCTGTAAGTGATATGGTTAATTAAAGAACCTTGATGTGTTTCAAGGGATATACCCGTTAGGAGTCCAAGTTTTAAAATTTTTAACACGATTTACCAATGATTCAAATGAAACACATACGAGCAAGTATACTCGTCCGTATGTAGTAAGAGATAATTGAGGTAAGCCGAGGTCGTTCACTAGGATTTGTTTTGTTTGTGCGATGTGAATTTTTGTAAATAAATAGCAATCCAACTAAGCAATTCTAATTAGCAAGCAAATAAAGATGATGAAAATTCAATAATTAAAAGACTACACTTGCCTAGACTAGTTTGCACAATTCCTTTGACATGATTATGACATTGGTTCCATTTGATTATGATCAACAAATTAGATGGTGTTCTAATTCGATTAGTGGTGTACTAACTATATTGTTTCAAATACTTTCAATCCTCGTCAAGATTTAGGGATTATAAAAACAATATTTAAGAATTGATCAATCCAAGATTAACACAACTCAATTACCCGATTCACTTTCGTTTCACAAATAATTGACAACCACACTATTTAGCTTTCCAAGTTAAATTAAGTTTCTTATGAAATGGTCAATACATAAGGTAAAGCCCTCATAGACAAAGGTTTACAACTAACTTACTAACAATGTCTTTTTCAACCCGATACATCATTAGAAATTACCCAAACTTAATAACTCTTTGGTGGAGAAAACTTAAGATAGCACAACTCGTTCTTAGTGTTAACTTTTCTTTTGTGTTAGAACCAATAAGTCATAATCAATCAAATGAATAATAAATCAAACATCATCTAGGCAAGTGCATAAGGCACTTAGCCACTCATGGTAAACAAAGTAATAACCATAAGAAATTGATCAATAGTAAACATGATTAAATAGTCTTACAAAATGTTGTAATGATGATTACAAGTAATGAAGAACACTTGTGAAATGATCAACAATGATCCTTGTGTAATTGAAGTTATGATTGGTAAGAGTTTTAGTCTTCTTTTCCTGCGTTTTCCTCCTCTTTGTCGCCCCAAATGTAAGAGAAAATAGTGACAGAATTTTGTTGTAGTTTATTGTATCTTGATTGTCTCTTCTCTCTATGTTTTTCTTATCCTTATGTAGGGAGATTACCCTTTGCCAACAAGAAAACAACTTGGGCTCCAAGTGTCATAATGATGCAGGAACTTTAGTGATTAGAAGTAAATGATTGGCCTTGGTGTTAATGGTGCTTAAAGTGAAGAGTTAATGCAACTCTTCATGTCAATTTTTCTGCATACCTCAGGTATGAAAATGTAGACCCTGGGTATGGGTGACAGCGACGGCTATACCTCAGGCATGAATTCTTATACCTCAGGCAAGAGCTCCCCTTCTTTAAACCTTGGGTCTAGAAACTTAAACCTTGGGTTTAGACCAAGTCTTGCACATAACTTTCAACTCAGAGCTAGCATATAATTCCCACTTGTAACACACTTCTTGGCACTTATTCTTGACTTCATTTCCACATCTTTCTCTTGAACTTGAACATAATCATAGCATGAATCTTTGTCTTGAACGGAAAACTTCACTTCGCGCATATTTACTTGATTTTGTCGACGTTTCTTCATCTTTTTCTCTATTTCCTTCGACATAGTTGTACCTGAACCTAAACACATCTTTTGCACCTTTTAAGCGTAAAATGTTTATAAATACAACCAAATAACATGCATAATCATAAGAATAACGCTATAAAAACATGTTCAAAATGAGCGTTATCAAATCCCCCACACTTACACATTGCTTGGCCCCAAGCAAATCTAGCTTTTAAGAAAATCCATATGATAAAAACGAGATGCAAATCTATCCAGCACAAGTACAAGATAAGATCCAGCTATTTTAGGCTTATAAATGAAAAGATGAGATGTTTGACAATACCTTAATGATTCTCTTGCCTGATAACATATTAAGACACCTCACGAAAGGAATATGAAGTATGATTCACTCAACACTCATTTGTAGTGATTGGAAAATATAATATAATCACACTCATTGCGCAGATATAATCCAAATATTACCATAGGCTTGTACAAGAAACAAAACTCAACCGACGTGGCGTAAGCACCAAATGTAAACATCTAAGAGGACTTTTATTCGGGTTTAAGGTTTCAAGGGTTATATGAGACTATTGTGTCACTATCTCATGTAAAACATAATAGCTCGCTAACAACGAAGTCTCGAATTATTAAATAACGGATGGTCACTAAGGATAACCTTAGCTCGCTAACAACGCTATCTCATTCCTCAAGAAATCGGATGGTCACCACATGTCATTACACTTGATAACTTCACAAAGTCAAAAGGGGTAAGGATAAGACATGGGATATATATATATATATATATATATATATATATATATATATATATATATATTTGGTTTTAATATTGAAAAACTTTACAAATAGCCAAAGTCTACAACCAAGTGCTACTAGCTACATCACCACTTTCCTTTGAAATTGAGATTCTTCCTTGATATCATACATTCATAGCTCATTGGCTATCCATGTCATCAAACAACGACGATGACTGATGCGTGGTTTTACGACCTTACAACAGGTTTTACCTCTCGAGGGATCTCAAGAGGCTTACAACCCCACCAGGCAGTGTACCTGACCGATGTAGTATAGTGTAGTGGTAAGTACGGGGGATTGATCGTTCTCCACAGGGAATAGTGTTCGTTAGGTATGAAAAACTACTCTAATTAGGTCTAAGGGCGAAGGAAGATTATTTTTTGTATTTTTATATTTTTTTATGAAAGCAAGTAAAATCTCGGGTTTGAAGGAGTGGGCAGAATTAGTTGCTAGTCAACTAACCCAAATAACTACAAATGCAAATAAAATAAAATAACTGAAAATGAAAAGTGGTGAAACTTATATGGAGAGAAATGTGTTTACTTAGATTTCCTTACTCCCTAACTATCTTTTACCGGTTGATTAGTGTGTATTAATTGCGTGGACGACGGGTGTATTCCTTAATACCAATCGTGGGGTGGCGTACGTACTTCCCCAACTCTACAAGCTCCTACTTCACTCCTATGTCGAGCCGGCTAGGAAGCTCCTAACATGGGATCACTAGAATTCGCTCATGCATTAAATACAACCATAAAAACCTAGTACGCATTGGTTCATGTTTCTTAAGACGTTCAAGCAAGTTACCGTATAGGAGGTTAGCCAGTTTTCTTAAGCCTAACATCGATAAACAATCATCCAATACAATTAATAACACACTAATAACCAATAATCAATAGTTAGGTTTCATTAGATCTAAGCAAACACAAGATAAATCTAGCCTAGCATGTTAATCAAAAGACAAGAACAAGATGTAATCAAACAACACATAGACATATTGAATGATTAAATGATTACTTATCTTCAATTAAACATGGGAGATCCAAGGGTATGAAAACCCTTAAAAATGGCAGAAATTCGTCTAGGGTTTCTCCTCACAAAGTTATACACAATAAGTTCCACACAATGAATGAAAATTGCAAAACTATATATAGAGTTTAGTGTCTGACGGCGTCACGTTGTAGATCTTGACGCCGTCACCTCGCCGCGTTTAGGGTTCCCGGATGGCCTTCCTGACGCCGTCCCTCTTTAGTGCTCCAAAATCCGCTCTGGCTTATCAAAGGTTGACGCCGTCAGAAATGGGCTTGATGCCGTCCCGCTTTAACTTAGACCGTGATGGCCTTGATCACCTTAAAGGGTGACGCCGTCAGAATTCCCTTGTAAAATTCCCTGGCTTATCATATGTATTTTTCATATCCACCACTTTTGCCAAGCCATGACGCCGTCAAGAACAATCCCTGACGCCGTCAAAGGTACTTTTCCAGCCGATTTTGAGACTTTGTCGTTTTCTTCACTTTTATGCTCCAAAAACGTCCAAAATGCTTCCTTTTCCAGATTTCTTCTCCAAAGTACCTAAAATGACAAAAGGAACGATTTAGGGTAATATTTGATCAAATAAATACGATTTAGGGCTTAAATGACCCCCTAAAAGCGGTACATTTTTCGCTTCATCAAATACTCTTACACTTGAGATTTGCTTGTCCTCAAGCAAATGCGCTTTTATTCTAATCAAAATACAAGTTAGGGGTCATTTAACGCTAATATAAAAGTAATTACAACAAATAGTCGTTCAACTTTAATCATAATAAGCACGGAGATTACAAACTAGCACCTCACAAGTAGTGTTTAGATACTCACATCTCTCAGGTGTCATCAAAATAAATCTCATAAATGAAAACGGATAATATCTCTCACTACCTGTCATAGCAAATAGATTACCATAGGCTTGGGAAAGGATCAAAAACCTTCTCCACTAGGCGTAAGCACCTAAGATAAACTATCAAAGAGGGCTTTTACATGGGTTATAACGTTAGGTGTAGGGATATGATAAACACGGTTTTGTTGGATAAGGGATATTTTACTGGTGGCGAGTTAAAGATCTTGATTAATTACATGTACAATATGGCGTTGCTAAGCCAAGACTAGACTCGACTTAAGCTAAAAACAAAGTAACAAAAATATAAAACAAACATTAAATGAAACGGGATGGTAGTCCGTATGTTTTTTCTACTTTTCTTTTTCTCTTTTTTTTTTTTTGTATTTTTCTTGATTTTTTTGATTTTTTTTTTCATACACTCTTGCCCTACCATCCAAAATAATACATCATAGGGGCGTTGCATTCCCCTTACACTTGAACTTTTACATAACTTTACAAATAACTATTCTAATGACTCGAATTAAGATAATCAAAACACTTGGAGTACTTTTAAAATATTTAGCACATATGGGGGTAATAATGTTTCTTCCCCATTACTTCATTACACTAGTACTTTACCCATGAGTCCCAATCGTCCCAAAATAATACGTACAAGGATATGACTCGACTTAGCAACCATGTAATCAATTAGATAATTAACTTGGGGTTTAAACAAATGTTGTAACAATAATGCACTAAAAATGAATGCATACAAGGTAGGCTAAGGCGATTTGGGTGTACATTTAAATGGGGTGTAACAAATTCTTCCTTTAAGTAAAATGCTTAAAGGTCGAAATGAAAAGATAGGCTCTGAGGGGTGTACTAGGGGTATCGTGTACTAAAAATGAGTACAACGCAAAGGGTGTGGGAGAATTACTTGACCAATGTAGCCAATGTAATTATAACAAAAACACAGGTGTAAAACAATGGGTTAATCCTAATGCCTCTTATCATGTAGTAAATCTAACTACACGAATGTAGTCTCACTTGTGGCCTTGGAATGGTCCTAACGCAAGTTCTAGAATCTAAGTGCTACCAGTACACACATCATAGCATAAATGCTTTTCCTACCAATTCTAGGGGCGAACCTCACATATTTGGGGGTGGAAAATTTTTTAGTGGTACGGTTTTTTGTGCTAGTCATATAACTCCTATCCGTGAGACGCTCATTAAGATCAAAGTTTCACTCCTATATGTTGTAAAAAATTTTAAATTTGGCACTAAAATTGCCCTAACAGGTATTTATCTCAGTTTTATTACACATCTACCATCAAACAATCAAGAATCAAGCGTAATAGCATTCTCTAAAGTATCGTATTTTTACCCCCCCTTACACTTAAGATGAACATTGTCCCCAATGTTCAAATAATAAGACGTAAAAGTAAAAAGGTAAAAGAATGAAATCAAATACTCCCCTGATTCGTTTGGTGGATAAAGAGGTAACACGGTTAGATCTTCTTCCAAGAGAAAGTAGAAGCTCCAAGACTAATGCATCGCCATAAGCTTGATTCCACATACATCTCCTTGTCCAAAATAACCTGTTAAACCTGAGAAAACAAACACGAAAACCTGCATAACATCGACGGGATAAATTCTATATATATAAGGATATAATGCTTGTGGAATGATAATTTTGCAGATTCCTGGAGTTTATAAGTTAGAGATTTAATAAAAACTTTTTATGAAAACAAAACTTTCAAAATTTTCAGAAAATTAAAACCTGACGCCGTCAGGTTGTAAAGCCTGACGCCGTCAGAAATGATCTGACAGAATTCTCATGTTAAGTTTCCAGAAAATTTCTGGAAAAACCTATACCTTACTTCCTGGAAATCCTGCAAAATATCATTATGACTCGATACAAGCATTTGACTCAAACAAATACGAATATGTATGTTAATTTATTATTATTATGATTAATGTTCATTTGTTCTAATAAACCGATTTGGATTTCCCTTACACTTATCTTTTGCAAAATACCTTTATATGTAGTTAAGACGAAGTTAAAAACAAGATAAAGCATTTTCACAATTTAGTTTTGAACATGAATCAATAATAATAAAAATTAAACACACATACGGAAACAAATAAAATCAAACAAACAAATAAATAAACACATAAAGCAAATAAAACTTGGGTTGCCTCCCAAGAAGCGCTTTTCTTTATTAACGAGTCTTGTAGCTAGACTCAAAGTCACCGTACATTACGTGACTCCATCATTGGTCACGGTTCCTAGGCCATTCTCTTTTCCGGTTTTATATTCCGGTCCTAATTTCAAACAGTCCTTGTAGAAACCGGATATCCTTTCCATAACATAGTCTACTCCTTTATTTCTATCCTCATCATTCCTATAGTAGACCGCTTGTTTAAGCTCCTTCTCAACATTTGACAAGTGTTGGAATTGCTCTATCTTATATGGCATTTGGTAGTTTACCTCATCGGTCTCATCCTTAAATCTAACTATCCCTAAGGAAGGTTCATAAGTCATTCTAGAGACCTCAACAAATGGTTTTCCAAAAACTACTTGAGTTAAGGATGCATCGACTATTGGGCGGATATCTTCTACAATTACAAATTCGGTGACATAGGTGAAGTTTCCTACATAAACCGGTAATCCCTTAACTCTTCCCGTGAAGTTACTCATCCAACCCTTATCAGGGAACATCCTATACCCAAGTTGATTTTTCATTATTAAGTTGTAGTGGGCTCTAGTCATGATGTTTATGGGCGATCTAAGGTCGATGTAAGCTTTCCACACATGCAAATGTCCGATGTTGCAGGGTATGTTTAGATTAGAAGGGTCGCCTATTTTTATAACTGGTCTACCTAGGAAGTATGGTGTATCGAGGTCATCGAATAAGTCTGTATGATATGCGCGCTCTTCCTTAGTGGGTAGCCTATTGAAGTAGTCCTCATCATCATCTACTTCTTCAATCTCACTTTTCCTAACTTCTTTATCAACCTCGACTTTCTTAACCTCATCCTTAGGTTCACTATTATCCTCATTCCTATCAATTGGTTTAATAGTGACAATGTTGACGAAGTGGACGTGTTTGGATGAAGAGGGGTCTTTTACTTGGGGTCCGCTATTTGTGTTCCTAGCGTCCTTATGTGGAGGTGATAGCACTTGGTTGTTGAGGGCTTTCAATAAGTTGTCAATTTTATTGGTCATCTCCGTTTGTTGTTGATTGAATTCGGATTCAAACTTGGCCAAATGAGCTTCTTGAGATGCCATAAATTGGGACATCAATCCTTCAAAGTTATTGGTACTACCATAATTGTTGGAAGGATTGTTATTGAAAGTACGGTTCGAGTTGGAACCGCTTGATTGGAAACGATTAGGTGGGTTGGACGAATTGGTTTGTTGTGCGTTTTGGTTTTGTTTCCACCTAAGGTTTGGGTGATTTTTCCATGAGGGGTTGTATGAATCACCGTAGGGGTTTGGCTTGGGTTTGAAAGTGTACCACTTGTCTCCCGCTCCGTCGGTACGCGAGAATGCGTAGTTCGCGAAAGCTTGTTCGGGGAGTTCCATGCAATCACGAGTGTCGTGGGGACCACTACATAATTCACATGAAGAAGTGATTTTGTTCACTTGGCTTGAAGATTTAGGAGCCTCGTAGGATTTCATAAGAAACTTGACTTGGTCTTCAAGTTCTATGATCCTACGGTCAGAAGTGCTTGAATTGTTCGAAGGCAAAGATATTGCCTTGACCGTTTTATTCAAATCACGGGGATCACTCCAACTTTCGTTGTCATAAAGAGCAAGATCTTCTAGGAGAGCCTATGATTGTTCCGCACTTAGATCACATAGCTTACCACCGGCCGATTGGTCAATGGTTTGCCTCGTGGAGAGATTGAAATGGTCATAGAAGATTTGGACTTGGAGCCAAAGTTCTATGCCATGGTGAGGGACTTTTTGGAGTAAGTCCTTGAATCGAGTCCATGCCTCGTAGAGGGTTTCGCCTTGACGTTGTTGGAACATCAAGATATCATTCCTTAGCTTGGTAGTTCTTCCTGGCGGGAAAAACTGAGCAAGGAAGCGAGTGGTGAGATCATCCCAAGAGGTGATGGATCCTGCGGGTAGACGCTCTAGCCACTGACTAGCTTGGTCCTGCAGAGAGAATTGAAAGAGACGCAGTCAGGTCGTCTCTCGAGTGGCAACATCAAGGTCTATGGAATCAACGATTTTGAGAAAGTCCTTGAGATGTTGATTAGGATCTTTTGAACGAAGTCCATGGAATGCGCATCCGCTTTGCACCAACCGGATGGTGTCGGATCGCAAGGGAGTGACATTGGCTCCTTGAGTGAGCTCAATGGTGTTTCGATAGCCATGGTGGCTAGGACGGGAGTAGTCTCCTAAGGTACGGGCTCTAGGAGGTGGGTGTTGTTGTGGTGGTGGGTTGTTGGGATCAAGGATATTACCACCTTCCATGATGTCGGATGGTAATGGTTACGAACAAAGAATCGAAGAAAAAAGATAGACTAAAGAAAACCTAGAAAAAATAAAATAAAAATCTCACTAGAAAGGAATCTAGTGAGTAGACCTAATAAAATAAAAATTCAACCTAAACAATAACTATTCCCCAGCAACGGCGCCAAAAACTTGATGCGTGGTTTTGCGACCTTACAACAGGTTTTACCTCTCGAGGGATCTCAAGAGGCTTACAACCCCACCAGGCAGTGTACCTGACCGATGTAGTATAGTGTAGTGGTAAGTACGGGGGATTGATCGTTCTTCACAGGGAATAGTGTTCGTTAGGTATGAAAAACTTCTCTAATTAGGTCTAAGGGCGAAGGAAGATTATTTTTTGTATTTTTATATTTTTTTATGAAAGCAAGTAAAATCTCGGGTTTGAAGGAGTGGGCGGAATTAGTTGCTAGTCAACTAACCCAAATAACTACAAATGCAAATAAAATAAAATAACTAAAAATGAAAAGTGGTGAAACTTATATGGAGAGAAATGTGTTTACTTAGATTTCCTTACTCCCTAACTATCTTTTACCGGTTGATTAGTGTGTATTAATTGCGTGGACGACGGGTGTATTCCTTAATACCAATCGTGGGGTGGCGTACGTACTTCCCCAACTCTACAAGCTCCTACTTCACTCCTATGTCGAGCCGGCTAGGAAGCTCCTAACATGGGATCACTAGAATTCGCTCATGCATTAAATACAACCATAAAAACCTAGTACGCATTGGTTCATGTTTCTTAAGACGTTCAAGCAAGTTACCGTATAGGAGGTTAGCCAGTTTTCTTAAGCCTAACATCGATAAACAATCATCCAATACAATTAATAACACACTAATAACCAATAATCAATAGTTAGGTTTCATTAGATCTAAGCAAACACAAGATAAATCTAGCCTAGCATGTTAATCAAAAGACAAGAACAAGATGTAATCAAACAACACATAGACATATTGAATGATTAAATGATTACTTATCTTCAATTAAACATGGGAGATCCAAGGGTATGAAAACCCTTAAAAATGGCAGAAATTCGTCTAGGGTTTCTCCTCACAAAGTTATACACAATAAGTTCCACACAATGAATGGAAATTGCAAAACTATATATAGAGTTTAGTGTCTGACGGCGTCACGTTGTAGATCTTGACGCCGTCACCTCGCCGCGTTTAGGGTTCCCGGATGGCCTTCCTGACGCCGTCCCTCTTTAGTGCTCCAAAATCCGCTCTGGCTTATCAAAGGTTGACGCCGTCAGAAATGGGCTTGACGCCGTCCCGCTTTAACTTAAACCGTGATGGCCTTGATCACCTTAAAGGGTGACGCCGTCAGAATTCCCTTGTAAAATTCTCTGGCTTATCATGTGTATTTTTCATATCCACCACTTTTGCCAAGCCATGACGCCGTCTAGAACAATCCCTGACGCCGTCTAAGGTACTTTTCCAGCCGATTTTGAGACTTTGTCGTTTTCTTCACTTTTATGCTCCAAAAACGTCCAAAATGCTTTCTTTTCCAGATTTCTTCTCCAAAGTACCTAAAATGACAAAAGGAACGATTTAGGGTAATATTTGATCAAATAAATACGATTTAGGGCTTAAATGACCCCTTAAAAGCGGTACATTTTTCGCTTCATCAATGACTTATTCTTTTTTTTTTTTTTTTTTTTCATACCAATATATAATCCATGAGATTATCATGGAGTTCGCAACTTTCTCAATTTCAAGGATTCCCACATAACAACCATCTTTCCAAGTAGCTAGTAACCAACCAAAACTTGACTAAGGGTAAGGTTAAGGCTAAAGGTGAGAAATATTTTTATATTTTTCTGGTGTAACAAAATGAAAAGACTGGCTCGGAGGGTGAACTAATGGAATCTAGCACTAAAAATGAGTGCTAACAAATGGGTCCATGGAAGTGGTTAACTAACCAATGTGGCTAGCTAATATATCAATATGTGTAAAATGGAAGGCCATTTGATTTAATTCCTAAGGTAGCCTCTTATCACGCGAATACATTTATATCAGACGAATGTGATCTCACTACGGTCTGGTAATGATTTGCATGTACAAGTTCTAGAATAAATAAGATCACTGGCACACTCATAGCAAAAAGATTAGAGCATAAAAGATATATGCTATATAAGAATAGGCTTCAAATCCTCACAAATTTAGTTGAATGGGTTATGGTTGTGCTGTCAATGTTATCAATCCAAAAAAAAAATGGATTGCAATGCCAATCAGGACACATCTCAAATTTTCAAAAATTACATGTTTTATTAGTGGATTAATCTAGTTATTCTTTATCAATTATTCTCAACGTGCGAAAACAACTAGATAAAAGGGGCAAACAGTTTAAAAGTCGGCTCAAATTTATTGAAAAATTTAAAAATCTAGATCATTTCCTATTTCCTCCCCCCCACACTTAAGTTTGACATTGTCCTCAATGTTAAGAACGATAAATCATAAAAATAGGGAAATGAAACATAAGAGAAATGATATTGCCTGAGCTTAAGGAATAGGAGGATTTCATTTGATTTCAAGATCAAGCATCCTAACCTGCATAATCATCAAAACAAAAACACACAAAAATGCAAAATATTTTTGTATTTTATTATTCATAATATTAAGGCCCCCACACTTATGGTGAAACCATCGGGGCATAAAAAACAAACACACGGGTTGCCTCCCGAGAAGCGCTAAATTTATTAATGAGTCATCAGCCCGACTCATTCTTTCTTACTTTGGTAGTTTATCTTTAGGATTCTTTCCTAATTTCTTTGGAATATACACCACATTTTCTTTTACTATTCCTTTTCTAGTTTTATCAATATCATGCAACTTTGCGGTGTTACACGTTCTAGGAAGAACATCCCAGATGTAACCAGTTTCTGCAGCCCATTGTATTACTTTTTTATAATCGGCTGGAAAAGGTGCCATGAAGGGAATAGCAGTATATTTCTTTTTATCGAGCATTTCAAGTGGAATTTCCTCACTTGACATTTCATTTAATTGCTCTTCATCATGGTATAGTTTAATTCGATGTCCATTAACAATGAAAGTTCCACCCTTCTTATCATATAGTTCAACATATCCGGATGGAAAACCATGTTTTACCACGAATGGACCAAACCATTTGGTTCTGAGTTTAGGAGCTTTGAATTTATACTTTGAATTGAACAAAAGAACTTTGTCTCCAGCCTTGAATTCTTTACGGATTCTTAGCTTCCTATCATGATAAGCTTTTGTTCGAGCTTTGTATAATTTTGAATTTTCATATGCTTGGAGTCTCAATTCATCGAGTTCATGTAATTGTAAAAATCGTTTTTCTCCAGCAATTTTTAAATCAGGATTACATTGCCTCAATGCCCAGTAAGCACGATGTTCAATTTCAAATGGTAAATGACAATTTTTTCCATATATAAGTCTATACGGGGTTGTACCAATTGGAGTTTTATATGCGGTTCTAAATGCCCATAGAGCATCATCGAGTTTCCTTGACCAAACAGAAGGATAATCCTTAACTGTTTTTTCAAGTATTCTTTTTAAAGCTCTATTGGTGTTTTCAACTTGACCACTGGTCTGAGGATGGTATGCTGTTGAGAAACGATGGTGGACCCCATATCTTTTCATAGCTTTTTCCATTTGATGATTGCAAAAATGAGTTCCTCTGTCGCTTATCAAAGCTTTTGGAATTCCGAATCGAGAGAAAAGCTTTTTCAGAAAATTCACAACTACTCGAGCATCGTTAGTGGGTAAAGCTTCTGCTTTCGCCCATTTGGAAACATAATCTATTGCAACGAGGATGTATTCGAATTTATGAGATTTAGGAAAAGGTCCCATGAAGTCAATTCCCCAAATATCAAATATTTCAGAAACTTGGATACTTTTTTGTGGCATTTCGTCTCTACGAGAAAGATTACCAGATTTTTGGCATGCATCACAATTCTGCACAAGTGTATGTGCTTCTTTAAAAATCGTTGGCCAATAAAATTCTGCATCAAAAACTTTTTTAGCGGTGGTGGATGGTCCATAATGTCCTCCGGTTGGGCCGTGATGACATTCATCAAGAATTTTTTGAGTTTCGGAACCATACACACATCTTCTTATTATACCATCGGGGCACATTTTGAATAGATACGGTTCATCCCAAAAATAATATTTTAAGTCTGCAAAGAATTTACTACGCTCAGCATGAGATAGACCTTTTTGTAATATTCCTCCAGCTAAATAATTTGCATAATCAGCAAACCATGGAATTTCTTCATCTTCAATTCCCATAAGAGTTTCGTCGGGAAAGTAATCATCAATCTCGTTTTCACCTAATTCCTCTAAATTTGGATTTTCTAATCTAGATAAATGATCTGCCGCTACATTTTCTGCGCCTTTCTTATTCGGGATTTCTGATCCGTCTGAAAACATGTATATATAAATATAAACAGTCTCAGAACGAATACTCATGAATAATTACAAATTACCCCTTTGTGAAAAAGGATACTTGCAAAAACTCACGTTCGTGTGTAGTGTTAAGACAGGCAAATAATTACCCGAATCGTTTCCCAACGAGGTGTGAATGGGCCAACTGTGAAAAGCTAGGATTAGAGTGACTGATGATTTAGATTGCTTTTGATTTTGCTTTTTAACAATTCTAAATAACAATTTAAAAACAGATATGCACAAGAAAATTAAGCGCGAATTAATAAATTACAAACGCGTAACGGGAATCTAAAATGGGACAAAAACTGAAATATTATAAAATTTATGAAATTTAAAACCTAAAAAGGTAAAATAACTTAAAACTTATTTAAAAACTTAAATTATATTTTTTTATACTTTTTATTTAATTATTATTAATTATTTATTTATTTAATTACTTATTAAACTATTTAAATTTATAAAAAATACTAAATGAACAAAGAAAAATCTAAAACTTTTTCTAAAAATATTATTAAGTAAATAGAAGCTAATAAAATTATAAAAATGAAACTTACTTAATTAAAATTTAAAAAGATAAATTCTATTAAATAGAAGCTATCACTATTTTTCTATTTTTGATTTTCTTAAGGTCTAAAAATATTATTATATTTTTCCTAGATTAAAAATGACAAAAGAAAATTACGAAAATTGGATTTATATTTTTCTGATTATTTTTCTATTTATTATGATTTTATTACTAATAGAAACTAATAAAAAAGATTAAAAATATTAAATGACTTAGGAAAATTATGAAAAATTCTGAGTAAATCTAAATTAATATTATAAAGCTAGGAAAAATAAAAGTGGAGCTTATCTAAGCCTGATAAGCCGTTTTGGGCAGATAAGCAGTTTGCCAATAAGCCAAAAATGAGCTAAAAAGCTAGGAAAATTACCAAAGGCTCAGTGTTAGGAATATGAATATTCAGCTGAAGACTCGGTCACCCCGAGTAATTATTAGTACATCATAGCTCATAGGATTATCAGTAATATTAGTAGTAGCTTAGTTAGTATTATTAGTATTGTGGAGTGGGTCGGGTCTTTACCCTCTGTCAGCTCACTCTACAGCCCGCTAGGGGCATAATATATTGTAAGTATAAATACCCCTTCCCCACAAGGGAAGGGTTGGAACTTCACTTCATTCTAATCTAATACACACATTGTTTCTCTCTCTAGAAGTTCCCATCTCTCTCTCTCTAGTTCTTTGCCAATCGATCCATTACTAAGCCTCATACTAGTGTTTCTTGCATTGTGAATACCCTACAATTGGTATCAAGAGCCATGGTTAGGTCCATGAGAGTTGGTATTCACGGATTTGTGTAGTTTGTGAGGTTTTTTGGTTCGATTTGTCAAGTTACTAATATTTCATTTTGTACTTTGTTTAGTGATTTAAAGTTGTTATACCTTGTACTTTCTAGCTTAGGAATAGTATAAGAGTAGTATTTAGTACTTGGATTCACAGATTTAAGGTTTGTGTGGTGTTTTTGGGTGATTCGAGTGGTTTTATTTCAAGTGTTCTTGGATGCGGTTTGTGTTATTTGGACGATCTTGAATGCGGTTTGTGTCACATCGGGTACGCGGTTTGTCTTATTACTAGTTTAGGGAAAAGGACAAACAGCGTTGAAAGTGACGGGTTTGGAAGTTTGTGCCAACGCGGTTTGTCTCTTTGGTGCATACGCGGTTTGTGTCAACGCGGTTTGTATCTCCAGTGTGAACTCGGTTTGTCTCTTAGGTGCATACGCGGTTTGTGTCAACGCGGTTTGTATCTCTAGTGTGAACTCGGTTTGTCTCTTAGGCGCATACGCGGTTTGTGTCAACGCGGTTTGTATAAGCAGCGTGAACTCGGTTTGTGTCAACGCGGTTTGTATATGCAGCGTGAACTCGGTTTGTGTCAACGCGGTTTGTATCTCCAGTGTGAACTCGGTTTGTCTCTTAGGCGCATACGCGGTTTGTGTCAACGCGGTTTGTATCTCCAGTGTGAACTCGGTTTGTCTCTTAGGCGCATACGCGGTTTGTGTCTACGCGGTTTGTCTAGGCGGTTTGTGTCTTGGTGATTTTAGAAATTCCCGCGAAAGATTCGATTTCTCGGTTAAATCACAAGATCTATAAAATCCCGTAGTTACTATGGCTACCACATCTAACACATCATCAGAAGATATTCAAGCAGCAGGATCTGACACTCGTCCACCTATGTTAGATAGGACGGATTATGAGTCTTGGGCACAACGGATAAGACTTTACTGCTTGGGAAAAGATAATGGAGTTAACATTCTTAAGTCAATTGATGAAGGACCTTATCAGATGGGTACCACCAGAGATGTTGTTACAACTGGTGAAGATGGGACTGTGACTTGGGGCATAGACAGACCTAGAAACTACAATGATCTTAATGAAGAAGAAAAGAAGAGGTATGATGCCGACATTAGAGCCTCAAACATAGTCATTCAAGGTCTTCCAAAGGATGTATACAAGCTCATCAATTTCAACACTGAAGCCAAAGCTGTGTGGGACAACGTTAAGATGCTGTTAGCAGGGTCAGAACTCACAAAGGAAGATCGTGAGTCACAGCTGTATGATGAGTTCGAGCATTTCAAAATGAACCCAGGAGAGAATGTCACAGACTACTATGTGAGATTTCATAAGTTGGTGAATGATATGAGGATGATCAGAATGACTATGCCCAATATCCAACTAAACTCAAAGTTTGTGAACAACATGACTCCTGAATGGGACAGATTTGTTACAGCTGTCAAACTCAACAAAGGTTTAAGGGATACCAACTATGAACAGCTGTATGCCTACCTGCAACAACATGAGAAGCATGCTGTCTATGATCGGGTGCTGAGAGAAAAGTTAAGTCCTTCAACTACAAATGATTCACTAGCGTTCATGACAAATGTTCAACCGACAATCCAACCATCATCCAACCCAAGCTATCATCAACTTCACTCACAAGTACCTGCTATGAGCTCTCAACTTGACTCAGGGTACTCTCAGACCAACAAAATGATTGACAATCTCACCAATCAGGTTTCATTACTGGTTCAACAGTTTCAAGCATCACTCCCTCAGACCAACAATCAGTTAAGGAATTCATCCAACCCACGCAATCTAGCAATGGTGGAGTGATTGCGTGGTTTTGTAACCTTACAACAGGTTTTACCTCTCGAGGGATCTCAAGAGGCTTACAACCCCACCAGGCAGTGTACCTGACCGATGTAGTATAGTGTAGTGGTAAGTACGGGGGATTGATCGTTCTCCACAGGGAATAGTGTTCGTTAGGTATGAAAGGCTACTCTAATTAGGTCTAAGGGTTGAGGAAGATTCTTTTTTTATGTTTTTATAATTTTATGAAAGCAAGTAAAATCTCGGGTTTGAAGGAGTGGGCGGAATTAGTTGCTAGTCAACTAACCCAATTTACTACGAATGCAAATAAATTAAATAACTGAAAATAAAATGTGGTGAGAAACTTATGTGTAGAGGAATGTGTTTACTTAGATTTCCTTACTCCCTAACTATCTTTTACCGGTTAATTAGTGTGTATTAGTCGCGTGGATGACGGGTGTATTCCTTAATACCATTCGTGGGGTGGCGTACTTACTTCCCCAACTCTACAAGCTCCTACTTCACTCCTATGTCGAGCCGGCTAGGAAGCTCCTAACATGGGATCACTAGAATTCGCTTGTGCATTAAATACAACCATAAAAACCTTTAGTACGCATTTGGTTCATGTTTCTTAAGACGTTCAAGCAAGTTACCGAATAGGAAGTTAGCCAGTTTTCTTAAGCCTAACATAGAAAAAACAATCATCCAATACAACTAACAACACACTAACAACCAATAATCAATAGCTAAGTTTCATTAGATCTAAGCAAACACAAGATAAATTTAGCCTAACATGTTAAACAAAAGACAAGAATAAGATAGAATCAAACAACACATAGACATATTGAATGATTAATTGATAACTTATCTTTCAATGAAACATGGAAGATCTCAAGGCAAAAAGCCCTGAAAAAGTAGCTAAAATCGTCTTAGGGTTTTATCCCAAAATTCCACACACTAAGCTCTCCTTAATGACAAAAGATTAGAAAACTATATATAGATTTTTGGATCTGACGGCGTCACCTTATGGAGTGTGACGCCGTCACCTCGCCGCTTTTAGGGTTCCCGGATGACCTTCTTGACGCCGTCCCTCTTTAGCTCTTCAAAAATCCATTCTGGCTTATCAAGGCTTGACGCCGTCGAACCATGAACGTGACGCCGTCCCCTTATGATTTAAGCCGTGACGCCCTTGATCAAGTTAAAGCGTGACGCCGTCAGAATTCACATGCTATTTTCACTGGCTTATCATGAGTAAATTTCACGTCCAACTTTTCTTGCCAAAGCATGACGCCGTCCAGAGTAAATTGTGACGCCGTCAAGAGTAACTTTTAGCCGATTTTTGAGACTTTGCCGTTTTCTTCACTTTAATGCTCCAAAAACGTCCAAAATGCCTCCTTTTCCAGATTTCTCCTCAAAAGTACCTAAAATGACAAAAGGAATGATTTAGGGCAATATTTGATCAAATAAATACGATTTAAGGCTTAAATGACCCCTTAAAAGCGGTACACTTTTCGCTTCATCAAATACCCTTACACTTGAGATTTGCTTGTCCTCAAGCAAATGCGCTTTTATTCTAATCAAAATACAAGTTAGGGGTCATTTAATGCAAACATAAAAGTAATTACAACAAATAATCGTTCCACTTCAATCATAATAAGCACGGAGATTATAAACTAGCACCTCACAAGTAGTGTTTAGATACTCACATCTCTCAAGTGTCATCAAAATAAATCTCATAAATGAAAACGGATAATATCTCTCACTACCTGTCATAGCAAATAGATTACCATAGGCTTGGGAAAGGATCGAAAACCTCCTCCACTAGGCGTAAGCACCAAAGATAAACTATCAAAGAGGGCTTTTAAATGGGTTATAACGTTAGGTGTAGGGAAAAGGAAAACACGGTTTTGTTGGATACGGGATATTTTACTGGTGGCGAGTTAAAAATCTTGATCAATTACATGTACTATACAATGTTGCTAAGCCAAGACTAGACTCGATCTTAAGCTAATGATAAA
Organism: Artemisia tridentata subsp. tridentata; assembly: GCA_021014915.2. NCBI lineage: Eukaryota > Viridiplantae > Streptophyta > Magnoliopsida > Asterales > Asteraceae > Artemisia > Artemisia tridentata. Next base: position 500,106,694 of record CP139509.1, read on the forward strand.
ATAATAAAAACATAAAATAAACATAAAATAAAACGGGATGGTAGTCCGTATTTTTTTTTTTTTTTTTTTCATTTTCTCATTTTTTTGTGTTTTTCTTGATTTTTTTTTTTTTTTTTTTTTTTTTTTTTTTTTTTTTTTTTTTGACATACACTTTTGCCCTACCATCCAAAATAATACATCATAGGGGCATTGCATCCCCCTTACACTTGAATTTTTACATAACTTTACAAATACTGATCTAATGACTCGAATTAAGATAATTGAAAAACTTGGAGTACTTTTAAAATATTTAGCACATATGGGGGTAATAAATGATGTTCTTCCCCATTACTCCATTACACTAGTACTTTACCCATGAGTCCCAATCGTCCCAAAACAATATGTACAAGGATATGACTCGACTTAGCAACCATGTAATCAACTAGATAATTAACTAAGGGTTTAAACAAATGTTGTCACAATAATGCACTAAAAATGAGTGCATACAAGGTAGGCTAAGGCGATTTGGGTGTACATTTAAGTGGGGTGTAACAAATTCTTCCTTTAAGTAAAATGCTTAAAGGTCGAAACGAAAAGATAGGCTCTGAGGGGTGTACTAGGGGTATCGTGTACTAAAAATGAGTACAACGCAAAGGGTGTGGGAGAATTACTTGACCAATGTAGCCAAAGTAATTATAACAAAAACACAGGTGTAAAACAATGGGTTAATCCTAATGCCTCTTATCATGTAGTAAATCTAACTACACGAATGTAGTCTCACTTGTGGCCTTGGAATGGTCCTAACGCAAGTTCTAGAATCTAAGTGCTACCGGTACACACATCATAGCATAAATGCTTTTCCTACCAATTCTAGGGGCGAACCTCACATATTTGGGGTGGAAAATTTTTTAGTGGTACGGTTTTTGTGCTAGTCATATAACTCCTATCCGTGAGACGCTCATTAAGATCAAAGTTTCACTCCTATATGTTGTAAAAAATTTTAAATTTGGCACTGAAATTACCTTAACAAGTATTTCTCTCAGTTTTATTACACATCTACTATTAAACAAACAAAAATCAAGCGCAATGGCATTCTCTAAAATCGTACTTTTACCCCCCTTACACTTAAGATGAACATTGTCCCCAATGTTCAAATAATAAGATGTAAAAGCAAAAAGTAAAAGAATGAAATCAAATACTCCCCTGATTCGCTCGGTGGATAATGAAATTACACGGTTAAATCTTCCTCCAAAGAGAATGTTGAAGCTCCATGACTAATGCATCGCCACAAGCTTGATCCAAAAACATTTCCTTGTCCAAAATAACCTGTTAATCCTGAGAAAACAAACACGAAAACCTGCATAACATCGGCGGGAAAAAATCTATATATAAGGATATAATGCTTGTGGAATGATAATTTTGCAGATTCCTGGAGATTATAAGTTGGAGATTTAATAAAAACTTTTTATGAAAACAAAACTTTCAAAAATTTCTGGAAATTAAATCTGACGCCGTCAGGTTATAACCCCTGACGCCGTCAGAAATGACCTGACAAAAATTTTCGTTTTAAGTTTCCGGAAAATTTCTGGAAAAACCTTTACCTTACTTCCTGGAAATCCTGCAAAACATCATTATGACTCGATACAAGCATTTGACTCAAACAAACACTAATATGTATGCTAATTTATTATTATTACGATTCATGTTCATTTGTGTTCTAATAAACCGATTTAGATTTCCCTTACACTTATCTTTTGCAAAATACCTTTATATGTAGTTAAGACGAAGTTAAAAACAACATAAAGCATTTTCACAAATTAGTTTTTAACATGAATCAATACTAATAAAAATTAAACACACATACGGAAAATAAAATCAAACAAGCAAATAAATAAACACACAAAGCAAATAAAACAAATAAAGCTTGGGTTGCCTCCCAAGAAGCGCTTTTCTTTATTAACGAGTCTTGTAGCTAGACTCAAAGTCACGCTACCCTACGTAAGTGAGCTCGTCATCAAGGACGTCTTTAGGGTTAAGCTTGGATTGAAGTTTCCTATTGGTTCGCTTAGTACGATATATCTTTTCAAACTTCTCTCCATCCGGGTCATACAACGTCATCTTAATATGCCATGACCCATCTCCATCTTTGGGTGGTTTATCCCAATTCCACTTATGATCATCTTCCTCACAAATCCACTTATTCATTCCTAGGTTAATTGGCAAAACTCCTAGGAAATCAATCATCTTTCTAAAAACTAGAGAATCTTCAAATGGATCCAATTCGGTGTCCCTAGCCAAGAGTTGCTCTACCGAATGCGTTCGGTTAACAAAGTCCTCTTCTAGGTAAAATGGGCGTTGGGGTCCTATGAAGTCTCTATCAATCCAAGGTCCATATCTAGATGGTCTCCTATTTGATTCTAGCCAATGTGGTGTTGGTTCCTCACTAGTATCATAGGCATGTTTCTTAACATCATAGACTGACCAAGTATCTCCTTCTCCTACCGCTATCTTGGATTCCTTACAATCAATCATAGCACTAGCGGTCGCCAAAAATCCTCTACCTATCAACAAGGGGCATGTAGGGTCGCTAACCATATCAAGGACGTGGAAATCGGCTAAAATGGTTAGTTTTCCAATGTGCACTAACACGTCCTTAACTACTCCAACAGGGTAAGCAACACTTCCATCCGCTAAGCCTATTATCACCTCGGTTTCTTCAAGTTTTCCTAGTTTTAGAGAGGTGTAGAGAGGTAACGGAAGTAGGTTAAGGCTTGATCCAAGATCGGCTAATGTGTCATAAGCCTCCGAATTACCGACCTTGCAAGGTAGAACAAATAAGCCCGGATCATCTAACTTCTTAGGTAGTTTGTTTTGAACGAAGGCGGTCCCTTTTTCGCCTAATTTGAGCTTCTTCTCATCCAACACATCAACAACCGGACTTTCAAGGTGGAGCTCCTTGAATTCTTCGTCAAGGTTTTGAGTGGGAGGTGTTTCAACTATGTTGTTGACCAATTTGGATGTCATAACTTCTTGGTCATTTGGAACGACTTGGGTTTGTTTGAAACACGTGCTCATGGAATTGACCGAATAATATTGTGGACAAGAACTAGGGGACGAAACCGATGAAATAGCGTTGACATTTAGTTTCGGGTTCTTGACCGTGTTGCTAGGGAGTGCTCCCATTTCTCGGTCATTGAGGGCTTTCAACAAGGTGTCAATCTTATCGGTCATCTCGCTTTGTTTTTGTTTGAAATCGGCTTCAAACTTGGCTAAACGAGCTTCTTGAGATGCCAGGAATTGGGACATCAATCCTTCAAAGTTATTGGTACTACCATTGCCGGAAGGATTGTTGTTGAAAGTACGGTTCGAGTTGGAACCGCTTGATTGGAAACGATTAGGTGGGTTGGAAGAATTGGTTTGTTGTGAGTTTTGGTTTTGTTTCCACCTAAGGTTCGGGTGATTTTTCCATGAGGGGTTGTATGAATCACCATAATGGTTTGGCTCGGGTTTGAAAGTGTACCACTTGTCTCCCGCTCCGTCGGTACGCGAGGATGCGTAGTCCACAAAAGCTTGTTCGGGGAGTTCCATGCAATCACGAGTGTCGTGGGGACCACTACATAATTCACATGAAGAAGTGATTTTGTTCACTTGGCTTGAAGGTTTAGGAGCCTCGTAGGATTTCATGAGAAACTTGACTTGGTCTTCAAGTTCTATGATCCTACGGTCAGAAGTGCTTGAATTGTTAGAAGGCAAAGATATTGCCTTGACCGTTTTATTCAAATCACGGGGATCTCTCCAACTTTCGTTGTCATAAAGAGCAAGATCCTCTAGGAGAGCCCATGATTGTTCCGCACTTAGATCACGTAGCTTACCACCGGCCGATTGGTCAATGGTTTGCCTCGTGGAGAGATTGATATGGTCATAGAAGATTTGGACTTGGAGCCAAAGTTCTATGCCATGGTGAGGGACTTTTTGGAGTAAGTCCTTGAATCGAGTCCATGCCTCGTAGAGAGTTTCGCCTTGACGTTGTTGGAACATCAAGATATCATTCCTTAGCTTGGTAGTTCTTCCCGGTGGGAAAAACTGAGCAAGGAAACGAGTGGTGAGATCATCCCAAGAGGTGATGGATCCTGCGGGTTGACGTTCTAGCCACTGACTAGCTTGGTCCCGCAGAGAGAATTGAAAGAGACGCAATCGGGTCGTCTCTCGAGTGGCAACATCAAGGTCTATAGAATCAACGATTTTAAGAAAGTCCTTGAGATGTTGATTAGGATCTTCAGAACGAAGTCCATGGAATGCGCATCCACTTTGCACCAACCGGATGGTGTCGGATCGCAAGGGTGTGATATTGGCTCCTTGAGTGAGCTCAATGGTGTTTCGATAGCCATGGTGGCTAGGACGGGAATACTCTCCTAAAGTACGGGCTCTAGGAGGTGGTTGTGGTTGTTGTGGTGGTGGGTTGTGGGGGTTAAGGATATTACCATCTTCCATGATGTCGGACGGTAATGGTTACGAACAAAGACACGAAGAAAATAGATAGACTAAAGAAAACCTAGAAAAAATAAAATAAAAATCTCACTAGAAAGGAATCTAGTGAGTAGACCTAATAGAAATAAAAATTCAACATAAACAATAACTATTCCCCGGCAGCGGCGCCAAAAACTTGATTGCGTGGTTTTGTAACCTTACAACAGGTTTTACCTCTCGAGGGATCTCAAGAGGCTTACAACCCCACCAGGCAGTGTACCTGACCGATGTAGTATAGTGTAGTGGTAAGTACGGGGGATTGATCGTTCTCCACAGGGAATAGTGTTCGTTAGGTATGAAAGGCTACTCTAATTAGGTCTAAGGGTTGAGGAAGATTCTTTTTTTATGTTTTTATAATTTTATGAAAGCAAGTAAAATCTCGGGTTTGAAGGAGTGGGCGGAATTAGTTGCTAGTCAACTAACCCAATTTACTACGAATGCAAATAAATTAAATAACTGAAAATAAAATGTGGTGAGAAACTTATGTGTAGAGGAATGTGTTTACTTAGATTTCCTTACTCCCTAACTATCTTTTACCGGTTAATTAGTGTGTATTAGTCGCGTGGATGACGGGTGTATTCCTTAATACCATTCGTGGGGTGGCGTACTTACTTCCCCAACTCTACAAGCTCCTACTTCACTCCTATGTCGAGCCGGCTAGGAAGCTCCTAACATGGGATCACTAGAATTCGCTTGTGCATTAAATACAACCATAAAAACCTTTAGTACGCATTTGGTTCATGTTTCTTAAGACGTTCAAGCAAGTTACCGAATAGGAAGTTAGCCAGTTTTCTTAAGCCTAACATAGAAAAAACAATCATCCAATACAACTAACAACACACTAACAACCAATAATCAATAGCTAAGTTTCATTAGATCTAAGCAAACACAAGATAAATTTAGCCTAACATGTTAAACAAAAGACAAGAATAAGATAGAATCAAACAACACATAGACATATTGAATGATTAATTGATAACTTATCTTTCAATGAAATATGGAAGATCTCAAGGCAAAAAGCCCTGAAAAAGTAGCTAAAATCGTCTTAGGGTTTTATCCCAAAATTCCACACACTAAGCTCTCCTTAATGACAAAAGATTAGAAAACTATATATAGATTTTTGGATCTGACGGCGTCACCTTATGGAGTGTGACGCCGTCACCTCGCCGCTTTTAGGGTTCCCGGATGACCTTCTTGACGCCGTCCCTCTTTAGCTCTTCAAAAATCCATTCTGGCTTATCAAGGCTTGACGCCGTCGAACCATGAACGTGACACCGTCCCCTTATGATTTAAGCCGTGACGCCCTTGATCAAGTTAAAGCGTGACGCCGTCAGAATTCACATGCTATTTTCACTGGCTTATCATGAGTAAATTTCACGTCCAACTTTTCTTGCCAAAGCATGACGCCGTCCAGAGTAAATTGTGACGCCGTCAAGAGTAACTTTTAGCCGATTTTTGAGACTTTGCCGTTTTCTTCACTTTAATGCTCCAAAAACGTCCAAAATGCCTCCTTTTCCAGATTTCTCCTCAAAAGTACCTAAAATGACAAAAGGAACGATTTAGGGCAATATTTGATCAAATAAATACGATTTAAGGCTTAAATGACCCCTTAAAAGCGGTACACTTTTCGCTTCATCATGGAGGATGGGAAAATTGTGGTTCAAAATGTGCAAGGGAGAGCTGGTAGAAACATGGGTCGAGGTTATGTGCAGAATAGAGCAGGGAATGCCAATCAGGGGCAAGGGAAACAGATCAAGTGCTATAATTGTGGGGGGCTCGGACACATTGCTAGAAACTGCAATCAACCTAAACGTCCTCAGAACTCAGATTACTTCAAAGACAAGATGCTGTTAATGCAAGCTCAAGAGAATGGAGCTGTATTGGATGAGGAAGAGTTATTGTTCTTGGCAGGAGATGGAGGAAATACTTTTGATGAAGATGTGGATGAGAAACCTGTTCAGGATCTAGCCCTTAATGATCCTAACATCTTCAAGGCAGATGACTGTGATGCATATGACTCTGATGTAGATGATGAACCTACGGCTCAAACAATCTTCATGGCTAACTTGTCTTCCATGGTCTCTTCTCCCCGTCAAGCTGGTCCTTCTAATGCATCCGTGATATCTGAGGTACTAAAAATTTATGACACATATAATATTGTCGAGGGACAAAAGAATCCCGAAGAAGTACATCAGGCAAATGTTTCTGACTAAAGTAATGTTGACATGGAAATTAGCAATATTATTTCATATGAACAGTATTTGAATCACAACAACTCGCTTGATGTACCAAATGGTGAATCTTTTGTCAATAATGATGTCTGTGTTAGGAGGAATGTATGTGCCTTAGATAATGCGGATAATATAGATAATGCATGCGAGTGCCATGAGAACAAATTGCCTGTACCTGATGATAACTTGATCACGAAACTAAACATCTATAAAGAACAAGTGGCCATATACGAACAGCGTGCTAAGTTTGAGCTTAATGAACAAGAGCAGAAATTAGAAGGTCAAATGAGTACACTTATTAAAGAGTCTAGAGTAAGAGAAGAAACATTAAAATTAGAGTTGAGTTCTTTGAAAAGTCAGCTAGAACAGTCTGTCAAACAGAAACAGGAAGCACAAAAGTGTGTAACTACACTTAAGCAAGAATTCAAACAAAAAGAAACAACTCTTTTAAATGATTTCTCTAGACTCAAGACGTTAAAAAATAAGCTTGAAGATAAGTTGTACACACAAGATCAAACCATACAAACTGCTCAAATGATTCATAAGCACAGAAAGTTGAGTGATAAGCATAGTAAAATCATGATAGGTGAACCTAAGTCAACCATCCTTAGGGACATGAAAGTACTTCAACCAGCCCTATATGATGGTAATGTGATGCTTATGCCTATTCATGACCAACCTGAGCATATCTACACAAATGAAGAGGATGAGATGAGTGATAGAACGAGGGAAAAAATGAATGAGAAAATGAGGGATCCCGAGTGCATAGTCAGACGAATAATAATCAAGCCCCATGATTATTATGAGGAAAATCGTTTGACTGTGTTTGCTCCTCAAAAGAAGTTAACACCTGAACAGATTTTCTGGAAACAAGATAATGAAAAACTTAAGGTAGAAAAACTTAAGGCCAACACCCCCCTTATTAGAAAAGTTGCCTCCATAACGGTGTATCCCCCCAATACACCTAGGAATTTAGTGCCTTTGTCTCTTCCCACTGAATGCAAAACTTTTATCAGCTTATATGTGCTTTGGCAATTGTTTGCTGATTTCGATAAAACATGTAAGAAGAGAATCACACCCTCTGGTATTACTGAGGGGGAAAGGTGTTTTAAACATGCAAAAAGGTGTTACTTAACTGAGGTCATGCCATTCTTTAAACTACTTAAAGAACACTTTGAAGGGTTGCAAACTGCCCTTAAAGCCGAAATAAAAGAAATGGAAGTAGTGTTTAAAGATATGGAAAGTGAGGTGAATGAATATGCAATAGAACTTAAGAGTCGAGAGATTGAAAGAAAAAACATACTCATTACTAACGACAACTTGATTGCTAAATGTATTGCACAAGATGTATTTTACACTGTCACTGATTCTGCATTGTCTGCATGTCAATTTAATGAGTATGCTATTGCGTTAAATGTCACCCAGAATCGTGTTGTTGAGCTTGAGGGGGAGAATTTAAAATTGCTTAAAAAAATTCAAAATGATGACCATGAGAATATGGTTAAACGTTTTTCAAAATTAGAAGTTGAATATCTTAATTTGCAATTGAAACATCAACATTTAAATGAAAAACATAAAATATCAAATGACAAGGTATCCTTGGATGCTCCTGAATTTGATACTTATTTTGAATTAAGCAAACGAGATGAGACAATTCAAGCTCACACGAACATGATTCGACTGCTGAGGGCCCAAATTGCCCAATTGAAATCCAACAAGTGTGAAGTGTATGGCACCAATAAACCTTCGTCTTTAGATTCTCAAAATTTCAAATATCAAAACACCATAAATAAGTTACATTATGAAAATGAGTGTTATCGAGAAGAAAATTCAAAGGTTAAACAACATTTCAAAGAGTTATATGATTCTATTAAAGTTACAAGAAGCAATCACAATGATCAAATAACCTCTTTGACAAATGAAATTGAGAATCTGAAGGTTCGGGTGAAAGGTAAAATGCCATGCACCACTTGTAATTGTGATGCACCAAAGGCTACTGATAGTAAAAAGTATGATGTTGATGTTGGGCATATTCCGTTTAAGCTTAGAAATAACAGCCTTGCCCATCAAACATATCTCGATCATCTTAGAGAGGGCCTTGACACACTTCGTGAAGTGGTTGAAGAGGATAGGACTGATAAGCCACTTGATAAGGCAGTTGTCTATGCCTGCAAACTCACGAAAAGGATTCAGGAGAACTTAGAATATGCCATAGGCTCAACTCCTAAGTTTAGCGGATATAGAGATAGATTTGTTGCATCATCATCTACTGTTGAGAACAAGCATGTAGCCTTTGATCCACCACCAAAAACATCAGAACCCAACACATCATTATCAGGAAGGCATGTGACAGACAAACAAACTAATGTTACCTTCGATGCTTCTACAGGAGTAAAAAGTGACAACCAAGCTAGCGGGTCAAGGTATAGAGGAAATGCAAGAAAGGATAGGACCGCGCCAGCTAAGAATGATCACTTGAAGAATGTAGAAGCCCAACCTAGGAACAATAAGTTTGCAATGAGTAGGATGAATCGTGTTGATTCTAGTATTAAAAGTACTGTAATTAATTCGAATTCTAATGCTATCTGTAAAACATGCGACAATTGTTTAATTTCTGCTAATCATGATGAATGTGTTGTGTCTTTCTTGATGTCTTCTGCATCATCCCATGTTAAGAATGGTAGGACAACTGAAGCATGCAAGAAGGTTTGGAAAGCAACAGGAAAAACATTTACTAGCATAGGCTATCAATGGAGACCCACTGGAAGGAAATTCAATTTAGGAAAACAGTGCACGTTACCTAAAATGAATAAGCATAAAATTGTGAATGTTAAGGAATGGAGACCCACTGGAAGAAAATTCAATTTAGGAAAACAGAGATCATTACCTAAAATGAATATGCATAAAATTGTGATGAATAAGGAATGGAGACCAACTGGTAGAATCCTGTCTTTAGAGTCACAATGCCTTCCATCTAGGTCTTATCCTGCCTCTAGTTCTGTCTCCTCAGTAAAAGCAGTAGCATCTGTGGAATCTGTGGTTCCAGAATTTATGTGTGCTGACCAAACGGACCCCAATTGCACTTGGGGATCCACATTTTTCAGTTATCCATTGTTGTCTGGTTTCAAATGCAGGTCGTACAAATCGTCCTGTGGTATTTGGACTCAGGCTGCTCAAAACATATGACTGGGGATCGCTCACGGCTCAAGAACTTCGTGAAAAAGTTTATCGGGACAGTCAGATTTGGGAACGACCACTTTGGTGCTATTATGGGTTATGGAGATTATGTATTTGGTGACAGTGTAATCTCAAGGGTATATTATGTGGAAGGACTAGGGCACAATCTGTTTTCTATGGGTCAATTTTGTGATTCAGATCTGGAAGTGGCTTTCAGAAAGCATACATGTTTCGTCAGAGAATTGGATGGTATAGATCTCCTTAAGGGCAGTCGGCGCACCAATCTATATACCATATCGATTGAAGAAATGTTGAAGTCCTCTCCCATATGCTTGCTTTCTAAAGCCTCTAAAACAAAATCATGGCTGTGGCATCGTCGTTTGAACCACTTGAACTTCGGTACCATAAATAATCTTTCCCGTAAAGATCTTGTTAGAGGGATGCCCAGACTGAAATATGAGAAAGATCACCTCTGCTCTGCATGTCAACTGGGTAAAAGCAAGAAACAAACCCACAAGCCTAAAACCATCAACACCAACTTGGAAGTTCTTCATACCCTCCACATGGACTTGTGCGGTCCAATGAGAATACAAACCATAAATGGAAAGAAGTACGTTCTGGTGATAGTAGATGATTATTCTCGGTTCACATGGGTAAAGTTTTTGAGAACCAAGGACGAAACTCCAGAGGTTATCATTAAACTGATAAAACAGCTGCAAGTAAGGCTCGATAAAACTGTCAGAATCATCCGCACAGATAATGGTACTGAGTTTGTTAACCAACAACTCCGTAATTTCTATGAAAGTATTGGCATCACGCATCAGAAAAGTATCCCTCGCACTCCTTAACAGAATGGAGTGGTTGAACGAAGGAATCGTACTCTAGTAGAAGCTGCAAGAACTATGCTTATATTTTCAAAGGCACCGATGTTTATCTGGGCAGAGGCTATTGCAACAGCATGTTACACTCAAAACCGATCCCTAATTCATCCTGTTCATGAGAAGACTCCCTTCGAGTTAATTCATAACAAGAAACCAGATCTCTCTTTTCTCCGTGTGTTTGGTGCACTTTGTTATCCAACTAACGATTGTCAAGACTTGGGAAAGTTAAGAGCTAAAGCAGATGTAGGTATTTTTGTTGGATATGCACCAGACAGTAAAGGGTATCGAATCTACAATAAGAGAACCCGTAAAATCATGGAAACCATTCATGTTACGTTCGATGAGCTGAGTGAGCAACCTGCTTCAGGACAAATTAGTTCTGGACCCGATCTTAACCTTTTGTCACCTGGACCCATTAGTTCATGACTTGTACAGTATTCCACGCCTGCAGACTCTTATGTGCCACCTTCATGCGAGGAGTTAAAGAAGTTATTTGATCCTATGTTTGATGAATACTTTGAGCCAACGAATGGAACCATCCCAAGTGAACCTGCGGTACTTCCTATGGCTGAGGCTCAAGCCCCACAAGGTTCAGAAGGTCTTCCAGCTTCAGTATCAGTCTGTCACAATGCTCCAGCTGCCAGTCAGTCGCCTTCATCATCAAACACTCAAACCTCTCCAGTAACACAAGAATCTTCAGATAATAATTCATTGGAAGTTAATCCTTTTGCTCCTATTGATGAGGTTCCTTTTGAAAACATATTTGCTCCTGAACATTCATCAGACACATCCTTACTTGAAGAACACAGCACTGCTACGTCTATTCATAACCTTCAACCTCACGACCATCTTAGGAAATGGACCAGTGATCATCCAATCGACAACATCATAGGCAATCCCTCACGTCCAGTATCCACACGTAATCAACTAGCCACTGATGCACTATGGTGCTTCTTCAATTCCGTACTGTCCAAAGTCGAACCTAAAGATGCCAAAGAAGCAATGACTAAAGATTGCTGGTTCCAGGCTATGCAGGATGAAATCCATGAATTTGATCGACTTGAAGTATGGGAATTAGTGCCTCCTCCAGAGCGGGCAATGATCATTGCTTTAAAGTGGATCTTCAAAGTGAAGCTTGATGAGTATGGTGATGTCTTAAAGAACAAGGCACGGCTAGTTGCTAAAGGGTTCAGACAAGAAGAGGGCATTGATTTTGAAGAATCGTTTGCTCCTGTTGCTAGAATTGAAGCCATAAGAATCTTCCTCGCAAATGCTGCTAGTCGAAATATGATAGTCTACCAGATGGATGTCAAAACAGCATTCTTAAATGGTGACTTAAAGGAAGAAGTTTATGTGAGTCAACCAGAAGGATTCGTGGATACTGAACATCCTACTCATGTTTACCGCTTGAAGAAGGCTCTTTATGGGTTAAAACAGGCTCCAAGGGCATGGTACGACACATTGTCCAAGTTCCTCCTAGTGAACGGATTCTCCAAGGGTGTTGTTGATCCCACACTATTCACCAGGAAGTCAAGAAACCATCTACTGCTGGTTCAGATATATGTAGATGATATCATCTTTGCTTCAACAGATCCTAGTGAATGTGATAGTTTTTCAAAGGAGATGAATTCCAAGTTCCAAATGTCCATGATGGGTCAAATGTCATTCTTCTTAGGATTACAAGTTTCTCAAAGTCCCGAAGGCATATTCATTAATCAATCCAAATACGCCAACGAGATCTTGAAAAAGTTTGGATTCAATTCAAGTGAACCTGCTGACACTCCCATGGTTGATAGAACAAAGCTGGATGAAGATCCTTCAGGGATTCCAGTAGATACAACAAAGTATCGAAGCATGATTGGATCTTTGATGTACATCACGGCTAGCAGACCAGATCTTCTGTTTGCTGTGTGTATGTGTGCTCGGTATCAATCCAGACCAACCAAGAAGCATGTTGAAGCAGTGAAAAGGATCTTTCGATATCTTCAAGGCACGGTTCATATGGGTCTCTGGTATCCTAAGGACACTGCAATGGAGTTAACGGCTTACGCAGATGCTGATCATGCGGGATGTCAAGACACTCGTCGAAGTACTTCAGGAGGAGCTCAGTTTTTAGGGGAAAAGTTGGTTAGTTGGTCTTCTAAGAAACAGATGAGTACTTCCATATCATCTACTGAAGCTGAGTACATTGCTATGTCTGCTTGCTGTGCACAAATCCTTTGGATGCGATCACAGCTTTCGGACTATGGATTCTCATACAACAAAATTCCCCTATATTGTGACAACAAAAGCGCCATTGCTCTTTGTTGTAACAATGTTCAGCACTCCAGGTCAAAACACATCGACATCAGGCATCACTTTATGAGGGAACAAGTGGAAAAAGGAATTGTGGAACTATACTTCGTGAGGACAGAGTTTCAGTTAGCTGACATCTTCACCAAGGCCCTCCCAAGAGAAAGGTTTCAGTTTATTCTCCCACGCCTGGGCATGAAAAGCATGACTCCTGAAACCCTCAAATGTCTTCAGGAAGAAAAGGAGGAGTAAAGGATTGTCTTCTTATATCCTTGTACATAGTTGTATATATCTTAAATCAAAAAGAAAAATACAAAAATATAAAACCTATAAAAACCATAAAAATCGAAAAAATCAGAAAATACCAAAAATAGTTCTATCTAGGCATGTCTTCTGTTTATCGATAACATTTACGTATCTAGAAATGTCATTCAACAATGGCACGGATTCTTAAATGAAGCTCGAGCAGAAGTTATACTAATCAGTTAAAACATGTCTTACTGGCTTGCAGTTACTTCATACTGCAACCCGCACTGTACAATAGGAAAAGCATGTTGCCAATAAGAGAGCTGTTCCTCCAACCGGGTGATGTTCACCTGGGCATGGATTACTTTATATCCATGTTCTCCCGAATTGATGTACGTTTCAGTGCGACATTTCGTGTATTAGAAGAGAAGTCTTCTTTACATCAGACTCTTTATCTTATTTGATTCTTCTAGAGAGTCTTGATGTTACACAAGGTGGTAGATTGAACTAAATTTTCACAAATACCCGTCGCTCAATTGAATGACTACAACTCTTTCCATGGAAAATGGGTCATTAATTGAGGGGGAGCTTATTTGTTCAAATTTCCGACACCTTGCCAAATTTGTGAAAACATCAGCAGTGACACTCTCTCGTTGTTTCAGGGGGAGCATAGTATGCTCTAAAATCAGAATACATTTAAACCTGACCACATTTTCTCCCAAATTTTCTAAACTTATTTAAATCACTTGGGATCACAAATCTCAAATGGTTTGAAATTTTTGATCGGGGGAGAGAATGTGATTTAAATAGGAAATTCTGATAAAATGTGATGATTTGGATGTTAATGTAAGCTCTCCCGTATGTGCTAAACCATTTTGCATATCAAGGCACATATTGAGGGGGAGCAAAATGTTTTGGTCATAAATGCAAGCTCTTCCATATGTGCGAAAATCTTTCTTAATATCGATGCACATATTGAGGGGGAGCAAATGTTTTTAACAAAACAAAGGATTTGGCATCTCATGTGAGCAAGGCTTAGACTTCACCAATGAATTGACGAAACTTGAATTGCCATCAATAGAAAGGATACGTCTTGGCCGGGTAATAATTTCAAGCTGGTCTAACCAGTGATGTAAGCGTGTCTCGAAAAAAGATGTATCTGAGTAGAGTGTACCGTTTCGAGAAACTTTCTGTGGACTTGACCAGGCCGGGTAATAATTTCAAGCTAGTCTAACTAGTGATGTAAGCGTGTCTCGAATCGGTCATGTTCACTGAAAGTTGATCAATTCAAAAAGTGCGAGCTCTACCTAACATGTGCAAATTTATAAAACAATCAACCGAGCACATGTTGAGGGGGAGCATTTGAAAAATATAAAACTCTCAAGTGTTTGCAAAAATTGTGTTTTAGAATCATGAACACTTTGAGAGATTTTTCAAAGATTTGGTTTGGCAATCGTGGAAGAATACCAAAGACCGACCATTTTAATTAATGCATGGAGTTATAAGGATGGTTAGGTTAGGCTCAAGTTCCCACGATCCCGCCAGAGCCGGAGGGATCTACCCAGGGACAATCCACTAGTTAGTGTAGAAGTCCTTAGGTATGATTAAAAAGGAGAAAAGTGTGATTAAGGGAAGAGTGCCGACTGAGATGGAGCTAGTACTGGAACAAACCCAACAAGGTACTAGTTATGAAGTCTCGGTAAGCACTGAAGGGGTTGAAGAATGAAAAAGAATTGTAAAGAGAAAGGGTGAAAAGAAATAGCCCTCCTTACAACTTAGGCAAAAACCGGGTCAATACATATGCTGTCAGAATCATTTAGTTGATTGCTGGCATTGAAGACAAAGTATCATGGACCCAGTGATACGCTGCACAACCCTCCCTAGCCACTCAAGGTCCCTCAAAGGATTCTTGTTTCAATTGTCACGGAGTTCAATACATTCCTATCGTCTCTCTCACTCCGAGTTAGATGATATTGAATAGGTGGCAGTTCTCTCCAGCCTCCGCTCACCAAATCAAAATGCACAATTGAGTCTAGAGCCACGAGATGCATAATAAGATCTCATAGGGACACGAATTATTTATACACTGGTTGTTCAACATTAAGGACACCAGTTGTAAACTTATGAGTCCTACGCAGATCTTAGCAATCTGCCAGAACATTCATGAGGGAATTTACAAATGTAATTCTCAATGATTGAATGGAAATTCCTGCCAGGGTCAACATCAAGCAGCCCTGAAAGCAGGTCACTTCGGTAATTCCTCGTGGATTACTCTTAGTGGTCGCGGCGGTTTCAACCGGTCTACAGTCGTGGAGTGATCTCCAGCGACTCACCTAATCGTTGATTTACTACGGTAAAATCTTAAAAAGCCCTCTGTGGGTTTTCGATTAGGAACGGTCATGGTAAGGATTAGAGAGAGTTTTCACAATATGCTGTTGACTATCTCGAAGTCCAAACTTGTAAGTACCGGTCGAATTATTGCTAACTGTCATATGCAGGAATCTCTGGCGGTTGTAGCAGTGGAATGCTATAGCTGGTTGCTGTTGTAGCTGGTTGCAGAAAAGATGCCAATCCATCACCACATGCTCACACCACATCATCATCAAAGAAGTCATGATCAACCTAAAAGACCTTCAACACAGCTTCTGCTAACTCTGATGCTGAAGATCATGACACCATATCGTGTGAGCATGTCGGCTCGAAGTATATGTCATCACATGGAGTCGTACTACTAAAAGATGACTTGGAGACTCAAGAGGGATGATACTTTCAAAGATTACTCAAAGTTCATCCAAGACTAAAGAGAAGTCATCTTCTGATCACTGATGTTTGCACAACAATCTTTGACATTGAAGATTCAATGATTACGAGCTATGATGTCAAGATCCAAGGAAGAAGAGCTGAAATTCAGAACATTGCTTCTGGGGTGACCTCCCTTAGGGGGAGATTGTTAGGAATATGAATATTCAGCTGAAGACTCGGTCACCCCGAGTAATTATTAGTACATCATAGCTCATAGGATTATCAGTAATATTAGTAGTAGCTTAGTTAGTATTATTAGTATTGTGGAGTGGGTCGGGTCTTTACCCTCTGTCAGCTCACTCTACAGCCCGCTAGGGGCATAATATATTGTAAGTATAAATACCCCTTCCCACACAAGGGAAGGGTTGGAACTTCACTTCATTCTAATCTAATACACACATTGTTTCTCTCTCTAGAAGTTCCCATCTCTCTCTCTCTAGTTCTTTGCCAATCGATCCATTACTAAGCCTCTTACTAGTGTTTCTTGCATTGTGAATACCCTACACTCAGAATAAGTTAAAACAACTTAATAAAGCATGAAACAACTGAAAAAGCACAATAATCAATAGGAAATAAGCAGATAAGCACATGCACAGTAACAAAACTTATGCAGAAAATTCAGAAAATAGCCCAACTTGCAGACAGATTTTGAGCTTATAAATAAGCAGAAAAGATGAAGATTATGGGGGCAAAAGTTACTTGATACTACTGGCTACATGAAAACACTAAAAGCCCCATCTCAAAACACCCAATTGAAGTCCAATTTTGCCTTAGATCAGCAGCCAAAAGCAACTGGGTTTGAACCTGGATTTTGACTTTTGAGATTTAGAACCACAGTTGACTTATGTGAGATTTGGTTGATCCTAGCTGATGAATTATGTAATATTAATCCTAAATGAACCAAAATGAGGCATCCTAAACAGATTCTAAGCTAGTTTGAAGCTCTTGATTCCCTCAAAATCCAACAGTTAGGCTGTCATGGGGATTTAGTGGGAATTTTGACTTTTAGCTTAAATATTACCAAGTTAAGAGTTGAAATAAACTACATGAGGCCTAAGTAACATGTCTAAGCTGATTTTAGCTAATAACAACAACCCTAGCTCAGTTGACTGCCCTAATCCAAACACCCCTTAATTACCTAGATTATACAATATATATGAGATTTAAACTATAATGCCAACTTTTTATGCCTAAAACAGATTCAATAGATGTAATACAATGTCAATGAACACTAAACTAACACCAAAGATACCAGGAACACAATATGGCATGAAACACTAAATTTAGACAGTAAGCTTTCAAGGAGACTGCCAAGATGATAACAAGTGATCCACAACCATTCAACACATCCTATTCACTCCCCAGGGAGTTCTAAACCATAAAAATCCACAATCCACAAGCTCCCTGGCCTTCTTCTTCCTTACAACAGGTTTTTGAATTTTAAACCTATTTATCTTGATTTTTGAGAATTTATGATTTTTTTAATCCTAAACTGAATTATATGCTTAATAAACTTTGAGAAACTTGTAAGTGAGCAGAAATAAGCTTAAACTACCATTGAACAATAATTTTTAACAACTTTCAATGATATTGAGATTTTCAAACATAAATAGCATAAACTGAAAATTGAACTTAACACTGAAATTAAGGATTGAGAAAGGTTTAAAATACACTGTTATCACTTAATACAACACTTGAAAGCTAAATGTTACACTGAAATTAAGGAAATTAACTAGTCGATATTACTAAACTAAAACTAAACTACTACTATCTACTACCTGCTTCTCTCTCTCCTTTTCTGTATTTGTAGAGATCTTTTGAACTTCTCTCCACCTCATGTGACAATCCCACCAATATTTGAACATTGATTCGGTCAAAACAATCATAATCGTACACTTGGAGTTTTGGCGGGAAAAATATCATTTGACAGCTTAGGATTACTTGTGCGGATTTTAAGGGAAATTAATGGGAATTGGAATGTTGTGGAGGTGGAAGGGATAGAATAGCCAGCTGTGGAGGAGAGGGAAGTGGTGAGGGAGAAGACAAGTTTGACTTGTCTGGGTTTGTTTGACCGGGGTGTTATCTGAGGGATAAAAAGAGGTTGGGTCGGGTTCTTATTGTGGATTGGGCTGGTTATTTAATTTGGGTTGGGGTGGATTAGGTAAATGGGTTTTAGTTTGGATAGAATGGGTTTAGGTATTTAGTGTTGGATCCGGTTGGTTTTAGTAATATAAATCACAAGGACTATTTTGTAATTTTGGATTTTTGAGGGACTGAAAATGACAACTTTCCAAAGTTTGTTATAAGGACCAATTTTGCCATTTGTAAATAATCCAAGGACTATAATTGATAATTTTCCAAATTTAAACTTCCAAGGACTATTTTTTTGTCATTTTCAAAAGTTGAAGGACCTTTTCTGCCATTTGCCCAAAAATTCATTCAAGGACCAATTTTTGACAACTTATAATATTTCAGGGACCTTGAATGATAAAACTCCACATTTTTGAATTCCAGGGACTATTTTTGACATTTTATGAAAGTTGTGAGACTGAAACTGCCAATTTTGCAAACTTTGTTCATTTTTTATCTGTTTTTACTCATTTTGCATCTGAAACATATAAAACACAATCCTGGGATATTTTCAGTATTTTGATGCATTTCTGGGTGTTTTTGGATATTTTGGCAGTTCAGATGGGTATAAAATGATGAGTATTTAGACACTCATCAATCCCCCACACTAAACTATTGCTAGTCCCTAGCAATATTTTTGAAAATTTAATGGATTTTATCTCTTTACAAAAAGCCATTACTTCTGGAGTAGCCAATTGTTTCAGTTCAAGTAAGAACCTTGGTACAATGATAACCAAATGATTTTGAGCAAATCATTAGCTGTCAACGGTTTTGATTTGTCTTTACCAGAAGCCGTTTGCTTCTGGACTAGCCAACTCTTAGATAAAATACAGTTATTATCTTTGGTGAGCTGATTACCAATTATGGATTTTCCACTGCCTTTACCACAAGCCATAACCTTGCGGGCTAGCCAACTCTTCACTTATAAAGATATGGCGAGTCGAATACCATACAATTTTCGGCAAATTGTAAGCCATAAACGGATTTGATATATCTTTACCAAGAGCCGTTTGCTCCTGGATTAGCCAATCCTTAAGTGGGTTAGACATGGCGGACTGATAACCATTTATTGCGTTCTAAGTGAGAAAAAATTTTAAAATTTTTGGCCAAAATGGGGGAATTAGGGCACTAAAAGGTACATATTTGATCAAATTCGCTAGAATTCCCCCCCACACTTAGAACTGAATATTGCCCTCAATATTCAATGTACCGGAGGTTAAGCCAACACTTAGAACGTGAAAGGGAAATACTAACAGCCATTATTTTATATGCACACATCTTTTTTTTTTTTTTTTTTTTTTTTTTTTTTTGGAATAACATATATACAACATGTGGGGCATCTCCCCCACACTAGGGTGGTAGAAAAGAGAAAGAAAACAGAGACACGGGTGAAAACCCATGTTATGCTAATATTTTTGTTCACCGAGTCACTTAGCTTGACTCGACCCCGCATTCATTGGTTCATGGGGAAGCAAGTGGAAGAAACGATCTCCATCGGACTTTTATTCAAGATGTTTGGATAAACACTGAAGTACTTGAAAGTTCCACTCCGATGAGATATACACAGACCCTGCTCATAAATGATAAATAAAAATGCCGGGGTCAAAGACTTTGTTCTCATTCCCAAACGAGTGAGGGAAAGGACAAGCTACCTTATAAGGACAGAAAGGTAGAAAAACTCGAACGACATATGTGAAGTCAATATAATGGCAATCCTCCGAAGGAATTGTCACATATGTCGGAGAAAGATCGGGATTAAGAGCTGAGGTCACATCATCACTTTTATGGATAATAGAGTCCTTGACCTCATCGTTTTCTAACTCTTCATCAAAGAGAGGATTTATTTTGATAGAAAAGCACTCATCATCAAATTCAAAAAGAGAATTTGAATGGACTTTGAGACTTTCATTTTGAACTTCCTCATCAGAAAGTGATTTATCATCACTAGAGGAAAAATCATCATTTGATTTGAAAAGGGGATTAGAGAAAATCCCGAAAGAATCATTGAAAAGAGGGTTAGAAAACGTCTCGGAAAAATCATCAGTAGTATCAAAAGGATGATCACTACAAAAAGAACCATCACTTTCACTGTCAGACATATCCTCAGACTCACTTGGGATTGGGATAAGGTTCTCAGCACTAGACTTTATGAATTCTTCCGATTCCTTTTCAGGAATAGTGCTAATAGGCTCATCCCCCATAATAAGAGAGTCCTCGGAGTCCAAAGTTGGAAAGAATGATGTGTTTGAAATAGACTGAGGGAATTGAAAAATGGATTTATTCAAAGGAATAGTACTCTCCTCTTCGTCTTCTTCATCCTCATCATCATCATCATCATCATCATCATCGAGTATGCACGCCTGTTTAAATAATAAATGCTTGTGTGCAGCTCGTTCTATGGCAAGTATCTCTTCCATAGATTCACCATGACGATCTTTTTGGGTATGCCTAACAGCCGAATCATTAAGTGTATCCACAAAATTTTTAAGTTTTTGTAATACATCTTTGAAAGATTCTTCAAGAGGTGGCTGAGGCTGAGTCGTTTGATGCTGTAGAGGCGGGTCATGATAAGAATAATCGTAATTGTCACAAGGGCCATGCTCATAGACAAGCGGGGTCCTCGTTTGACAATCAGATTCATAATGCGGACCTCCACAGTATTCACAACAGTAAAACTGTTGTGGTGGTGGTGGATCATATGGAAATGTGTCAAATCCGGATGATGTCTGATTGTTATAAGGGTTCTGCTCATAGACAAGCATATCTCCCGTTCGACAATCATATTCCGGATGAGGACAACCTCCACAAAATTCACAAGAAAAGTTTGGTGTATTTTGATACGATGCATCATTGAGATTTGAATAATATGATTCTTGCTCGTATGAATGTGATGGGTAGTTGGAAAAATTTGAAGAGTCGTTGAATGAGTTCGGATTAGGACCACATTGTGTAGGAAACAACTTCCGTTTCGAATATCATTACCACATTGTTCACATGTGTAGGAAATAACCTTCTTGATTGTGTGTATGATTCGGGTGGTCTTGGTTCATGGAAGATTAGATCCATGGTTGAGTTAGGTAGAAGAACTAGAGAGATGGAAACCCTTGAGAGAAAACTGGATCTATTAGATTACTATGTGAAATAATACAAGAGTTCCACCCCTTCCCTTGTGTGGGAAGGGGTATTTATACTTCTACATATTTGTGCCCCTAGTGGGCTGTGGAGTGAGCTGACAGTGGGGAAAGCCCCGACCCACTCCACAAATATAGATACGACTAATCTAATAAAACTAATAATACTAATAATACTAAGCTTATATAAATGAGCCTACGAGCTATGTGATATGCTAAATAGATACTCGGGGTGACCGAGCCTTCATCTGAATATTTATATTCCTAACAATCTCCCCCTAAGGGAGGTCACCCCGGAAATAATAATTTGAATTCTAGCATTCTTTCTTCTGAACTTGTCTTTATAGCTCGTAGTCTTTGATTCTTCAACGTCTTGAAACTTTGTGCATTCAGCAGTGTACGTTTGATGACTATTTTATTGTCTTGGATGATCTTTGAGTATTCTTCGACTTTATCATCCAACATTTGTTTCCAAGTCATCTTTCAGTAGTATGTTTCCACGTGATGTATAAATCATTGAGCCGACATGCTCACACTATTTGGTGTCATGATCTTTAGCATCAGAGTTTGCAGAAGCCGTGTTAAAGGTCTTTTAGGTTGATCATGACTTTGTTGAGTTGCAATGATGATGTAGTGTGAACATGTGGTAGATGATTGATATCTTTTTCTTTAATCAGCTACAACCGCATTCAGCTGCAACCTCAATCAGCCACAACCGCAGACAGCTGCAACAGCAATCAGCTTCAACCGCCAGATGTTCCTGCATACGACAGTTAGCAATAAAACGTCCGGTACTTACAAGTTCGGACTTCGAGATTGTTAACAGCATAGTGTGAAAACTCTCTCTAATCCTTACCAAGACTGTTCCTAATAGAAAACCCACAGAGGGCTTTTTAAGATCGAACTGTAGCACATCAACGATTAGGTGAGTCGCTGGAGATCACTCCACGACTGTAGACCGTTAGAAACCGCCGTGACCACTAAGCGTAATCCATAAAGAATTACCGAAGTGACCTGCTTTCAGGGCTGCTTGATGTTGACCCTGGCAGGAATTTCCATTCAATCATTGAGAATTACATTAGTAAATTCCCTCATAAATGTTCTGGCAGATTGCTAAGATCTGCGTAGGACTCTTAAGTTTACAACTGGTGTCCTTAATGTTGAACACCCAGTGTAGAAATAATTCGTGTCCCTATGAGATCTTATTATGCATCTCGTGGCTCTAGACTCTATAGTGCGTTTTGATTTAGTGAGCGGAGGCTGGAGAGAACTGCCACCTATTCAATATCATCTAACTCGGAGTGAGAGAGACGATAGGAATGTATTGAACTCCGTGACAATTGAAACAAGAATCCTTTGAGGGACCTTGAATGGCTAGGGAGGGTTGTGCAGCGTATCACTGGGTCCATGATACTTTGTCTTCAATGCCAGCAATCAACTATGTGATTCTGACAGCATATGTATTGACCCGGTTTCTGCCTAAGTTGTAAGGAGGGCTATTTCTTTTCACCCTTTCTCTTTACAATTCTTTTTCATTCTTCAACCCCTTCAGTGCTTACCGAGACTTCATAACTAGTACCTTGTTGGGTTTGTTCCAGTACTAGCTCCATCTCAGTCGGCACTCTTCCCTTAATCACACTTTTCTCCTTTTTAATCATACCTAAGGACTTCTACACTAACTAGTGGATTGTCCCTGGGTAGATCCCTCCGGCTCTGGCGGGATCGTGGGAACTTGAGCCTAACCTAACCATCCTTATAACTCCATGCATTAATTAAAATGGTCGGTCTTTGGTATTCATCCACGATTGCCAAACCAAATCTTTGAAAAATCTCTCAAAGTGTTCACGATTCTGAAACACATTTTTGCAAACACTTGAGAGTTTTATATTTTTCAAATGCTCCCCCTCAACATGTGCTCGGTAGATTGTTTTATAAATTTGCACATGTTAGGTAGAGCTCGCACTTTTTGAATTGATCAACTTTCAGTGAACATGACCGATTCGAGACACGCTTACATCACTAGTTAGACTAGCTTGAAATTATTACCCGGCCTGGTCAAGTCCACAGAAAGTTTCTCGAAATAGTACACTCTACTCAGATACGTCTTTTTCGAGACACGCTTACATCACTGGTTAGACCAGCTTGAAATTATTACCCGGCCAAGACGTATCCTTTCGATTGATGACAATTCAAGTTTCGTCAATTCTTTGGTGAAGTCTGAGCCTTGCTCACATAAGATGCATGCCAAATCCTTTTTGTCAATTCGCTCCCCCTCAATATGTGCATCGATATACGAAAGAGTTTAGCACATATGGGAGAGCTTACATTAAAGTCCAAAACATCACATTTTCATCAGGTTTCATATTTAAATCACATTCTCTCCCCCGATCAAAAATTTCAAACCATTTGAGATTTGTGATCCCAATTGATTTAAATAAGTTAGAAAATGTGGGAGAAAATGTGTCCGATTTAATGTAGTCTGATGATGGAACATACTATGCTCCCCCTTAATCTAAGAGGGAGATTCACTGCTTATTTTGCACAATTGATTATTATGACACATATGATTTTGACCTTTTTGCGCCGACGATATAATCACCCGCTTTACTGAGTGAATCAGTCAAAATCAATCATCCATCCACCAACAAATCTTCTCAAGTATTGTCGATCCCCACTTGGCGAGATCTGAGTAAGTACTTCTTTGTTGAAATGATGGTGGTGGAGGTGAAGGTGTTGTTGTTGTTGTTGCTGAAGTTGTTGTTGAGGTGAATTTCGAGCCAATCAATAGAGTTTGATCGTCTGATCAAATGGTTAGAATGGGAACTGGTACATTCATTTTGGCTATGGAATCTGCATAAGAATATCAACACAGATATACATACATGCAGATACACTATTCCTAAATAGCTACCCTTCAGCAGCTTGCCACATTATAAAACCAAGTTCATCTTATAATCAAACCATAATCAGGAACTACGTCAAACCACTATCTAGCATGAAGAGCAAATAGCAATCATGAACATGTCAATTCACACGGATTTCAATATTCAATTCAGGATCTTAGGAACATGATTCTAACATAATAGCAATCTACCTAAGCGAATCCTGAGAACATATGCACAATATCAACAACCATTGAGCAGCAGAGACAAACAACATTTGAAACTCATTCATTTAGATCATACAAATGCCAGTGGAGTATTCAAAAACATCAAACACAACTGGTTTTCTAACTTCTTTTAGGTTTTGAGTCTTAAAGCATTTTGGGGATTATACGAGGATTCCAAAGTAACACAAATGAACCTTCTAGATACATAAAGCTAGGAAACTATAAGCAAATTGCACATAATGTCCTAAACTTTCTAGCAACTAACACACTTGGTCATTTGATATATTTAAGCAAGATCCTCTTCAACTAATTCCCCATTAACTACAAAACCATTTCTAACAAGTATGATTTAACCAATAAATCCGTTTGATGATATAAAATTTGAATTCACTCTCCCCCTCAATCAATGACCCGTATTCTAGTTGAACCTCAACTAAAATCACGCTTAACCCCACAACTCATCAAACAAGAACTGTCGTGAGGTTTTGTAGTCGTTGATTGAGTGACAAATTTTATGCATATTCCAAGTATAAACAAATTTCATACAACACATATTCACCAAGTGTCTCACAAATAATTTTCAGAAGAATCATAGAATGAAAACTATTTGTTATACTAAGAAGATTTCTCTTCTTTTACAAGAAATGATGCACTGAAACGTACATCAGATCGGTGAAACATGGATATAAAGTAATCCATGCCCAGGTGAACATCACCCAGTTGGAGGAACAGCCGTCTTTTTGGCGACGTGCTTTCCCCAGTTTGAAGCGCGGGTTGCTATCTAAAGTAATAGCAAGCCATTTAGACATGTTTTAACAATCCATTTTAACTTCTGCTCGAGCTTCATTTAAAGACCCGTGCCATTATTGAATGACATTTCTAAGTCCGTAAATGTTATCGATAAACAGAAGACATGCCTAGGTGAAACTATTTTTGGTATTTTCTAATTTTTTAATTTTTATGGTTTTTCTGATTTTACGATTCTCTATTTACAATTAGCAAGATTTTCTATATATCTATTTACAAGATGGTATAAAATATGAAAAAGAATGTAAGAAGCAAAATATATACAAGGATACGAACCAGAAACCATTACTCCTCAGCATTCTGAATCTTCACCGCATTCATCACTTGACTTGCTGAAGAGCAATGTGAGCACTTTCAATCAGGGAATGATTCTGGCTTTTCACTCTCCCCTAATTAGTGCTATCCCCCAATCTGACAACCTTTCTGATGAACACCCATAATAGGAAGAAGACTTTGGATGAACGCCCTAAATATGAAGAAGTCTTTTGATAACCAAATGCATGCCGTCTTTAATCTTCTAACATTCCCGTCCTAGAGTGACGCCGTCAAAAACCTTAGGCATCTTTTCGGTAGTTTAAGTTGAGCCTCAACTGAAATCTAGCTTAACCCCACAACTCATCAAACAAGAACTGTCATGAGGTTAAACTAAACCACAAATTTAAGCCCAATAACAACTTGATTTCAGCTTAACCTCACAACTCATCAAACAAGAACTGTCATGAGATTAGGTTAAAATCAAGTTGGACCTAACCTTAAACTACAGAACAACTTGAACCTAACTTAACTCCACAACTCATCAAACAAGAACTGTCATGGGATTAAGTTAAATATCAAGTTGTAAGAAAAGAGCTCAACATTTTTGAATGTAGAGAAGACTGTAGACTCGACCTTCTTCAGGATTGCCCAATGTGGAGGAACAGAATACCAATCATCTTCATCTCACCCAATGCCTTCCAGTAACCTTACATGTAACCCATCAGCCCGCAGCATATACATGAGATGATAACACCCAACAGAGAATGAAGAGTAGACTGACGACTCGACCTTCTTCAGTCTTTAGTATAACACCAAAGTAACAAGTTGAACCACTGATCATCTATAGTATGTATCCATCCTTGGATATTAAGCCCTGATCACGTGAACCTGTTGAGCGTCCTTGATGTACACATTCTCTCTCCCCTAATGGTTACGATTAATCAGCCCATGACGTAATAGTGAAACGTTAATACCAAGGTAACAAGTTGAACCACTGATCATCTCTGCGGTTATCAACACCGGAATAAATGATTAAGCCCAATCACGTGAACCTGTTGTGCGTCCTTGGTGTACACATTGATTAAGCCCAATCACGTGAACCTGTTGTGCGTCCTTGGTGTACACATTTCTCTCCCCCATGATGGTTACGATTAATCGGAATCATCATCATGATGTGTACATGTAGCCTGATGACGTGTACTTGAAGCATTGACTAGAAACCCATTGTTGCTGATTAGACCAACCCGTGAGACTTTGTCGATTAGTATTCCATGACCATGTTCTTCAACACCTTGATAGACAGAGGAAGAAGTAGTGTTGGAGAACCATGGTTTGCACGACTCCTGAACTGACGTATTCAGGAGTCGTATGACCATTTCTCAATCATCAACCAACATGTAGATTAATATTCACCCTTTCCCCCCCTCAAAAATTGCATATGCCTTCCAACTGCAATTTTTGATGATTGAACTAGTGAATATGAATACCATCAACGGTAAGTAGCTCCACTTGACGGTTCTTGACGACTGACATGTTGTTTATTCACCCTTTCCCCCCCTCAAAAATTGCATATGCCTGTCAACTGCAATTTTTGGTTGAACAAGTGAATAAGAATATACTCCAATGTGCGCCGATCCACTTGAAGACTGAATAAGCACGGAAAGAGCATGAATCTTGTTGATGAGAATGGCCATTAATAAGAAGACTCCTCTTCTTTTAAAGATAAAGTGCACTCAAGCGTACACTTTTCTTTTCTTTGAAGAACGAGGCCTGAACTGAGGTATTCAGACGTCATTATGATGAAGAGCGAGGCCTGCACTGACTTGTACAGACGTCATTATGATGAAGAGCGAGGCCTGCACTGACTTGTACAGACGTCATATGATGAAGAGCGAGGCCTGCACTGAAGTGTACAGACGTCATTATGTTGAAGAGCGAGGCCTGCACTGACTTGTACAGACGTCATAACTCTCTCTTTACTTCTTCTCTCATCTAACTCGTTACCAACCCCATTATCATTCTGTCGGCTTGATGTCGTGACCACTGATGGAGAAAACCCAATATGATGAACTTGATACTGAAGTAATATGACCCGAACTTGTGACTTAAACTTGTACTAATGCGTGACAAAGAGCGGTGTAGAGACTTCGTGCAACATCGAATCCCTAAGTACTCTATACTCTTCAACCAACCAACCATCAAGTATAAGTCGTACATCACCTCTTGGATATCCACATCTTCGTGTGACACTGAGCACTACAACGTGACTCCTTAAAGTGATAGTTATTTTGTAATAGAGAGAAAGACAAAATAACTAGATATCCAAGTCCTCGTCATTGTATTGGAAGCTCGAACAAGGATCTCGAAGAATCTTCATCCAACCTCCCCGATATCTTCAGATACTAAGTACACTCACCCATGAAATTTCACTTCAGCCTCAAATAAATAATAATGAATTAATGTCGTAGTCACGTCTTGTGGTTAATGCCCAAATCTAGCCCTTTATGATGCTTTAACTGAACTTTGATAATGGTTTTAACCCGATCATGGTTAAGAGCGCATAGTCCATCATCACGGGATTTTACAAATCTATGATTTAAACCGAGAAATAAGTTCTTTCTCGGGATTTTACAAAATCAAGAAGAAACCGTTAGGCAGTAACAGATTGAATGTGGCATGACTGATTTTGATTTTTGGTGAACATCAATTTGGGTAAATAATATCTTGTGAAGATTACAGATCACATCACAACTTTTAACACCTTTGGCTAACTAACCAACCTTGTACATAGATTATTGACCACTCGATGAAGAAAACCCGATACACCAATACTGAAAACTGAAGTAGAAGTCCGCAAATTTGTTACTTAAGCTTGCACTAATGTTGGAAGAACGGTGTAGAGAATTAATGCTCCAAGCAAAATCTCTAAGAGCTCAATACCCAACCAAAGTATGAGACATTAACACCTCTTGCGATTATCGACATCGTCATTGACGTGTGACACTGAGTACTCCCATGACTCTTAAGTGATAGTTACCCCGACTGCTGATAACTAGATAACCCAAGTCTTCAACTTAATTATTACGCACGAGCAAGTTATCATTGAAGGTCATGCATCCAACCAACCCCGACTTCAAGATAAACTAAGTAGACGCCTTCGAGAAATTCAACTTCAATCACAAATAAAGAATACCTGATTAACTTCGTGATCATCTTGTGCTGTTGACTAGCCAAAAGGAGAAGAAACATGTGCCAATTCTTAACAGTGCCCATGACTCATAGTCAGTCCTATCAAACAAAGCTGTCTGACCCAGCTACTTGGATGTTGTCAGATGCAGTGCATGGAATAGTTGTCGTACTATGTACAGGATTTTACAGTTCTTGAGATTTATCCGAGAAATAAATTCAAGAACAAACTGCACAACAGTATGAGTGTGCCGGTGACTTGTAAACTTTAGAACTTGGCTTGTATACTATTCGAGACCACCATAATGAGTATTATTTATATAATTGGAATGACTTGTCTAACTTGGTAAATTTCTAGGATTACACCCAAATAGCCTTTATATGTTATGTGTTATTAACTAACTACACTGGTTAGTTAAGCCCCGTATAAACCCTTTTGTTACTCTCATTTTTAGAGTAAGATACCCCTAGAAAAACACTCAGAGCCATTCCTTTCGTTTCTTACACCTATGTTTAAAATGTTTCGTTACACCCTTACACCTTAGCCTACCCTGTAGATTAGAATCCGTGGTTGGTTAATTGCTATAGGCAAAGTGTGTTTCCTTACATTACCTGTGTTCGCGTGCGTAATTCATTATCTTTGGTTAGGTCGGGAAATTGCACAATTGATGAAGCGAAAAGTGTACCGCTTTTAAGGGGTCATTTAAGCCCGAAATCGTATTTATTTGATCAAATATTGCCCTAAATCGTTCCTTTTGTCATTTTAGGTACTTTTGAGGAGAAATCTGGAAAAGGAAGCATTTTGGACGTTTTTGGAGCATAAAAGTGAAGAAAACGACAAAGTCTCAAAATCGGCTGAAAAGTGCCTTTGACGGCGTCAGAAATGTCCCCAGACGGCGTCATGGCTTGGCAAGAAAAAGGTGGATATGAAAATTACTCATGATAAGCCAGAGAAATTTGCATGGGAATTCTGACGGCGTCACCCTTTGGAGTGATCAAGGTCGTCACGGCTTAATTTAAAGAGGGACGGCGTCATGCCTATATTCTGACGGCGTCAGCTTCTGATAGGCCAGAACGGATTTTGGAGGTTTAAAGGGAGACGGCGTCAAGAAGGCCATCACGTGTTATCTAGTCACAACTTGCGCGCGCGGTAGCTGTTACTGTTTTGGCCATAAAATCCTCATACGAACTCGGATTTAGGTGATTCAAAAGGCCACGCGATCGGGACGAAAAGATCTACAATTTGGTGAAAAATTGGATGTGACGGCGTCACTTGTTAAGGCTGACGCCGTCAGAACCCCTCGGATAGCAAACTGCCTATAAATACAACATCATAACTTCATTATTTGTAAGCCCTAAACCCTAAGTCCGATTCTAGGGTTTAGGTAGGTGTTTTTCCAGCAACTTAGAGGGTTTCAATCATTTCATAAACATCAAATATTGGTTTGTTGATTCTAACTTAATTATGTCTTTCATTATTATGGTTGTTTGCCCTTCATTGATCATGCTTTGCTAATTCACCTTGTGTCTATTTATGATTGTGTGAAACTTGTATATAATTAATTAGATCTTATTGATTCCTTGTTGATGTATGTGTCTATCATCATCAATAAAGGTGTGACACTTCAATAGATCTAATTGGTTTAGCTTATGATTCTTGTTTCCTATTGTCTCTTGTTTGATTGGGTGATATCGATGTTAGGCTTAAGAAAACTGGCTAACCTCCTATACGGTAACTTGCTTGAACGTCTTAAGAAACATGAACCAATGCGTACTAGGTTTATTTGGTTGTATTTAATGCATGAGCGAATTCTAGTGATCCCATGTTAGGAGCTTCTTAGCCGGCTCGACATAGGAGTGAAGTAGGAGCTTATAGAGTTGGGGAAGTACGTACGCCACCCCACGAATGGTATTAAGGAATACAACCCGTCAATTAAAACAAGGTGTGACAATTCAATAGGTAGAATTGGATAGCTAGCAAGGAGTAATACATCATAGGTAGACATGCTTCACTTCCCTTGTAGAACCCTAGTTTACTTTCCTGCACATTAGTTTAATTAGTAGCTTTTGGGTTAGTTGATTAGCAACTAATTCTGCCCACTCCTTCAAACCATAGATTTTACTTGCTTTTCATAAAATATAAAAATACAAAAAGAATCATCCCTCACCTCTAGACCTAGTAGATAAATTTCAATCCTAACGAACACTATTCTTTGAGTTGAACGATCAATCCCCCGGTACTTGCCATTTCACTATACTACATCGGTCAGGTACACTGCCTGGTGGGGATTGCAAACTTCTCAAGATCCCTTGAGAGGTAAAACCTGTTGTAAGGTCGCAAAACCACGCATCAAGTTTTTGGCGCCGCTGCCGGGGAATAGTTATTGTTTAGGTTGAATTTTTATTTCTATTAGGTCTACTCACTAGATTCCTTTCTAGTGAGATTTTTATTTTATTTTTCTAGGTTTTCTTTAGTCTATCTATTTTCTTCGTTTCTTTGTTCGTAACCATACCATCCGACATCATGGAAGATGGTAATATCCTTAACCCCAACAACCCACCACCACAACAACCACCACCACCTCCTAGAGCCCGTACTTTAGGAGAGTATTCCCGTCCTAGCCACCATGGCTATCGAAACACCATTGAGCTCACTCAAGGAGCCAATATCACACCCTTACGATCCGACACCATCCGGTTGGTGCAAAGCGGATGCGCATTCCATGGACTTCGTTCTGAAGATCCTAATCAACATCTCAAGGACTTTCTCAAAATCGTTGATTCTATAGACCTTGATGTTGCCACTCGAGAGACGACCCGATTGCGTCTCTTCCAATTCTCTTTGCGGGACCAAGCTAGTCAATGGCTAGAACGTCAACCCGCAGGATCCATCACCTCTTGGGATGATCTCACCACTCGTTTCCTTGCTCAGTTTTTCCCACCGGGAAGAACTACCAAGCTAAGGAATGATATCTTGATGTTCCAACAACGTCAAGGCGAAACCCTCTACGAGGCATGGACTCGATTCAAGGACTTACTCCAAAAAGTCCCTCACCATGGCATAGAACTTTGGCTCCAAGTCCAAATCTTCTATGACCATATCAATCTCTCCACGAGGCAAACCATTGACCAATCGGCCGGTGGCAAGCTACGTGATCTAAGTGCGGAACAATCATGGGCTCTCCTAGAGGATCTTGCTCTTTATGACAACGAAAGTTGGAGTGATCCCCGTGATTTGAATAAAACGGTCAAGGCAATATCTTTGCCTTCGAACAATTCAAGCACTTCCGACCGTAGGATCATAGAACTTGAAGACCAAGTCAAGTTTCTCATGAAATCTTACGAGGCTCCTAAACCTTCAAGCCAAGTGAACAAAATCACTTCTTCATGTGAATTATGTAGTGGTCCCCACGACACTCGTGATTGCATGGAACTCCCCGAACAAGCTTTTGTGGACTACGCATCCTCGCGTACCGACGGAGCGGGAGACAAGTGGTACACTTTCAAACCCGAGCCAAACCATTACGGTGTCACACCCCCAAAATCGGGTCCAGCGGAAGCTTACACATCGCTGGGGTGCAACTCAATTGGTATCACAACACAAGTGTAAAGAACGGTTTTTCACCTCAACCATTTAGAATAAAATTGTTTAACAAAAGTGTTGAATTTACATTGTAAAAGTTGTGCGGAAATAGGCCCTTTAAAACAAGTAAAACGGTCCCAAATGTTTATCAGAGTCTTCTATGACCATGCCATGCCCTGCCAAAGCCTCCAGTAGCGTGCCTTTGCTAAATACCTGAAAATACATGCTAAAACGTCAACACGAGGTTGGTGAGTTCATAGAGTTGTTGTAAAATGTAATGCCTTTGGATAATGATTTCCCAGCAAAGGCATTGTAAATCCACTCAGTCCCAAGCCTTGGCCATAACAAGACTTGCAACCTGTGTGTTTACAACCCACTGCCAAATGAGTTTTGGTTTGGTGAATAAAAGTAATATGTGGACCACAAGATTCACAGTACATTTGGTTGATCAATACATTCGATGATGTGACCAATTCATTCGGTTGTGTGACCAGTTCATTCGTCATGTGACCCGTTCATTCGGTCATAATACCCGTACATTCGGTTATGTGACCCATTCATTTTGTCATGTATGTACATAGTAGTGGAGCCGGTTCATTCGGTTAAGTATGCATAATGTTTGAAGTGCTTGTGTCCATGAGTAATAAAAATTAAGTGCAATACTAGTGAATGCATTCGGATCAATAACAAATTCATAAGTGGAGCAAGTAATACTTTGATGAAACAAGTGGCATAATCAAGTAAATCATGTATACATTTGGATGAAAATGAGCATGTATTCTCCCCAAAACAGTTATTCAAAATGTACGAAAGTAGGGGCTATGAAACTCACCTGGTACGATAGCTACGATGACAAAAGTGAATACACTGAAATGAGGCACGATCTCTAATCGCAACCTAATATGAATGATGGAATCTAATGTAAGAAATGAAATGATGCTGCACATGCAAATACGTATGTTATCGATACCACTCGATGATTTTGGAAAATAACGTTTATCGTCGAAAAATACATTTTTGACGTCTCGTTAAGTTAAATACTACTTTTCGTGTAAATATGTTGAAACGGTACTCCACGATCCTTGTTTGGTGTTATATTGGTTAATATAATGTTTTCGTCGCAAAATAACTCTTTTTACAACTTTTGAAAATATGCCCGAACGGCCTTGTAAAACTAGCCGTAAAATATAGCTCGTTATGTGTTAGAAATAAAACTCAACGTTTTTGTAAACCTTGTAACAATATCTAAATATCGTTATATTCAACTTTTGATCAACCGCGCCTCGATCAGTTAGATAATCGGCTATCAATGTTTTGACTTGTAAAAATACTAGTTTTCATACTTGAAACACTTTAATGTAGTGAGCTGTCAAAATAAGTATTGAATTGTCGGGCTTTAAATGTGTATATCTCGGTTGTTATAAGCTCGTTTTCTACGTTCTTTATATCCACGGGTTCGTATAAATATAAACTAACATATTTTCAATGGCTCGGCTCATCAAGATCACGGCTAACGACTCATTTTGCCCCTTAAAGTTCGGCAATCAGCACCTAATTTTCCGAAACAATAGTTTTCGTCACCCAACTTCGGAAAATCATATCTCCTTCGTTATAAGTCCGATTTTAGTGATTCCGGCGCCCACGGTTTCGTTTTTGAAAGTACTTTCTGAATATTTAGACCAAAATAGTTCAAAAATTACTGAGGTTTCCAGATCTGCCGTTTATGGACAGACCCTCACCTATAATGTTTAAAATCCATTTTTAAAGTTCTAAACTTACTCAAATCTCTTCAAATCAACTCCACAAGTTCGCAAATCCTACCATACACCTTCTTAGGGTGTCATGGGGTCCTAAACATCACCAATCTTGGTGGGTTTCAAGGGAATAAGCATAGGATAATCAAAACCCATTTTTATGTAATAAAAACCTAATAAAGTGGTATGGATCATACATACTTGCATGTTTTGTTACTAGATCATGAAAATACATCAAGTAAATGTTTAAAAGAGTAGGAAAATGATGGGTAACTTACTTGTGATGATTATTGAAAGATGGTGATGAAAACCCTATAAATCTTTGTGGTTTTTATTTCAAAACCCTAACTAGATTACTACTAGGACTTGATTAAGCACTTGATCTTGAAAACTTAGTGATTCTTTGTTGGTGTCTTGATGTGGCCGAATATAGAGAGAAAGAAAAAGGGAAGAGAAGTTGCTAGTTTATGTTTTGTTATAAATGAAAATGAAGTAAGTAATGTATAAGTCTTGTTATGTAAGCTTGGATAATTAAAGCATGTGCAATGTATCTAGGGGGGCCATGGTGGCGTGAAACAAGGGGAGGGGTGGAAGATTTGTGGGCTAGTTAATGATGGTGTCCAATTGTACAAGTATTAGCTAGTTTAAATTATATATTGGGTGTTATCGGGTACCGAGTTATCTTGAAATAAATGTTAACGAGGTGAAATAAAATATGACGAAGTTGTAAAAATTATGAAATTGTATTCCTGATGAGAATCGGGTGTTAAAATAATTATCGAGTTGAAAATTCGCAAACCGACGCTGTTATAGGCGTTTTCCGGAAAATATAGCAAATGATTTTAAAACACCGGGTAAATTAATAATATAATTTTTATATCATTATAATAAGTATGAAAATATGTTAGGATCATTGTCGGGAGTATCGGGTATATTGTTAGTAGTAAAAACTGAGTGGTAACGTTAATTACAAATTAAGCATACGTAAATAGAAATAATGCATATCCGTGCATGACCTAGGATACTGATGATGTGTAGACTACTTCTAGTCTATATGACGGGTCCTTAATGATGATGCATGAATATGCCGCTAAACCTTACCGGTTACGCGTATTTGAATACCCGTAAACCTAGTTTACGAAGTGATGAACGATAACCATGAATAGTGAATTCTTCCGGGAATGAATAGTGTCATGTGAATAGTAAAATTTCTGAACGCTTCTCAGAATCTCAAATTGACTCCAAAAACGATGAATAGTAAAATGATGAATAGTGATCGGTGAATAGTAAATGATGAATAGTAATTTCCCGAGATGAATAGTGAATATGGAAAATATCCTGAAAATGCGGGTTGTGACAGTCTCCACCCGTTAAAGGAATTCAGTCCCTGAATTCAGTTAGCGTTGGTCTCTGGAGGGTACTCGGTGAAGAGACGTGGATATATGAGTCACATTGCGGTGATAAAAGATAAAACATTCATTAGATCGGAATCGTAATAGTACATGAAGTTCGTACGATAGAACACAAAGTGGACACAAAAGAAATACAACACTAGAGGGTTTACGCTTCCGTTTAAATAGATAAGGCAGAAGTTCTCTTCTTAACCATTGTCATTGTTGTTGTTGTCCTGACGAGCTTCGCACTTCAACGAACTCTTCCTCCATTCTGGTTTCTCAGCTCTGGACATTCACTCTTGAAGTGTCCAATTACTCCACACTCATGGCAGGTTACCGTGACTTTCTGATGCATTACGAGGGTGGGAGCCTTGCAATCCTTGGCTTTGTGTCGACCTTTTGGCAGTTTCCACATTGAGTGGGGCAAGGTCCCTCGTGGTGAAACCGGCACTTGTGGCACTTGGGCAAAGTCCCGGCATATCCTTTCCTTTTACTTGGTCCTGCAACGTAGGCCTTAACCATTTCATGTCCTTTGTTTGGCTGCCATACTTGATCATCTCGTTGGTTGTCATCCCTTTTCCTCTTGTTTTCGTTGTTGTTGTGGTTGTTGTTGTTGACAGTAGTTTCTTGCTTCACTACTTGAGCCATAAGCTTTTGAGACATTCTGATAGCCTCGTCCAGTGTGTGTGGTTCAGAGGAAATCACATCTCCTTGGATGTTGTGAGGTAGTCCACCAGTGAAATTTTCTAGCAGCTTTTCATTATCTGGAACCATAGTTGGACATAGCACAGCCAATTCTTGAAATCTCCTGATGTATGTTTCGATATCATTACCTGTTGTCACTAGCTCGTAAAACTCTGTTTCCAACTTCTTTATTTCAGTGCGTGGACAGAACTTCTTAGTCAGCAACTTCTTGAATTCATCCCACGTAAGCTTGTGAGCATTTTCCATTCCCACGGGTTTTGCATAAGAATTCCACCACGACATAGCTTCCTCAACAAGTGTACTAGCAGCAAACTTTACCTTGTATTCCTCTGGACAGTTACATAGAAGAAACACAGATTCTATCCCTTCATACCAACGGATCATAGCAGTGGCTCCTTCAGTGCCCTTGAATTTTGGGGGATCTCCACTCTTAAAGTCCTTGTATGTACATTTACGACCATTAGTACCATTAGCAGCCATTCCGGCAACTCCTGCGGTTTCTGCCCGAGAAGCGGCTTCAGCAGCCCGTGCAGCTACGGCCTCCCTTTCAACTACTAGTGCTGCCTCTATACTATCCGCAACAAGCTTCCGAATAGCAGCTGGTGTCATAGTTGAAGTAGCTTTCTTTCGCGGCATAACTCTTCAAAACAAGAAAATGAGGGTGAAACGTAAATAAGACGTTTTCTAGAAGTAGATGTTCTGAGTGGCTTGTCATAAAATGAAAACTTGAAGTCGTTATGATTAGTTGACATGCTTCTAGGCGGTGGTTCACGAGGGAAATGAAGGCATGAATGTTCTATAATCTTGGTTAGGAGGTTGGATTCATCCCTATAAATGTTTCTTGGTGAGGAAGTCAAATAACAATGATGAGGAATTCACATAACAATGATGAAAGAGAGTACGGTGATGTAAATGTATGGTGCACAATGGGAATGTCCATGAGATGCAATGATTTATCGGCGCACTTCCACTCAGTGGTAACCGAAGTGGTGTAGGTGTGAAATGTTCTTGCAACGTTTGAGTACGCACACCTGAATGAAACATTTGGAAGTTGGGTAGAGAATTGATCTGGACAAAATTTTATTATAACCATTCTCAGTATTGCAAAATTCATCTCTGAGTCGGATATAGGTGGTCAGCCTATGTCCCACTATCCCGGGTCGAATATAGATGACCAGTCTATATTCTACCGAGGTTCCATGAATTTTGAAATACTCAGCCCAGTTATACTAATACCATGTCCTTTACATATGAAAAGATGTTCTGAAAGACTAATGCAAATGACCAATCTCGAGGTCGAATAATGAAACTACGCAAGGAAAAAGGCGTAACAATGAAACGCATATGATATGTAAGCATACTAATATGGAAGACAAGTATGGTAATCAACTAGAATAAGTGAGTATAATCTATCTGATAATGAGATACAAATCTCATCAATTATGTCAGCAACAAACCACAAATGAGGCATCAGCTTGGCAGGCAGGCACGTGACGGTCATAGGTTTAAGTTTTCGTGAATGTAGCTATAGTCTAGGTTTTAAAAACACTCAGTTCTCTATAGCCGAGGCTCTGATACCAATCTGTCACACCCCCAAAATCGGGTCCAGCGGAAGCTTACACATCGCTGGGGTGCAACTCAATTGGTATCACAACACAAGTGTAAAGAACGGTTTTTCACCTCAACCATTTAGAATAAAATTGTTTAACAAAAGTGTTGAATTTACATTGTAAAAGTTGTGCGGAAATAGGCCCTTTAAAACAAGTAAAACGGTCCCAAATGTTTATCAGAGTCTTCTATGACCATGCCATGCCCTGCCAAAGCCTCCAGTAGCGTGCCTTTGCTAAATACCTGAAAATACATGCTAAAACGTCAACACGAGGTTGGTGAGTTCATAGAGTTGTTGTAAAATGTAATGCCTTTGGATAATGATTTCCCAGCAAAGGCATTGTAAATCCACTCAGTCCCAAGCCTTGGCCATAACAAGACTTGCAACCTGTGTGTTTACAACCCACTGCCAAATGAGTTTTGGTTTGGTGAATAAAAGTAATATGTGGACCACAAGATTCACAGTACATTTGGTTGATCAATACATTCGATGATGTGACCAATTCATTCGGTTGTGTGACCAGTTCATTCGTCATGTGACCCGTTCATTCGGTCATAATACCCGTACATTCGGTTATGTGACCCATTCATTTTGTCATGTATGTACATAGTAGTGGAGCCGGTTCATTCGGTTAAGTATGCATAATGTTTGAAGTGCTTGTGTCCATGAGTAATAAAAATTAAGTGCAATACTAGTGAATGCATTCGGATCAATAACAAATTCATAAGTGGAGCAAGTAATACTTTGATGAAACAAGTGGCATAATCAAGTAAATCATGTATACATTTGGATGAAAATGAGCATGTATTCTCCCCCAAAACAGTTATTCAAAATGTACGAAAGTAGGGGCTATGAAACTCACCTGGTACGATAGCTACGATGACAAAAGTGAATACACTGAAATGAGGCACGATCTCTAACCGCAACCTAATATGAATGATGGAATCTAATGTAAGAAATGAAATGATGCTGCACATGCAAATACGTATGTTATCGATACCACTCGATGATTTTGGAAAATAACGTTTATCGTCGAAAAATACATTTTTGACGTCTCGTTAAGTTAAATACTACTTTTCGTGTAAATATGTTGAAACGGTACTCCACGATCCTTGTTTGGTGTTATATTGGTTAATATAATGTTTTCGTCGCAAAATAACTCTTTTTACAACTTTTGAAAATATGCCCGAACGGCCTTGTAAAACTAGCCGTGAAATATAGCTCGTTATGTGTTAGAAATAAAACTCAACGTTTTTGTAAACCTTGTAACAATATCTAAATATCGTTATATTCAACTTTTGATCAACCGCGCCTCGATCAGTTAGATAATCGGCTATCAATGTTTTGACTTGTAAAAATACTAGTTTTCATACTTGAAACACTTTAATGTAGTGAGCTGTCAAAATAAGTATTGAATTGTCGGGCTTTAAATGTGTATATCTCGGTCGTTATAAGCTCGTTTTCTACGTTCTTTATATCCACGGGTTCGTATAAATATAAACTAACATATTTTCAATGGCTCGGCTCATCAAGATCACGGCTAACGACTCATTTTGCCCCTTAAAGTTCGGCAATCAGCACCTAATTTTCCGAAACAATAGTTTTCGTCACCCAACTTCGGAAAATCATATCTCCTTCGTTATAAGTCCGATTTTAGTGATTCCGGCGCCCACGGTTTCGTTTTTGAAAGTACTTTCTGAATATTTAGACCAAAATAGTTCAAAAATTACTGAGATTTCCAGATCTGCCGTTTATGGACAGACCCTCACCTATAATGTTTAAAATCCATTTTTAAAGTTCTAAACTTACTCAAATCTCTTCAAATCAACTCCACAAGTTCGCAAATCCTACCATACACCTTCTTAGGGTGTCATGGGGTCCTAAACATCACCAATCTTGGTGGGTTTCAAGGGAATAAGCATAGGATAATCAAAACCCATTTTTATGTAATAAAAACCTAATAAAGTGGTATGGATCATACATACTTGCATGTTTTGTTACTAGATCATGAAAATACATCAAGTAAATGTTTAAAAGAGTAGGAAAATGATGGGTAACTTACTTGTGATGATTATTGAAAGATGGTGATGAAAACCCTATAAATCTTTGTGGTTTTTATTTCAAAACCCTAACTAGATTACTACTAGGACTTGATTAAGCACTTGATCTTGAAAACTTAGTGATTCTTTGTTGGTGTCTTGATGTGGCCGAATATAGAGAGAAAGAAAAAGGGAAGAGAAGTTGCTAGTTTATGTTTTGTTATAAATGAAAATGAAGTAAGTAATGTATAAGTCTTGTTATGTAAGCTTGGATAATTAAAGCATGTGCAATGTATCTAGGGGGGGCCATGGTGGCGTGAAACAAGGGGAGGGGTGGAAGATTTGTGGGCTAGTTAATGATGGTGTCCAATTGTACAAGTATTAGCTAGTTTAAATTATATATTGGGTGTTATCGGGTACCGAGTTATCTTGAAATAAATGTTAACGAGGTGAAATAAAATATGACGAAGTTGTAAAAATTATGAAATTGTATTCCTGATGAGAATCGGGTGTTAAAATAATTATCGAGTTGAAAATTCGCAAACCGACGCTGTTATAGGCGTTTTCCGGAAAATATAGCAAATGGTTTTAAAACACCGGGTAAATTAATAATATAATTTTTATATCATTATAATAAGTATGAAAATATGTTAGGATCATTGTCGGGAGTATCGGGTATATTGTTAGTAGTAAAAACTGAGTGGTAACGTTAATTACAAATTAAGCATACGTAAATAGAAATAATGCATATCCGTGCATGACCTAGGATACTGATGATGTGTAGACTACTTCTAGTCTATATGACGGGTCCTTAATGATGATGCATGAATATGCCGCTAAACCTTACCGGTTACGCGTATTTGAATACCCGTAAACCTAGTTTACGAAGTGATGAACGATAACCATGAATAGTGAATTCTTCCGGGAATGAATAGTGTCATGTGAATAGTAAAATTTCTGAACGCTTCTCAGAATCTCAAATTGACTCCAAAAACGATGAATAGTAAAATGATGAATAGTGATCGGTGAATAGTAAATGATGAATAGTAATTTCCCGAGATGAATAGTGAATATGGAAAATATCCTGAAAATGCGGGTTGTGACAGTCTCCACCCGTTAAAGGAATTCAGTCCCTGAATTCAGTTAGCGTTGGTCTCTGGAGGGTACTCGGTGAAGAGACGTGGATATATGAGTCACATTGCGGTGATAAAAGATAAAACATTCATTAGATCGGAATCGTAATAGTACATGAAGTTCGTACGATAGAACACAAAGTGGACACAAAAGAAATACAACACTAGAGGGTTTACGCTTCCGTTTAAATAGATAAGGCAGAAGTTCTCTTCTTAACCATTGTCATTGTTGTTGTTGTCCTGACGAGCTTCGCACTTCAACGAACTCTTCCTCCATTCTGGTTTCTCAGCTCTGGACATTCACTCTTGAAGTGTCCAATTACTCCACACTCATGGCAGGTTACCGT
The DNA here is from genome assembly GCA_021014915.2 of Artemisia tridentata subsp. tridentata. NCBI lineage: Eukaryota > Viridiplantae > Streptophyta > Magnoliopsida > Asterales > Asteraceae > Artemisia > Artemisia tridentata. The sequence goes on from CP139509.1 coordinate 500,148,011, forward strand.
GACTTTCTGATGCATTACGAGGGTGGGAGCCTTGCAATCCTTGGCTTTGTGTCGACCTTTTGGCAGTTTCCACATTGAGTGGGGCAAGGTCCCTCGTGGTGAAACCGGCACTTGTGGCACTTGGGCAAAGTCCCGGCATATCCTTTCCTTTTACTTGGTCCTGCAACGTAGGCCTTAACCATTTCATGTCCTTTGTTTGGCTGCCATACTTGATCATCTCGTTGGTTGTCATCCCTTTTCCTCTTGTTTTCGTTGTTGTTGTGGTTGTTGTTGTTGACAGTAGTTTCTTGCTTCACTACTTGAGCCATAAGCTTTTGAGACATTCTGATAGCCTCGTCCAGTGTGTGTGGTTCAGAGGAAATCACATCTCCTTGGATGTTGTGAGGTAGTCCACCAGTGAAATTTTCTAGCAGCTTTTCATTATCTGGAACCATAGTTGGACATAGCACAGCCAATTCTTGAAATCTCCTGATGTATGTTTCGATATCATTACCTGTTGTCACTAGCTCGTAAAACTCTGTTTCCAACTTCTTTATTTCAGTGCGTGGACAGAACTTCTTAGTCAGCAACTTCTTGAATTCATCCCACGTAAGCTTGTGAGCATTTTCCATTCCCACGGGTTTTGCATAAGAATTCCACCACGACATAGCTTCCTCAACAAGTGTACTAGCAGCAAACTTTACCTTGTATTCCTCTGGACAGTTACATAGAAGAAACACAGATTCTATCCCTTCATACCAACGGATCATAGCAGTGGCTCCTTCAGTGCCCTTGAATTTTGGGGGATCTCCACTCTTAAAGTCCTTGTATGTACATTTACGACCATTAGTACCATTAGCAGCCATTCCGGCAACTCCTGCGGTTTCTGCCCGAGAAGCGGCTTCAGCAGCCCGTGCAGCTACGGCCTCCCTTTCAACTACTAGTGCTGCCTCTATACTATCCGCAACAAGCTTCCGAATAGCAGCTGGTGTCATAGTTGAAGTAGCTTTCTTTCGCGGCATAACTCTTCAAAACAAGAAAATGAGGGTGAAACGTAAATAAGACGTTTTCTAGAAGTAGATGTTCTGAGTGGCTTGTCATAAAATGAAAACTTGAAGTCGTTATGATTAGTTGACATGCTTCTAGGCGGTGGTTCACGAGGGAAATGAAGGCATGAATGTTCTATAATCTTGGTTAGGAGGTTGGATTCATCCCTATAAATGTTTCTTGGTGAGGAAGTCAAATAACAATGATGAGGAATTCACATAACAATGATGAAAGAGAGTACGGTGATGTAAATGTATGGTGCACAATGGGAATGTCCATGAGATGCAATGATTTATCGGCGCACTTCCACTCAGTGGTAACCGAAGTGGTGTAGGTGTGAAATGTTCTTGCAACGTTTGAGTACGCACACCTGAATGAAACATTTGGAAGTTGGGTAGAGAATTGATCTGGACAAAATTTTATTATAACCATTCTCAGTATTGCAAAATTCATCTCTGAGTCGGATATAGGTGGTCAGCCTATGTCCCACTATCCCGGGTCGAATATAGATGACCAGTCTATATTCTACCGAGGTTCCATGAATTTTGAAATACTCAGCCCAGTTATACTAATACCATGTCCTTTACATATGAAAAGATGTTCTGAAAGACTAATGCAAATGACCAATCTCGAGGTCGAATAATGAAACTACGCAAGGAAAAAGGCGTAACAATGAAACGCATATGATATGTAAGCATACTAATATGGAAGACAAGTATGGTAATCAACTAGAATAAGTGAGTATAATCTATCTGATAATGAGATACAAATCTCATCAATTATGTCAGCAACAAACCACAAATGAGGCATCAGCTTGGCAGGCAGGCACGTGACGGTCATAGGTTTAAGTTTTCGTGAATGTAGCTATAGTCTAGGTTTTAAAAACACTCAGTTCTCTATAGCCGAGGCTCTGATACCAATCTGTCACACCCCCAAAATCGGGTCCAGCGGAAGCTTACACATCGCTGGGGTGCAACTCAATTGGTATCACAACACAAGTGTAAAGAACGGTTTTTCACCTCAACCATTTAGAATAAAATTGTTTAACAAAAGTGTTGAATTTACATTGTAAAAGTTGTGCGGAAATAGGCCCTTTAAAACAAGTAAAACGGTCCCAAATGTTTATCAGAGTCTTCTATGACCATGCCATGCCCTGCCAAAGCCTCCAGTAGCGTGCCTTTGCTAAATACCTGAAAATACATGCTAAAACGTCAACACGAGGTTGGTGAGTTCATAGAGTTGTTGTAAAATGTAATGCCTTTGGATAATGATTTCCCAGCAAAGGCATTGTAAATCCACTCAGTCCCAAGCCTTGGCCATAACAAGACTTGCAACCTGTGTGTTTACAACCCACTGCCAAATGAGTTTTGGTTTGGTGAATAAAAGTAATATGTGGACCACAAGATTCACAGTACATTTGGTTGATCAATACATTCGATGATGTGACCAATTCATTCGGTTGTGTGACCAGTTCATTCGTCATGTGACCCGTTCATTCGGTCATAATACCCGTACATTCGGTTATGTGACCCATTCATTTTGTCATGTATGTACATAGTAGTGGAGCCGGTTCATTCGGTTAAGTATGCATAATGTTTGAAGTGCTTGTGTCCATGAGTAATAAAAATTAAGTGCAATACTAGTGAATGCATTCGGATCAATAACAAATTCATAAGTGGAGCAAGTAATACTTTGATGAAACAAGTGGCATAATCAAGTAAATCATGTATACATTTGGATGAAAATGAGCATGTATTCTCCCCCAAAACAGTTATTCAAAATGTACGAAAGTAGGGGCTATGAAACTCACCTGGTACGATAGCTACGATGACAAAAGTGAATACACTGAAATGAGGCACGATCTCTAACCGCAACCTAATATGAATGATGGAATCTAATGTAAGAAATGAAATGATGCTGCACATGCAAATACGTATGTTATCGATACCACTCGATGATTTTGGAAAATAACGTTTATCGTCGAAAAATACATTTTTGACGTCTCGTTAAGTTAAATACTACTTTTCGTGTAAATATGTTGAAACGGTACTCCACGATCCTTGTTTGGTGTTATATTGGTTAATATAATGTTTTCGTCGCAAAATAACTCTTTTTACAACTTTTGAAAATATGCCCGAACGGCCTTGTAAAACTAGCCGTGAAATATAGCTCGTTATGTGTTAGAAATAAAACTCAACGTTTTTGTAAACCTTGTAACAATATCTAAATATCGTTATATTCAACTTTTGATCAACCGCGCCTCGATCAGTTAGATAATCGGCTATCAATGTTTTGACTTGTAAAAATACTAGTTTTCATACTTGAAACACTTTAATGTAGTGAGCTGTCAAAATAAGTATTGAATTGTCGGGCTTTAAATGTGTATATCTCGGTTGTTATAAGCTCGTTTTCTACGTTCTTTATATCCACGGGTTCGTATAAATATAAACTAACATATTTTCAATGGCTCGGCTCATCAAGATCACGGCTAACGACTCATTTTGCCCCTTAAAGTTCGGCAATCAGCACCTAATTTTCCGAAACAATAGTTTTCGTCACCCAACTTCGGAAAATCATATCTCCTTCGTTATAAGTCCGATTTTAGTGATTCCGGCGCCCACGGTTTCGTTTTTGAAAGTACTTTCTGAATATTTAGACCAAAATAGTTCAAAAATTACTGAGATTTCCAGATCTGCCGTTTATGGACAGACCCTCACCTATAATGTTTAAAATCCATTTTTAAAGTTCTAAACTTACTCAAATCTCTTCAAATCAACTCCACAAGTTCGCAAATCCTACCATACACCTTCTTAGGGTGTCATGGGGTCCTAAACATCACCAATCTTGGTGGGTTTCAAGGGAATAAGCATAGGATAATCAAAACCCATTTTTATGTAATAAAAACCTAATAAAGTGGTATGGATCATACATACTTGCATGTTTTGTTACTAGATCATGAAAATACATCAAGTAAATGTTTAAAAGAGTAGGAAAATGATGGGTAACTTACTTGTGATGATTATTGAAAGATGGTGATGAAAACCCTATAAATCTTTGTGGTTTTTATTTCAAAACCCTAACTAGATTACTACTAGGACTTGATTAAGCACTTGATCTTGAAAACTTAGTGATTCTTTGTTGGTGTCTTGATGTGGCCGAATATAGAGAGAAAGAAAAAGGGAAGAGAAGTTGCTAGTTTATGTTTTGTTATAAATGAAAATGAAGTAAGTAATGTATAAGTCTTGTTATGTAAGCTTGGATAATTAAAGCATGTGCAATGTATCTAGGGGGGGCCATGGTGGCGTGAAACAAGGGGAGGGGTGGAAGATTTGTGGGCTAGTTAATGATGGTGTCCAATTGTACAAGTATTAGCTAGTTTAAATTATATATTGGGTGTTATCGGGTACCGAGTTATCTTGAAATAAATGTTAACGAGGTGAAATAAAATATGACGAAGTTGTAAAAATTATGAAATTGTATTCCTGATGAGAATCGGGTGTTAAAATAATTATCGAGTTGAAAATTCGCAAACCGACGCTGTTATAGGCGTTTTCCGGAAAATATAGCAAATGGTTTTAAAACACCGGGTAAATTAATAATATAATTTTTATATCATTATAATAAGTATGAAAATATGTTAGGATCATTGTCGGGAGTATCGGGTATATTGTTAGTAGTAAAAACTGAGTGGTAACGTTAATTACAAATTAAGCATACGTAAATAGAAATAATGCATATCCGTGCATGACCTAGGATACTGATGATGTGTAGACTACTTCTAGTCTATATGACGGGTCCTTAATGATGATGCATGAATATGCCGCTAAACCTTACCGGTTACGCGTATTTGAATACCCGTAAACCTAGTTTACGAAGTGATGAACGATAACCATGAATAGTGAATTCTTCCGGGAATGAATAGTGTCATGTGAATAGTAAAATTTCTGAACGCTTCTCAGAATCTCAAATTGACTCCAAAAACGATGAATAGTAAAATGATGAATAGTGATCGGTGAATAGTAAATGATGAATAGTAATTTCCCGAGATGAATAGTGAATATGGAAAATATCCTGAAAATGCGGGTTGTGACATTCAAACCCGAGCCAAACCCTTATGGTGATACATACAACCCCTCATGGAAAAATCACCCGAACCTTAGGTGGAAACAAAACCAAAACGCACAACAAACCAATTCTTCCAACCCACCTAATCGTTTCCAATCAAGCGGTTCCAACTCGAACCGTACTTTCAACAACAATCCTTCCGGCAATGGTAGTACCAATAACTTTGAAGGATTGATGTCTCAATTTATGGCATCTCAAGAAGCTCGTTTAGCCAAGTTTGAAGCCGATTTCAAACAAAAACAAAGCGAGATGACCAATAAGATTGACACCTTGTTGAAAGCCCTCAATGACCGAGAAATGGGAGCACTCCCTAGCAACACGGTCAAGAACCCGAAACTAAACGTCAACGCTATTTCATCGGTTTCGTCCCCTAGTTCTTGTCCACAATATTATTCGGTCAATTCCATGAGCACGTGTTTCAAACAAACCCAAGTCGTTCCAAATGACCAAGAAGTTATGACATCCAAATTGGTCAACAACATAGTTGAAACACCTCCCACTCAAAACCTTGACGATGAATTCAAGGAGCTCCACCTTGAAAGTCCGGTTGTTGATGTGTTGGATGAGAAGAAGCTTAAGTTAGGCGAAAAAGGGACCGCCTTTGTTCAAAACAAGCTACCTAAGAAGTTAGATGACCCGGGCTTATTTGTTCTACCTTGCAAGATCGGTAATTCGGAGGCCTATGACACATTAGCCGATCTTGGATCAAGCCTTAACCTACTTCCGTTACCTCTCTACACCTTTCTAAAACTAGGAAAACTTGAAGAAACCGAGGTGATAATAGGTTTAGCGGATGGGAGTGTTGCTTACCCGATTGGAGTAGTTAAGGACGTGTTAGTGCACATTGGAAAACTAACCATTTTAGCCGATTTCCACGTCCTTGATATGGTTAGCGACCCTACATGCCCCTTGTTGATAGGTAGAGGATTTTTGGCGACCGCTAGTGCTATGATTGATTGTAAGGAATCCAAGATAGCGGTAGGAGAAGGAGATACTTGGTCAGTCTATGATGTTAAGAAACATGCCTATGATACTAGTGAGGAACCAACACCACATTGGCTAGAATCAAATAGGAGACCATCTAGATATGGACCTTGGATTGATAGAGACTTTATAGGACCCCAACGCCCATTTTACCTAGAAGAGGACTTTGTTAACCGAACGCATTCGGTAGAACAACTCTTGGCTAGGGACACCGAATTGGATCCATTTGAAGATTCTCTAGTTTTTAGAAAGATGATTGATTTCCTAGGAGTTTTGCCAATTAACCTAGGAATGAATAAGTGGATTTGTGAGGAAGATGATCATAAGTGGAATTGGGATAAACCACCCAAAGATGGAGATGGGTCATGGCATATCAAGATGACATTGTATGACCCGGATGGAGAGAAGTTTGAGAAGATATATCGTACTAAGCGGACCAATAGGAAACTTCAATCCAAGCTTAACCCTAAAGACGTCCTCGATGACGAGCTCACTTATATAGGGTAGCGTGACTTTGAGTCTAGCTACAAGACTCGTTAATAAAGAAAAGCGCTTCTTGGGAGGCAACCCAAGCTTTATTTGTTTTATTTGCTTTGTGTGTTTATTTATTTGTTTGTTTGATTTTATTTGTTTCCGTATGTGTGTTTAATTTTTATTAGTATTGATTCATGTTCAAAAGTAAATTGTGAAAATGCTTTATGTTGTTTTTAACTTCGTCTTAACTACATATAAAGGTATTTTGCAAAAGTTAAGTGTAAGGGAAATCTAAATCGGTTTATTAGAACACAAATGAACATGAATCGTAATAATAATAAATTAACATACATATTCGTGTTTGTTTGAGTCAAATGCTTGTATCGAGTCATAATGATGTTTTGCAGGATTTCCAGGAAGTAAGGTAAAGGTTTTTCCAGAAATTTTCCGGAAACTTAAAATGAGAATTTTTGTCAGGTCATTTCTGACGGCGTCAGGTTTTATAACCTGACGGCGTCAGATTTAATTTTCAGAAATTTTTGAAAGTTTTGTTTTTAAAAAGTTTTTATTAAAATCTCCAACTTATAATCTCCAGGAATCTGCAAAATTATCATTCCACAAGCATTATATCCTTATATATAGATTTATCCCGCCGATGTTATGCAGGTTTTCGTGTTTGTTTTCTCAGGTTTAACAGGTTATTTTGGACAAGGAAATGGTTTGAATCAAGCTTGTGGCGATGCATTAGTCATGGAGCTTCAACATTCTCTTTGGAGGAAGATCTAACCGTGTAATTTCATTATCCACCGAGCGAATCAGGGGAGTATTTGATTTCATTCTTTTACTTTTTTCTTTTACATCTTGTTATTTGAACATTGGGGACAATGTTCATCTTAAGTGTAAGGGGGGGTAAAAGTACGATTTTAGAGAATGCCATTGCGCTTGATTTTTGTTTGTTTAATAGTAGATGTGTAATAAAACTGAGAGAAATACTTGTTAGGGTAATTTTAGTGCCAAATTTAAAATTTTTACAACATATAGGAGTGAAACTTTGATCTTAATAAGCGTCTCATGGATAGGAGTTATATGACTAGCACAAAAACCGTACCACTAAAAAATTTTCCACCCCAAATATGTGAGGTTCGCCCCTAGAATTGGTAGGAAAAGCATTTATGCTATGATGTGTGTACCGGTAGCACTTAGATTCTAGAACTTGCGTTAGGACCATTCCGAGGCCACAAGTGAGACTACATTCGTGTAGTTAGATTTACTACATGATAAGAGGCATTAGGATTAACCCATTGTTTTTACACCTGTGTTTTTGTTATAATTACGTTGGCTACATTGGTCAAGTAATTCTCCCACACCCTTTTGCGTTGTACTCATTTTTAGTACACGATACCCCTAGTACACCCCTCAGAGCCTATCTTTTCGTTTCGACCTTTAAGCATTTTACTTAAAGGAAGAATTTGTTACACCCCACTAAAATGTACACCCAAATCGCCTTAGCCTACCTTGTATGCACTCATTTTTAGTGCATTATTGTTACAACATTTGTTTAAACCCAAGTTAATTATCTAGTTGATTACATGGTTGCTAAGTCGACTCATATCCTTGTACATATTGTTTTGGGACGATTGGGACTCATGGGTAAAGTACTAGTGTAATGGAGTAATGGGGTAAAACATCATTTATTACCCCCATATGTGCTAAATAGTTTAAAAAGTACTCCAAGTGTTTTGATTATCTTAATTCGAGTCATTAGAATAGTTAATTATAAAGTTATGTAAAAGTTCAAGTGTAAGGGGAATACAACGCCCCTATGATGTATTATTTTGGATGGTAGGGCAAAAGTGTATGCAAAAAAAAAAAAAAAAAAAAAAAAAAAAAAAAAAAAAAAAAAAAAAAAAAATCGAAAAAATCAAGAAAAATACAAAAAAAAAATGAGAAAAAGAAAAAGTAGAAAAAACATACGGACTACCATCCCGTTTCATTTTATTTTATTTTATGTTTTTGTTATTTTGTTTTTAGCTTAAGATCGAGTCGAGTCTTGGCTTAGCAACATTGTATAGTACATGTAATTAATCAAGATCTTTAACTCGCCACCAGTAAAATATCCCTTATCCAACAAATCCGTGTTTATCATATCCCTACACCTAACGTTATAACCCATGTAAAAGCCCTCTTTGATAGTTTATCTTTGGTGCTTACGCCTAGTGGAGGAGGTTTTCGATCCTTTCCCAAGCCTATGGTAATCTATTTGCTATGACAGGTAGTGAGAGATATTATCCGTTTTCATTTATGAGATTTATTTTGATGACACCTGAGAGATGTGAGTATCTAAACACTACTTGTGAGGAGCTAGTTTGTAATCTCCGTGCTTATTATGATTAAAGTGGAACGAATAATTGTTGTAATTACTTTTATGTTAGCATTAAATGACCCCTAACTTGTATTTTGATTAGAATAAAAGCGCATTTGCTTGAGGACAAGCAAATCTCAAGTGTAAGGGTATTTGATGAAGCGAAAAGTGTACCGCTTTTAGGGGGTCATTTAAGCCCTAAATCGTATTTATTTGATCAAATATTGCCCTAAAATCGTTCCTTTTGTCATTTTAGGTACTTTGGAGAAGAAATCTGGAAAAGGAAGCATTTTGGACGTTTTTGGAGCATAAAAGTGAAGAAAACGACAAAGTCTCAAAATCGGCTGAAAAGTGCCTTTGACGGCGTCAGAAATGTCCCCAGACGGCGTCATGGCTTGGCAAGAAAAAGGTGGATATGAAAATTACTCATGATAAGCCAGAGAAATTTGCATGGGAATTCTGACGGCGTCACCCTTTGGAGTGATCAAGGTCGTCACGGCTTAATTTAAAGAGGGACGGCGTCATGCCTATATTCTGACGGCGTCAGCTTCTGATAGGCCAGAACGGATTTTGGAGGTTTAAAGGGAGACGGCGTCAAGAAGGCCATCACGTGTTATCTAGTCACAACTTGCGCGCGCGGTAGCTGTTACTGTTTTGGCCATAAAATCCTCATACGAACTCGGATTTAGGTGATTCAAAAGGCCACGCGATCGGGACGAAAAGATCTACAATTTGGTGAAAAATTGGATGTGACGGCGTCACTTGTTAAGGCTGACGCCGTCAGAACCCCTCGGATAGCAAACTGCCTATAAATACAACATCATAACTTCATTATTTGTAAGCCCTAAACCCTAAGTCCGATTCTAGGGTTTAGGTAGGTGTTTTTCCAGCAACTTAGAGGGTTTCAATCATTTCATAAACATCAAATATTGGTTTGTTGATTCTAACTTAATTATGTCTTTCATTATTGTGGTTGTTTGCCCTTCATTGATCATGCTTTGCTAATTCACCTTGTGTCTATTTATGATTGTGTGAAACTTGTATATAATTAATTAGATCTTATTGATTCCTTGTTGATGTATGTGTCTATCGTCATCAATAAAGGTGTGACACTTCAATAGATCTAATTGGTTTAGCTTATGATTCTTGTTTCCTATTGTCTCTTGTTTGATTGGGTGATATCGATGTTAGGCTTAAGAAAACTGGCTAACCTCCTATACGGTAACTTGCTTGAACGTCTTAAGAAACATGAACCAATGCTTACTAGGTTTATTTGGTTGTATTTAATGCATGAGCGAATTCTAGTGATCCCATGTTAGGAGCTTCTTAGCCGGCTCGACATAGGAGTGAAGTAGGAGCTTATAGAGTTGGGGAAGTACGTACGCCACCCCACGAATGGTATTAAGGAATACAACCCGTCAATTAAAACAAGGTGTGACAATTCAATAGGTAGAATTGGATAGCTAGCAAGGAGTAATACATCATAGGTAGACATGCTTCACTTCCCTTGTAGAACCCTAGTTTACTTTCCTGCACATTAGTTTAATTAGTAGCTTTTGGGTTAGTTGATTAGCAACTAATTCCGCCCACTCCTTCAAACCAGAGATTTTACTTGCTTTTCATAAAATATAAAAATACAAAAAGAATCATCCCTCACCTCTAGACCTAGTAGATAAATTTCAATCCTAACGAACACTATTCTTTGAGTTGAACGATCAATCCCCCGGTACTTGCCACTTCACTATACTACATCGGTCAGGTACACTGCCTGGTGGGGATTGCAAACTTCTCAAGATCCCTTGAGAGGTAAAACCTGTTGTAAGGTCGCAAAACCACGCATCACAATGCAATTGGAGTGAAAGTAAATATTGTATATCTTTGAGTTTATTTTTCGTGTGTTTACTACTTTCACTATTACCGTTATTTCTGAAGTATGAAAAGTATGGAAAAATTATCCAGAATTATCATTATAGTGATGTGGTGAAATTTTACACATCTAAAGTTAAAAAAAAAAAAAAAAAAAAAAAAAAAAAAAAAAAAAAAAAAAAAAATCGAAAAAATGAAAAAAGAAAAAGAAAAAGAGTTGGATGTTTGTTTTTAAACCAACGATGTAAAGTTATGTAAGTGGTTCATATGGCCACTATTTGTTGTACTATATCTATGGATTGAATGGGAATTGGCAGTTATGGGAACGCCAATTAAGGTTTATTCTTTGATTAAGATCTTGTTGAGTATAATTCGTGTCTACCTAAAGCGTGTGTTTCAAGTGTTAAAGCGTGAGTTATTCGATGATATGAGTCTTATTCATGGGATGGTTGGGATAGTGATTAACCACACTTAGGATTTTAATTTATTTGTTTTGTTTATTTTTCATTTTACACCAATTTATATCCCAAATGTTATCCATACCCTTTATTATTCTTTATCCAACCAAACCTTTGATTTATTGAGATTAGGGATTTGAGCAATGATGAACTCAAATAAGTACATTTTATTACTATCATTTATCCTATTAATTTGACTTGTTTTACTATATTATGTATGAGGATTGATACTTAATCGTTTACTTTTGTAATTCTCAGGTAAAAACAAGCATTTGGTGAAACTTGGCGATTTTGGACTAATAATGGAGCAAAACGTGCATAAAGTGAAGAGTCTACTGAAATGAAGAAGATCAAGACTAATCTGCTCCAGATGCGCCGCATCTCACTATCAACATGCGCCGCATCTCTATCAAGATATCACCAGATACGATCCAAGATACAAGAGGACATGCGCCGCATCTAATCATGGAGTTACGCCGCATCTTCTGGCGGTGTACGAATATTCCTGAATATTATAATCTTGGACCCCACGCGAAGTTACGTACATACGCCGCATCTACTTAAGTAGATGCGCCGCATCTTCCCTCAGACACAAACTATAAATACCCCGTAGACCAGACGCATTAAAGGGATTGGAGATTCGGAAGTTCGAAAACCTAAAGACCGAACAGAAGAGAAGGACGAATTCAGTCAAGAAGGCAGCACAAGACACACCCAAATCGAAGATACAAGAGCTGTAAGAAGGTGCTGCATATATTTAATTCATTAAGTAGTTTTGTTTTATTGTTTTAGCAAACTTTAATTCATCAGGATTGGTGGCTTGTGTAATGTGACAACGGAAAGATTGCACTCCCTTTAATACTTGCTTTCCCATCAATTAAAGTTTATATGTTGATGTCTTTGGTTACTACTTATTAGTGCATTGACCACCTCTGTGTTTATTAGTGGCTTGCGGGCACCCGACTGCGGGACAAGGTGTGGCTCCCACGGTTGTTTCTAAATTGATCACTTAGGAATAACTTTTAGACATAAGTCGTCATTAAGGGTTTACTCGCCGATAAGAATAGGACCAACGAGAAAGGGTTAATTACATACACTTCATATAAAGCTATCAATAAAACAAGTGACAATCTACTTAATCATAAGGACAGCCCTCTTATTGTCTCTAGTATCTATCTGTGTACGTGTGTGCTACTTGCTGATTCGTGCCTATTTGTTTATTTTATTATTTAATTGCAAACAAAACTGTGCCAGTCTCTCAGGCTGAAACCCCCTTGCGTTAGGATATTAAAATACTGATTAGAATAACGAGATTATACGTTCCACTCTTAGTGATCGACACTCTACTTACCATTATCTTCATACTGACCGGGTACACTGCTCGTTAAGTGTGTGTGTTATTGATAAGTCGGCTAAATATAAATTTAAAACTTGAGTAGGCATTAAAACTGCTAAACCGCAACGACACATCACGCGCATCAAGTTTTTTGGCGCCGTTGCCGGGGAGTGAATTGTTATTATCTGTTAATTTGATTAGTATTTTAATTAGGTTATTTTTCTTTTTATTAGATTAATTGCATCATTGTACTATTTTGCATATTTGTTGTATTGTGTGTTATTTGTTTGCTTTTGTTTTTATTTTTGTGTGTTTTATTTTTGTTTCGTGTGTTTTATTTTTTGTTTTTATTTTTCGTATTTTTCTGTTCTGCTATCGTTGTACTGTGCTAAATCAAACGATACGGCGCATCTGATATCTCAGATACGGCGTATTGCGTTTAATTTTTTTTAATACAACGCGTTTAATTAATTCGATACGACGCATCTTTTCCCCAAGATACGGCGTATCTGTTTTTAACAAGAAAATTTTTCTAAGCGATAAAGTAATACGACGCATCTGCTTTTGTAGATACGGCGTATCTGTTTTGATAAAAAATTTTTCTAAACGTTAACGCCATACGACGCATCTGCTTTCGCAGATACGGCGTATCTATTATTTTAATTAAAAACAGTTTGCGAATTATTAAACAAATACGGCGTATCGATTTCCGTCGATACGGCGCATCTTACTGAATCAAAAATCTTTTATTTTTAAACGTAACGAAAATACGGCGCATTAACTTTCGTTAATACGACGCATTTAATTTTAATTAGATAAATTGATTTTTGATTGATTAATTCGATACGGCGCATTCATAAATTCTAAGCGGCGTATCTATTTTCTGAATAAAGTCTGATTTAATTTTAACGATCATAAGATACGGCGTATCCAACTCTTTGGATACGGCGCATCGTCTGCAGATATCAGTAACTTTAATTTTTCGTATTCCGTTTTCGTTATTAATTATCTGATATATTACTTTCTCGAGCATACCCTACTGATGCTTTTGTGATTGATTTCAGGAAGTGCATGACCAGGAGTTCTACGAAGAACTTGATTCAACCTTTCGAAGATCCTGAACGAGCCCTACATTCGCTTAAAAGGCTTTTCAACACAAGAAGCTTTGATCTTTCAAGTTCACTCGAGCTTGATTATTTTTCTGAAGAAAAAGAGGAAGTTGAAACAGAAACAATGGGCGAAAACACTACTATGGAGGAATACATGAACAATACCCGTGCTGATTACACTTCAGGAGTTGATAGACCTAAGTTTGATGACAAGTCAAAATTTGAGTTGAAGGGACAATTTCTCAAAGAGCTCAGAGAGAATGCTTTCAGTGGGACGGAACAAGAGGATGCTAATGAGCATGTTGAAAAGGTCCTGGAGATTGCAGATTTGTTTACTACAGAAAGTGTCAATACCGATCAACTCATGCTAAGAATCTTCCCAATCTCACTAAAAGGAGCTGCTAACAAGTGGCTAAGGAATGAACCTGCTAGTTCAATCACTACGTGGGAAGGTTTGAAGAGCAAATTCCTGAAGAGATATTGTCCACCTGCTAAGACTGCTAAGAAGATGGAGGCTATCAATAGTTTCAAGCAAGAGCCTGATGAAACCCTTTATCAAGCTTGGGAACGATTTAAAGATTTATTGATAAAATGTCCTCAACACTATCTAACCCCTATGCAGGAAATAATATTGTTTTATCAGGGATTGGACGTGCCTACAAGACAGATTTTGGATGCTAAGGGAGCTGTACCTCAGATGAGTGCAACTAATGCTAGGAAAGCGATCCAAGATGCTGCTGATCATTCTCAGAAATGGCACGATGGGACCTCTACTAGATCTAAGAGCAGCACTAATTTTGATGGAATTGCTGCTATTCAAGCTCAATTGGATAAAATTAGTAGAGAGATGAAGAAGCGAGATGAAAGAGCATATGCTGCCCAAGTTGGATGTGAAAAATGCGAAGGACCTCACTACACTAAAGATTGCCCGAACAAGAATGAAAGTGAGACGTTTGAAGAAGCTTATTACACCCAATTTGGACAACCATTCCGACCTTCAGCAAGATTTAGGGAAGCTAGTCCGGGATTCTATCAAAAGAACAACTTCAATCCCGCTTATCAAGAGAGGAGGCAGACTTTAGATGATACTTTAAAGCAAATTATGGCCGATGCTGCTAAAAGACATGAAGAGAATACTGCTATGATCAAGGAAATTAGAGCTTCAACGGACACTACTACAAGAAATCAAGGAGCTTCGATCAAAGCATTGGAACAACAAATTGGTCAAATGAGCAAAGTTCTTCAAGAAAGGGGATATGGAAGTTTACCGAGCTCAACTGAAACCAACCCAAGGGATCATGTCAAGGCCATAAGCACCACTGAAGAAGTCACTCCTAATATACCTAGAAGATCGATGAATGGTAATGATGGTGCAAGACCCGAATTTTTCTTTAACTCTTCAATCAGCTTAAGGAGACTACTAAAAGAGAAGACAAAAATTGAAGAGGAGATCAAGGCAACAATGAAAGAAGAGAGCCCTGCAACCGATTCAAATGCCTTGCCTCATAAAGAAAGAGACCCAGGAAGTTTTACTCTACCTTGCTATATTAATAATATATCTTTCAATAATGTGTTGGCTGACTTAGGAGCTAGTGTTAGTGTTATGCCTCTTAAGACATTCGCTACCCTAGGACTAGGAAAATTAGCACCAACTAAATTACTTATTGAATTGGCTGATAAAACAGTAAAACGACCTGAAGGGATTGCTAATAATGTGCTAGTTAAAATTGAGCAGTTTATTTTTCCCGTAGACTTTATTATACTAGACATGCCCGAGGATGTTAAGATTCCTTTAATCCTCGGAAGACCTTTCTTGTCTACTGCCCATGCTAAGATTGATGTGTTTAAGAGAAAAATTTCATTAAGAGTAGGGAATAATAAACTAGTCTATAAGTGCCAAGATCCGGTTAAAAGCATAATTAGAGGTGTTTATGTGCTAGGATTAAGGGAGCGTATGGACCTCGATCTTGAAGCTAGACTTATGGGAGAAACATTGATTCAAAACAACTCAACTAATCCTAATCATGAAGACTTTGAGGAATTCATTGACCTTAATGTACCTACCGAACTTAGACGCGATGTTGTTAGTGATTCTGATGATGAGTGGTATGATTGTGTAGTAATTAATAAACGTAGGAGAATAGTTGAGAAAACAAATTTGAATCATGATGTGTTTATTGAACTACCACCCCACCTTGCTTATTTGTGCCTACATAATAATAAGAATTTCCCGTCTATCATTTTGTCATCTCTGCCCGAAAGGGACAGGACTTTATTTATACAGATATTAAAGAAGAACGGCGTGGAAATTAAGGACGAGCAAGGAGTGTTCAATATTACTGAATTGGCGATGAAGGAGCGCGATGTTTCCGACTCCTTCAATGATCGATACTAAGGAGCTGAACGTGAGTCTAACTTGAAGACTCTGGAATAAAGACAAGTGCTGACCGGGAGACAACCCGGATTTATCTTTTATTATTCTGTTTTCTGAGTCGAGTCAGTCCAGGCCGCACGAAGATACGGCGCATCTCAATCCTGAGATGCGACGCATCTCCTGCAACGGTCATATCTTATTTTATTTTTCTGCATTTTAATTTTCGACTTTAAAACTATTTATCAGTTTATTTTAATGCGGCGCATCCCTGGTTAAGGATGCGGCGCATCTTTATTCTGATCCGTATTTATTCCAGGCTCGATACGGCGTATCTTCTTCAATAAGATACGGCGCATCGACTGACCTGATGATTTTCAGTTTTAATTTTTAAGTTTTATTTTTCCTAACTACTAATGTATTATGCAAGTTGAACCTTTCTTATCTTAGGTGTGTTTTAAAGTGTGGTGGTATTATAGTTTCCTGGATTTCCTGTGGATAAATCAAGTATGAAGCTTTAACGTTCTAATCCACAAGAAGTTGATTTTTGCTCATATACTAATGGAGGATCATACCGAGCAAATCTCAGGGGAGTTTTTCCGTTCTAATTCTTTTTATTTCCAGTTTTTAACCTTTTATACAAAACAACGAGGACGTTGTTTAACTTAAGTGGGGGGATAGGAGAATTAGAACACTTAACACTTACTTGTCCTAAACTTTTTCAAAAATTATGCTTAAAATGTACTTAATATATCAAACTTAAAAATTTTTTAGCATGTTTTTGTTTAAGATCTAAGTTGCATAACTGCACACATGACGTTATTTTCAAAAATTGTGATTTTTCCAAAATTCACAAATCTATGAGTGTGCCGGTGACTTGTAAACTTTAGAACTTGGCTTGTATACTATTCGAGACCACCATAATGAGTATTATTTATTTAATTGGAATGACTTGTCTAAATTGGTAAAAATTCTAGGATTACACCAAATAGCCTTTATATGTTATGTGTTATTAACTAGCTACACTGGTTAGTTAACCCCCGTATAAACCCTTTTTTACTCTCATTTTAAGAGTAAGATACCCCTAGAAAAACCCTCAGAGCCATTCCTTTCGTTTCTTACACCTATGTTTAAAATGTTTCGTTACACCTTACACCTTAGCCTACCCTGTAGATTAAAGTCCGTGGTTGGTTAATTGCTATAGGCAGAGTGTGTTTCCTTACATTACCTGTGTTCGCGTGCGTAATTCATTATCTTTGGTTAGGTCGGGAAATTGCACAATGCAATTGGAGTGAAAGTAAATATTGTATATTTTTGAGTTTATTTTTCGTGTGTTTACTACTTTCACTATTAGCGTTATTTCTGAAAGTATGAAAAGTATGAATAAAAATTATCCGGAAAGAAAGTTATAGTGATGTGGTGAAATTTTACACATCTATGTTTATGTTTCAAGTTAAAAAAAAAAAAAAAAAAAAAAAAAAAAAAAAAAAAAAAAATGAGAAAAAAAAAAAAAGAAAGAAAAAAGAGTTGGATGTTTATTTTAAGCCAACGATGTAGAGTTATGTAAGTGGTCGATATCACCACTATTTGTTGTACTATATTTATGGATTGAATGGGAATTGGCAGTTATGGGAATGCCAATTAAGGATTATTCTTTGATTAAGATTTTGTTGAGTATAATTCGTGTCTACCTAAAGCGTGTGTTTCAAGTGTTAAAGCGTGAGTTATTCAATGATATGAGTCTTATTCATGGGATGGTTGGGATAGTGATTAACCACACTTAGGATTTTAATTTATTTGTTTTGTTTATTTTTATTTTTATTTTTACACCAATTTATATCCCAAAAATTATCCATGCCCTATATTATTCTTTATCCAACCAAACCTTTGATTTATTGAGATTAGGGATTTGAGCAATCTTGAGTATCGTAGTCGTGGATTCGGCTATGTATTTATGATTTTGTCGCCCTTTTTGATATATTATTATTGGTGAAGTTTGGACCTATCTTTAGCCTATTCGAGTTAAGGATTTGAGCAATTGCAAGTATCGTGTTCGTGGATTCGATCATGTATTTGTGATTTTGTCGCCTTTTCTGGAATTTGAGATCGATAGAAAAGAGAATAATTAACCCTTAAGCCTAAAAACCCTTTTTACCGCTTTAGACTTGTTATTCCTTAGCTTTAGTGGTGGAGATGTGTATACTTGCCAAGCTTATGATAGAATATTCGTCGCGACTGGACAGTTAAACGATTAGATTTGCTTTTATCGACTTATTTTATTTTACTTCTAAATTCGTTAAGTGTTTAGTTGTGTGATTACGAAATAAACGAATACATGCTTAATATAAAAATAAATCCTAACATCTTTTAGGATACATTTTCATGAAATTTAATCTAAGGTTTACTTGGGGACAAGTAAAGTTCAAGTGGGGGGATATTTGATGAACTCAAATAAGTACATTTTATTACTATCATTTATCCTATTAATTTGACTTGTTTTACTATATTATGTATGAGGATTGATACTTAATCGTTTACTTTTGTAATTCTCAGGTAAAAACAAGCATTTGGTGAAACTTGGCGATTTTGGACTAATAATGGAGCAAAACGTGCATAAAGTGAAGAGTCTACTGAAATGAAGAAGATCAAGACTAATCTGCTCCAGATGCGCCGCATCTCACTATCAACATGCGCCGCATCTCTATCAAGATATCACCAGATACGATCCAAGATACAAGAGGACATGCGCCGCATCTAATCATGGAGTTACGCCGCATCTTCTGGCGGTGTACGAATATTCCTGAATATTATAATCTTGGACCCCACGCGAAGTTACGTACATACGCCGCATCTACTTAAGTAGATGCGCCGCATCTTCCCTCAGACACAAACTATAAATACCCCGTAGACCAGACGCATTAAAGGGATTGGAGATTCGGAAGTTCGAAAACCTAAAGACCAAACAGAAGAGAAGGACGAATTCAGTCAAGAAGGCAGCACAAGACACACCCAAATCGAAGATACAAGAGCTGTAAGAAGGTGCTGCATATATTTAATTCATTAAGTAGTTTTGTTTTATTGTTTTAGCAAACTTTAATTCATCAGGATTGGTGGCTTGTGTAATGTGACAACGGAAAGATTGCACTCCCTTTAATACTTGCTTTCCCATCAATTAAAGTTTATATGTTGATGTCTTTGGTTACTACTTATTAGTGCATTGACCACCTCTGTGTTTATTAGTGGCTTGCGGGCACCCGACTGCGGGACAAGGTGTGGCTCCCACGGTTGTTTCTAAATTGATCACTTAGGAATAACTTTTAGACATAAGTCGTCATTAAGGGTTTACTCGCCGATAAGAATAGGACCAACGAGAAAGGGTTAATTACATACACTTCATATAAAGCTATCAATAAAACAAGTGACAATCTACTTAATCATAAGGACAGCCCTCTTATTGTCTCTAGTATCTATCTGTGTACGTGTGTGCTACTTGCTGATTCGTGCCTATTTGTTTATTTTATTATTTAATTGCAAACAAAACTGTGCCAGTCTCTCAGGCTGAAACCCCCTTGCGTTAGGATATTAAAATACTGATTAGAATAACGAGATTATACGTTCCACTCTTAGTGATCGACACTCTACTTACCATTATCTTCATACTGACCGGGTACACTGCTCGTTAAGTGTGTGTGTTATTGATAAGTCGGCTAAATATAAATTTAAAACTTGAGTAGGCATTAATACTGCTAAACCGCAACGACACATCACACGCATCAAGCAATCTTAAGTATCGTAGTCGTGGATTCGGCTATGTATTCATGATTTTGTCGCCCTTTTTGATATATTATTATTGGTGAAGTTTGGACCTATCTTTAGCCTATTCGAGTTAAGGATTTGAGCAATTGCAAGTATCGTGTTCGTGGATTCGATCATGTATTTGTGATTTTGTCGCCTTTTCTGGAATTTGAGATCGATAGTGAAAAGAGAATAATTAACCCTTAAGCCTAAAAACCCTTTTTACCGCTTTAGACTTGTTATTCCTTAGCTTTAGTGGGGGAGATGTGTATACTTGCCAAGCTTATGATAGAATATTCGTCGCGACTGGACAGTTAAACGATTAGATTTGCTTTTATCAAATTATTTTATTATACTTCTAATTCGTTAAAGTGTTTAGTTGTGTGATTATGATTAAACGAATACATGCTTGATATAAAAATAAATCCTAACATCTTTTAGGATACATTTTCATAAGAGAAATTCTAAGGTTTACTTGGGGACAAGTAAAGTTCAAGTGGGGGGATATTTGATGAACTCAAATAAGTACATTTTATTACTATCATTTATCCTATTAATTTGACTTGTTTTACTATATTATGTATGAGGATTGATACTTAATCGTTTACTTTTGTAATTCTCAGGTAAAAACAAGCATTTGGTGAAACTTGGCGATTTTGGACTGATTATGGAGCAAAACATGCATAAAGTGAAGAGTCTACTGAAATGAAGAAGATCAAGACTAATCTGCTCCAGATGCGCCGCATCTCACTCATGACATGCGCCGCATCTCTATCAAGATATCACCAGATACGATCCAAGATACAAGAGGACATGCGCCGCATCTAATCATGGAGTTACGCCGCATCTTCTGGCGGTGTACGAATATTCCTGAATATTATAATCTTGGACCCCACGCGAAGTTAAGTCAATGCGCCGCATCTACTTACTAGATGCGCCGCATCTCACCTCACACAGAAACTATAAATACCCCGTAGACCAGACGAATTACAAGTTCCGAAAGTTTTAAAACAGAGACCGAAGCAGCAGAACCCTAGGACGAATTCAGTCAAGAAGGCAGCACAAGACACACCAAACGAAGATACAAGAGCTGTAAGAAGGTGTTGCATGTGTTTAATTCATTAAGTAGTTTTGTTTTATTGTGTTAGCAAACTTTAATTCATCAGGATTGATGGGCTTGTGTTATGTTATCATTCACTTCAACTCCCCTTAAAATTGCTTTCCCATCGATTAAAGTTTATATGTTGATGTCTTTGGTTACTACTTATTAGTGCATTGATCACCTCTGTGTTTATTAGTGGCTTGTGTAATGTGGCAACGGAAAGGTTGCACTCCCACGGTTATTACTAAATTGATCACTTAGGAATAACTTTTAGACATAAGTCATCATTAAGGGTTTACTCGCCGATAAGCTTAGGACCAACGAGAAAGGATTAACTACATACACTTCATATAAAGCTATCAATAAAACAAGTGACAAACTACTTAATCATAAGGACAGCCCTCTTATTGTCTCGAGTATTTATCTGTGTACGTGTGTGCTACTTGCTGATTCGTGCCTATTAGTTTAGTTTATTATTTAATTGCAAACAAAATCATGCCAGTCTCTCAGGCTGAAACCCCCTTGCGTTAGGATATTAAAATACTGATTAGAATAACGAGATAATACGTTCCACTCTTAGTGATCGACACTCTACTTACCATTATATTCATACTGACCGGGTACACTGCTCGTTAAGTGTGTGTGTTATTGATAAGTCGGCTAAATATAAATTTAAAACTTGAGTAGGCATTAAAACTGCTAAACCGCAACGACACATCACGCGCATCACACCTCTCCATTCATTTTCTTGTTATGCACAAACCATGAATACAAAAAGTAACCATTGACCAACCATTATACCAAAAATTAGCACAAGAATATCAACATCTGATCAAATGGTAAAATATGAGCTCAACACATATCGTATGTGTAAAGTAAGTTAGCAGCCCCGCTCCTAACCAACAAATGCAATCCATTCTAGCCCATGTGTATCTGATCCAATTCTAATCCAAAGCCCAATCACGCACAAACTGGTCCAATGATAACACCCCATATATTAGGGTTATATAAAACCCCATAATCCCAATTTAGTGTAACCCTAAATGCAGATTAACCAAAATACACGCCCCCATCTCCTAACAATCACTCACCTGCTTCTCACCTCATCCATCTCTCCTTTCATTCTGATAAAATCTCATCTCATTTAACATATCATCTCATCGATCACATCTTCCATCATAGATACCATCTAATCTTAGTCATCGATCATCATATACAAGTCAATCCGTGTAGTACATGAACCCAACGCAAGAAGACGAAGCAACCCTTTTCATTTGCATATCAAGAATGGCTTCGAGGTCTTGAATCAGAGGTATAGGGTAGGTCCTCCTTTCTTGTTTGCGTTTATGGGTTTTCTTGTAATGATCTTTGAACGAATTAAAGAAAAGATTATAACAAATTTGTTATGAGTCTTTCTTTACTATTCGAAAAAGAGGCTAAGCTTCAACATAACTCGATCTATGACGAAAGGCGTGCTTAATCTTAAATAAAGGATTTTGGTTAAAGTCCCAAGCACGAATCTGAGATCTAGTTTAACGATTTGTTTTTCTTTTTGATCGAGTCTAGACGAATCAGAGAAGGAAAATAACATAAGTGTTATATTTCTTATCTCTATTGATTCGGATAGTCACAGAAGTAATTCATCAAGAATCTTGATCAATGATGGTTTTGTTTTCGTGTTATAGACTTTAAAAGTCTCGATATGGCTTTGTGTAACACGAAATTCAAACCGAGATCTATGATGGATTTTCTCTTATTGGATCTATGATGATAGTATTTTCGTGTGTATGTTCATAGAAGGACTTTTGGAAAACACGACAATAAATATGAGATCTTGATTAATATTCATTTAAGTTATTGTTTACTGATTAGATAAGTTGGAGGTGGGTTTAGGATAATCTGGGTCTCGAATTAGTTGATGTTATAGTTTGTGTTTGTTGTTGACTGGGTTTAGGATTGTTGTTGTTATGATTGTTGTTGTCGTTTGACCGTTTGACCGAGTGACAGACAAACCGCATGGTCTGCAAAAATTTTAGCAGCATAACCTTTGTTTTGGTTAGACAAACCGCATCCATGAGCGGATAGACAAACCGTATCTATGAAAAAATAGACAAACCGAGTCGTAGACAAACCGCATCGGAAACAAATTGCAACTTTGACCGGTCAAAGCTGTCACTTTCGTACTTTCCTTAAAAACCGGATCTGTGTTTTTCTCTTTCATAACAAACCGCATTCAAGAACATCCCTTTAACACTAGCAGCAACCAAGAACATCTTTGAGTTCGAACCAAGAGTGAATGGCTAAAAAACATTTAACGAACACAGTCTTGACCACACATAAGCCAAAAATAACAATTTGATGTACCCAGATCTATCAGTTGGACACTTATGAAAAATTATTGTTGGACCAATGCAATTAAGCCAAGCTGCCAAGATGATACTGTTACAGCCCAAAGACACAAATCAACATTTGAACTCAAGTGGTATACGAACCACACAAATATACATCACTAGACAAAGATATTCTAACAAATAGAATAAAAAAATTGACAGCTAGTGAAACTCTTGAAACTATGTTCGAACCACAGAAATAATATAGAGACCAAAAATCAAGGCACACACAATCAATCGGACCTAACCATGGCTCTTGATACCAATTGTAGGAAATAACCTTCTTGATTGTGTGTATGATTCGGGTGGTCTTGGTTCATGGAAGATTAGATCCATGGTTGAGTTAGGTAGAAGAACTAGAGAGATGGAAACCCTTGAGAGAAAACTGGATCTATTAGATTACTATGTGAAATAATACAAGAGTTCCACCCCTTCCCTTGTGTGGGAAGAGGTATTTATACTTCTACATATTTGTGCCCCTAGTGGGCTGTGGAGTGAGCTGACAGTGGGGAAAGCCCCGACCCACTCCACAAATATAGATACGACTAATCTAATAAAACTAATAATACTAATAATACTAAGCTTATATAAATGAGCCTACGAGCTATGTGATATGCTAAATAGATACTCGGGGTGACCGAGCCTTCATCTGAATATTTATATTCCTAACAACATGTACACCAACGACATGGCAAGCCAAAAAGCGGCTCACCACAACCAACACAAGGAATAAAATCCAGAGGTGGGACAAGTGGCGTGCTCTGAGAGCTACGAATTTCCACCACTTCCGTTATGGTCTCTGGTTTTTGTTTTTGAATAACGTGAAGATTGGGCAAGTCGTTCTTTTTAGTCACTGTTCTAAGTTCTGTACGTTTGCTTGACAAACTTTTAACCATAAATTGTGAAAGGTCTGGATTAATTCTTGACTGTTTGCCATTAATAGCATGTATCTTGGGCTGTGAAGGGCAGTCGGAAGAACTTTGAGAATCATTGATGGAATTAAGCACTCTTTTGAGGGCTACTTTACACCAATAACAAGATCCTTTTGGTGCATGCTTTCCACACCGCTCACACTTACACTTAGAACAATGAAGGCTGTCAATCAACAGGCTTTTACAATCAAAACATTTGTACCCGAGAGACGCCATAGAAGAAAGGTATAAGAAGTTTAGAATCAAAATGGATAGAGGGTAAAGGGATAAAGAATCAAAAAGGGCGAGAGGGAAAAGATGAATATTTTTGGGTTTTTTGGTTTTTCAATTAAAACAAGATCAAAGCAAAACACAAGGAACTTAAACCTTAAATCAACCAGCGTACGGTAGCTCTCTGACTGAAAAACGCACAGAGTGGCGGAGAAGCAAAGGTGGGCAATTAATGCTCCTTAAAAACCCGCTTCTTTCAGTTCGACAATTTAATGTCAAACTATCCTTAAACCTCCGTTATAGTTTGTTTATCAATCAAAGGTGAGCCGAATTCGCAAGCGACACAAAGGCAAGTTTTAATCTTAGGTTTGGGAACTTATTATGGTCGTACCCCCAGTTAGGTAGTACTCTGTCTTGGTTCTCGATGGTAATATTTTATTATTTGTTTATTATTTAAAGAGAACGAAAAATGTTTTTTGGGTTTTTAATTTTTTATAAGATAATAATAATAATAAAAAGAAAAGAAAAATATTTTTTTTTGTATTTAATATTGTTTTTGGGAAATAGGAACTTCTAGAAGAAGGATCTCGAATCACTAATCGCTAAAACTTACACAACTGTCGCAGCACACCTCCCCGACAGCGGCACCAAAATTTGATCCGTCTGAAAACGTGTATATATAAATATAAACAGTCTCAGAACGAATACTCGTGAATAATTACAAATTACCCCTTTGTGAAAAAGGATACTTGCAAAAACTCACGTTCGTGTGTAGTGTTAAGACAGGCAAATAATTACCCGAATCGTTTCCCAACGAGGTGTGAATGGGCCAACTGTGAAAAGCTAGGATTAGAGTGACTGATGATTTAGATTGCTTTTGATTTTGCTTTTTAACAATTCTAAATAACAATTTAAAAACAGATATGCACAAGAAAATTAAGCGCGAATTAATAAATTACAAACGCGTAACGGGAATCTAAAATGGGACAAAAACTGAAATATTATAAAATTTATGAAATTTAAAACCTAAAAAGGTAAAATAACTTAAAACTTATTTAAAAACTTAAATTATATTTTTTTATACTTTTTATTTAATTATTATTAATTATTTATTTATTTAATTACTTATTAAACTATTTAAATTTATAAAAAATACTAAATGAACAAAGAAAAATCTAAAACTTTTTCTAAAAATATTATTAAGTAAATAGAAGCTAAGAAAATTATAAAAATGAAACTTACTTAATTAAAATTTAAAAATATAAATTCTATTAAATAGAAGCTATCACTATTTTTCTATTTTTGATTTTCTTAAGGTCTAAAAATATTATTATATTTTTCCTAGATTAAAAATGACAAAAGAAAATTATGAAAATTGGATTTATATTTTTCTGATTATTTTTCTATTTATTATGATTTTATTACTAATAGAAACTAATAAAAAAGATTAAAAATATTAAATGACTTAGGAAAATTATGAAAAATTCTGAGTAAATCTAAATTAATATTAGAAAGCTAGGAAAAATAAAAGTGGAGCTTATCTAAGCCTGATAAGCAGTTTTGGGCAGATAAGCAGTTTGCCAATAAGCCAAAAATGAGCTAAAAAGCTAGGAAAATTACCAAAGGCTCAGAATAAGTTAAAACAACTTAATAAAGCATGAAACAACTGAAAAAGCATAATAATCAATAGGAAATAAGCAGATAAGCACAAGCACAGTAACAAAACTTATGCAGAAAATTCAGAAAATAGCCCAACTTGCAGACAGATTTTGAGCTTATAAATAAGCAGGAAAGATGAAGATTATGGGGGCAAAAGTTACTTGATACTACTGGCTACATGAAAACACTAAAAGCCCCATCTCAAAACACCCAATTGAAGTCCAATTTTGCCTTAGATCAGCAGCCAAAAGCAACTGGGTTTGAACCTGGATTTTGACTTTTGAGATTTAGAACCACAGTTGACTTATGTGAGATTTGGTTGATCCTAGCTGATGAATTATGTAATATTAATCCTAAATGAACCGAAATGAGGCATCCTAAACAGATTCTAAGCTAGTTTGAAGCTCTTGATTCCCTCAAAATCCAACAGTTAGGCTGTCATGGGGATTTAGTGGGAATTTTGACTTTTAGCTTAAATATTACCAAGTTAAGAGTTGAAATAAACTACATGAGGCCTAAGTAACATGTCTAAGCTGATTTTAGCTAATAACAACAACCCTAGCTCAGTTGACTGCCCTAATCCAAACACCCCTTAATTACCTAGATTATACAATATATATGAGATTTAAACTATAATGCCAACTTTTTATGCCTAAAACAGATTCAATAGATGTAATACAATGTCAATGAACACTAAACTAACACCAAAGATACCAGGAACACAATATGGCATGAAACACTAAATTTAGACAGTAAGCTTACAAGGAGACTGCCAAGATGATAACAAGTGATCCACAACCATTCAACACATCCTATTCACTCCCCAGGGAGTTCTAAACCATAAAAATCCACAATCCACAAGCTCCCTGGCCTTCTTCTTCCTTACAACAGGTTTTTGAATTTTAAACCTATTTATCTTGATTTTTGAGAATTTATGATTTTTTTAATCCTAAACTGAATTATATGCTTAATAAACTTTGAGAAACTTGTAAGTGAGCAGAAATAAGCTTAAACTACCATTGAACAATAATTTTTAACAACTTTCAATGATATTGAGATTTTCAAACATAAATAGCATAAACTGAAAATTGAACTTAACACTGAAATTAAGGATTGAGAAAGGTTTAAAATACACTGTTATCACTTAATACAACACTTGAAAGCTAAATGTTACACTGAAATTAAGGAAATTAACTAGTCGATATTACTAAACTAAAACTAAACTACTACTATCTACTACCTGCTTCTCTCTCTCCTTTTCTGTATTTGTAGAGATCTTTTGAACTTCTCTCCACCTCATGTGACAATCCCACCAATATTTGACCATTGATTCGGTCAAAACAATCATAATCGTACACTTGGAGTTTTGGCGGGAAAAATATCATTTGACAGCTTAGGATTACTTGTGCGGATTTTAAGGGAAATTAATGGGAATTGGAATGTTGTGGAGGTGGAAGGGATAGAATAGCCAGCTGTGGAGGAGGGGGAAGTGGTGAGGGAGAAGACAAGTTTGACTTGTCTGGGTTTGTTTGACCGGGGTGTTATCTGAGGGATAAAAAGAGGTTGGGTCGGGTTCTTATTGTGGATTGGGCTGGGTATTTAATTTGGGTTGGGGTGGATTAGGTAAATGGGTTTTAGTTTGGATAGAATGGGTTTAGGTATTTAGTGTTGGATCCGGTTGGTTTTAGTAATATAAATCACAAGGACTATTTTGTAATTTTGGATTTTTGAGGGACTGAAAATGACAACTTTCCAAAGTTTGTTATAAGGACCAATTTTGCCATTTGTAAATAATCCAAGGACTATAATTGATAATTTTCCAAATTTAAACTTCCAAGGACTATTTTTTTGTCATTTTCAAAAGTTGAAGGACCTTTTCTGCCATTTGCCCAAAAATTCATTCAAGGACCAATTTTTGACAACTTATAATATTTCAGGGACCTTGAATGATAAAACTCCACATTTTTGAATTCCAGGGACTATTTTTGACATTTTATGAAAGTTGTGGGACTGAAACTGCCAATTTTGCAAACTTTGTTCATTTTTTATCTGTTTTTACTCATTTTGCATCTGAAACATATAAAACACAATCCTGGGATATTTTCAGTATTTTGATGCATTTCTGAGTGTTTTTGGATATTTTGGTAGTTCAGATGGGTATAAAATGATGAGTATTTAGACACTCATCAATTTCAATGTCAAACTCTTAAAGCAATAAAATCCATCGGATAAGACGTGGCTTTGCATCTTGTTTAGCAAACAGATATTTCAGAGCTGAATGATCGGTGAATACAATTGTTTTTGATAAAACAAGATAGGAACGAAACTTGTCGAATGCAAAAACTACAGCTAAAAGTTCTTTTTCAGTCACTGTGTAGTTTTGTTGGGCACTATTCAAGGTTTTGCTAGCAAAATATATAGGACGAAAATGTTTACCATCTCGCTGTCCTAATACTGCTCCAACAGCATAATCACTTGCATCGCACATGAGTTCAAACGGCAACGACCAATCTGGTGAAACCATAATTGGTGCATTTGTTAGCTTGTTTTTTAATGTTTCGAATGCCTTGATGCACTCTTCATTGAAATCAAAGACTGAATCTTTTTCAAGCAATTTCGTCATTGGATGAGATATTTTTGAAAAATCTTTAATGAATCGACGGTAAAATCCCGCATGTCCCAAAAAACTTCTAACGCCTTTAACGTTAGTTGGGGGTGGTAACTTAGCAATAGCATCAATTTTTGCTTTGTCAACTTCGATTCCTTTGCTTGAAATCTTGTGACCAAGGACAATTCCTTCTGTCACCATAAAATGACATTTTTCCCAATTAAGTACGAGATGAGAAGTTTTGCATCTTTCAAGCATTTTATCAAGATTAGAAAGGCACGACTCAAATGAGTCTCCAAATACTGAAAAATCATCCATGAATACCTCCATGGAGGTTTCAAGCATATCTTGAAAAATACCAATCATGCATCTTTGAAATGTTGCTGGTGCGTTACAAAGACCAAAAGGCATACGCCTATAAGCATATGTGCCGAACGGACACGTGAATGTGGTTTTTTCTTGATCAGCTGGATCAATTGGAATTTGAAAGTAACCGGAAAATCCATCGAGAAAGCAAAAGTATTTGTTCCCCGCAAGTCTTTCCAACATTTGATCCATGAACGGTAATGGAAAATGATCTTTTCTGGTGGCATCATTTAATTTTCTATAACCGATGCATACCCGCCAACCAGTGATAGTTCTTGTAGGAACAAGTTCATTACGTTCATTAGTTACGACAGTTGTTCCTCCTTTCTTAGGAACACAGTGAACAGGACTCACCCATGAGCTATCCTCAATAGGATAAATAATTCCAGCGTCAAGAAGTTTGATTATTTATTTCTTAACTACTTCCTTCATATTTGGATTGAGTCTTCGTTGTCTTTGAACAACTGGTTTAGAATCAGTTTCAAGATTTATTTTATGTTTGCAAAAGTTTGGACTTATTCCAGGAATATCAGAAGTTTTCCAAGCAAAAGCTTCTTTATGCTTTTTGAGTATAGAAACTAGTCGTTCTTTTTCATCAGGTTTAAGTTTTGAAGATATGACAACTGGAAGAAGAGAATTCTCTTCCAAAAATGCATATTCCAAATGATCAGGAAGAGGTTTCAAAACTAGATCTACTGGCGGTTCTTCAATTGAGGTTGAAATTCTCATATCATTATTGAATTCTAACTCTTCAAAGTTAGTATTTTCTTCCTCCGAAATTTCTTCGGTGTCAATCTGCATAAATTCAGCAAATTCTCTATCGAGATCTTCATCACTGATTTGTCCAGATGTTTTATGAGTCTTAATTCTTTCATCAAGCAACTCATCGAATGTTTCTTCTGTTATATCATCGATAACATCAATGCTATAACAAGTGTCATCATTAGCATGAGAATACTTCATTGCTTGATTAATTGAAAAAGAAATTCTTTCATCCCCAACTCCAAGGTTGAGTTCTTTGTTTTTTACTCGAATGATAGCATCTGCAGTATTTAGGAAAGGTCTTCCTAGAATTAATGGAACTTTGCTATCTTCTTCCATCTCAAGGATCACAAAATCAACAGGAAAAACAAATTTTCCAACTTGAACAAGCATATTTTCAGCTACTCCAACAGGATACTGGATAGTATGGTTGGCTAATCGTATACTCATTCTTGTTGGTTTCAATGTTTTGATTGAAAGTTTCGCATACAACGAGTATGGCATAAGATTGATACTTGCACCAAGATCGGCTAAAGCATCACAAGTGATTGAATTTCCCAAGGTACATGGAATAAGAAAACTTCCTGGATCACCGAGTTTCTTTGGTAATTTATTTTCAATTATTGCAGAACAATCTTCATTTAAGAAAGTAGCGGAAATGTTTTCCATTTTGCTTTTATTATTAACAAGTTCTTTCAAAAACTTCCCGTAATTGGGCATTCCAGCTAGAACATCAACAAGAGGAACGTTGATTCTAACTTCTTTTAGTAAATCAATGAACTTTCCATATTGTTCTTCCATTTTTTCCTTCCTCAAACGTTGAGGGTATGGAATTCTTGGTTTATATGGTTTGAGTGTTGGAGTAGGTTTATCAACTGGTGTAGAAACTGGTTCATTTTCTTTAGATTCCTCTTCTACTTCATCCCCACTATTATTTTGGACAACAGGAGTTGTTTGGGTTGGGTTGGGTTGGGTGGTGGATCATAAGATAGACCACTACGAGTATATATAGCATTCACATGCTCATTTCTTGTTTGAGGTGGACGATAATTTCCAGATGATGATGGTTTTGGATTGGTTTGAGTATTACTTGGCAAGGTACCGGATGGTCTTGCAGCGAGTTGATCAGAAAGACGACCAAATTTGGTCTCAAGATCTTGGATAGAAGCTTGATGATTCTTTTGACCTTGTTCAACCTTGCTTTTAAGCATAAAGAATTGATTTTTCATGAATTCGTTCGTTTGTTTTTGAGCATGCACAAATTCACGCATGGTTTTTTTCGAATTCAGATTCTTCGTTTTTTGTTTCACGAGAACGATTTCATCATGAAAAGATGTTTGACGGTTTTCATCACGAGTTTGGGAATGATTATCATCCCTTGGTGGACGATCTTGCCAATCTCGAGAATTTCTACCGTAGTAGTTTCCACGATATCCTCCTCCTCGATATCCTCCAGAAACATAATTAGCTTCTGCTTCGGGACCTCCCATGGGTTTATCATCACACTCGGATGAGGAGTGATTTCCACCACAATGAGTACATCCCTCACGAATTTCTTTAATTTCTTTTTGGATACTTTCGAATTTGGAATCAATTTTAGAGGTAAAATCTTTCATCATATCCAAGATTTTGGAATTTTCATTTGTTGCTTCCGCAAATGCAACCGTTTTTCGTTGAGGTTTAGTTTTGGCATCTTTAGACCAATCAAGCTTAAGGAGTACACGGTCTTCTAGTAAATAGTAATCTTCATTAGGAGTCTTATAAAGGAAAATTCCTCCAGCATCAAGTATGCCTTGAGTTGCGTCATCTAGACCATGGTAAAAGATTTGGATAATATTACCACGTGACAATCCATGCCCATGACAACTACGGAGCATGTTTTTCATTCGAAGCCAAGCTTCAACAAGATTTTCTCCTTCTTTTTGAGTAAAACTACGAATTTCACCTAAAAGTCGATCAAACATGGCTGGTGGAAAGAAACGTCCAACAAACGCTCTTCTCATTTGGTCCCAAGTTGTAATCACTCCGGGGCTTAATTCATTATACCAAATTTTCGCTTCTCCGGTGAGAGACGATGGAAAAAGTTTAAGTCGGATTGAATTTGGATCGGTAGTTCCATAACGAAACATGTCACAAATTTCAAGGAAATTGGAAATATGTTTATGTGGATCAGATTTAACTCTACCATCAAATTGGTTGTCTTTAATCATAGAGAGATGATGACCTTTGATAGTAAAATTTTCTCCTAGATTCACGGGAATAATTGCGGCTTCAGGGTAGGAGCTACTACCCTATTGGTACCCCACATGGGTTGATCGTCAGCCATTGGAAATGGTATTTCTTGAAAAAGATTAACGATTGGATGAACTTCGAAAAGGTTTTCAAATGGTGGATTTTTGGTTCTTGGTTTTCTTTGATCGGGTGGAATAAATGGAGTTTTCTTTTTACGAAATAAACGTTCGGGATTAGACCATGGTGAACTTAATTCTTCGTTAGAAGAACGAGTGGTCATACACGAGAAAAACGAGCCTATCGAAAAGGATTTAAAAAGTAATTTTTTTTTATATGGTCAGGCCGGCGGTATGGAATTACTAGCCGACGGTTTGGTCGAATTCGAAAAGAAAATTTTAGACAGAAAGATTATACCGCCCGGTTTTGATTTATACCGGCGGTTTTGGACTTAGAAAAAAAATTTATATATATTTTTTTACGTGATACCGGCGGTTTGGATTTTTTAGCCGACGGTTTGGTCGAACAGTAAGATTATACCGCCCGGTTTTGATTTATACCGGCGGTATGGGAGAAAAATTTGGAAAGAAAAAAAAAATTAGAGAGAACCTAAAGAATACGCTAAAGAGCAACAATACTAGTAAGATTAAAACTAATGAATTATAAGCAAAAACTCACTCAAACGAGATTCAAATCCCCGGCAGCGGCGCCAAAAACTTGATGTATTTCAAGGGATATACCCGTTAGGAGTCCAAGTTTTAAAATTTTTAACACGATTTACCAATGATTCAAACGAAACACATACGAGCAAGTATACTCGTCCGTATGTAGTAAGAGATAATTGAGGTAAGCCGAGGTCGTTCACTAGGATTTGTTTTGTTTGTGCGATGTGAATTTTTGTAAATAAATAGCAATCCAACTAAGCAATTCTAATTAGCAAGCAAATAAAGATGATGAAAATTCAATAATTAAAAGACTACACTTGCCTAGACTAGTTTGCACAATTCCTTTGACATGATTATGACATTGGTTCCATTTGATTATGATCAACAAATTAGATGGTGTTCTAATTCGATTAGTGGTGTACTAACTATATTGTTTCAAATACTTTCAATCCTCGTCAATATTTAGGGATTATAAAAACAATATTTAAGAATTGATCAATCCAAGATTAACACAACTCAATTACCCGATTCACTTTCGTTTCACAAATAATTGACAACCACACTATTTAGCTTTCCAAGTTAAATTAAGTTTCTTATGAAATGGTCAATACATAAGGTAAATCCCTCATAGACAAAGGTTTACAACTAACTTACTAACTATGTCTTTTTCAACCCGATACATCATTAGAAATTACCCAAACTTAATAACTCTTTGGTGGAGAAAACTTAAGATAGCACAACTCGTTCTTAGTGTTAACTTTTCTTTTGTGTTAGAACCAATAAGTCATAATCAATCAAATGAATAATAAATCAAACATCATCTAGGCAAGTGCATAAGGCACTTAGCCACTCATGGTAAACAAAGTAATAACCATAAGAAATTGATCATTAGTAAACATGATTAAATAGTCTTACAAAATGTTGTAATGATGATTACAAGCAATGAAGAACACTTGTGAAATGATCAACAATGATCCTTGCGTAATTGAAGTTATGATTGGTAAGAGTTTGTCTCCTTTTCCTGCGTTTTCCTCCTCTTTGTCGCCCCAAATGTAAGATAAAATAGTGACAGAATTTTGTTGTAGTTTATTGTATCTTGATTGTCTCTTCTCTCTATGTTTTTCTTATCCTTATGTTGGGAGATTACCCTTTGCCAACAAGAAAACAACTTGGGCTCCAAGTGTCATAATGATGCAGGAACTTTAGTGATTAGAAGTAAATGATTGGCCTTGGTGTTAATGGTGCTTAAAGTGAAGAGTTAATGCAACTCTTCATGTCAATTTTTCTGCATACCTCAGGTATGAAAATGTAGACCCTGGGTATGGGTGACAGCGACGGCTATACCTCAGGCATGAATTCTTATACCTCAGGCATGAGCTCCCCTTCTTTAAACCTTGGGTCTAGAAACTTAAACCTTGGGTTTAGACCAAGTCTTGCACATAACTTTCAACTCAGAGCTAGCATATAATTCCCACTTGTAACACACTTCTTGGCACTTATTCTTGACTTCATTTCCACATCTTTCTCTTGAACTTGAACATAATCATAGCATGAATCTTTGTATTGAACGGAAAACTTCACTTCGCGCATATTTACTTGATTTTGTCGACTTTTCTTCATCTTTTTCTCTATTTCCTTCGACATAGTTGTACCTGAACCTAAACACATCTTTTGCACCTTTTAAGCGTAAAATGTTCATAAATACAACCAAATAACATGCATAATCATAAGAATAACGCTATAAAAACATGTTCAAAATGAGCGTTATCAAACCTAAAGGACTCCAATTATCAAACGATAAAGCTGATTTCCTCCCATTTCCTACCTTCATGACCTTATATTGCTGCACTTCATTCCTCAATCTTAGAATATTCCTCCATCCCCAGCTATCATTACCATCCTCACTAGCAGCCTAAATGCTTTTCCCTTTAAGTTTGACAATATTGATCCATTTGACCCACAGGGAATTTTTATCAATAGCAACATGCCACAAGTGTTTTGCAATCACGGCCTTATTCCAGATACTTAAATCCTTGAGGCCCAGACCACCTTTGCACTTAGGCTTGCACACATTCTTCCAGCTCACTTTTTCTTTACCTTTGGATTCTTCACCTTGGTTCCATAGGAAATTCTTAAGCAACTTGTTGATCTCTTTGATAGTAGCTTGAGGTAATAAGAAAATAGATGCCTAGTATACATGTATTGACTCCAACACTGAGGCAACTAATTGAAGTCTACCAACATATGAAAGGCACTTGTTTTTCTAGTTGTTCACTCTAATTCTAACTCTATCAATGACACTTTTGCAGTCTTTAATCCCCAATCTTTTAGTGATAAGAGGAACACCAAGATATCTAACAGGCAATTTCTCAACTTTGAAAGGCATAATCTCCAAAATACTACTTTTCTCTTCTTCACTTAGGCTTCCAAAAATAATAGTGCTTTTATTGTAATTAGGAATTAGGCAAGAGTAAGAACCAAATACCTCAATAGCTTCTTTCATCACTTTTACTGAGTTAAGATCTCCATTACAAAATAGTAATAAATCATCTGCAAAGTACAGATGAGTGATCTTAGCCTTTTACACCCAAAGTGATATTTAAACACATTTGAGGTCTCCACTTTCTGATTCATTACAAGGGTTAAAATTTCCATGACCAATGTGAACAAGTAAGGAGACATTGGGTCTCCTTGCCTCAAACCCCTTTCCCAATAACCAAATCTTTCCCCATTCACACAGATTGAGAAGGAAGTTGTTGTCACACATTTCATTATCCAATTCACCATATTTTTATGAAATCCAAAGCCAACAAGGATGTCTTCTAAGAATTGCCAGTTAACTGTGTCGTAAGCTTTTTGAATATCCACCTTCAAAGCAATCCTTTTAGGCCCACCTTTTATATCATACCCCTTCAAGAGCTCTTGAAAAAGAAGAATATTGTCTTGAATCTGCCTGTTGGGGATGAATGAACTCTGATTTTGACTTACTAACTTTCCAAGAGAACCTTTCATTCTCTCAGTAAGGATTTTACTAATGCACTTAAACAGGACATTACAACATGCTATAGGTCTGAAATCAGACACTTTAGCAGGTGTTTGGATTTTAGGAACTAAAGTGATTAGAGTAGAGTTAATTTCTTTCAGGATCTTTCCAGTCTCAAAGAACTCCTTGACTGCAGAACACACATCTTTGCCCACTATATCCAATGCTTTTTAAAAAAAGAGTGAAGTGAAACCATCAGGCCTAGGGGCCTTATTTGCATCAATCATGAACATGGCTTTCTTGATTTCATCATCACTAACCTCTCTAATCATACCCATAGCCTCATTATCAGTTAATTTGGTTTTAATGAGAGAATCCATATTGTTGATCTTGACTGTTGGAATACTAACACCAAGGAATTTCTGAAAATGACAGATAAACTGATTAGCAACATCTTTTCCTTCATATTTGTTTCCCATCTCATCATTAATTGCATCAATTCTGTTTCTATGTTGCCTACTTTTGAGAGTCTTGTGAAAGTAAGCATTATTTCTATCCCCGACACTCAACCACTTAACTTTGGCCTTTTGATACAATAATTTCTCCTCCTCTTTCATAGCTTCCATATAAGACTTTAGAACACTATATTCCTCCTCTCTCAAAGCTTTATTATCAGGATCCATATCAATTTTAGTTTGTACAGATTTCAGGGATTCTCTAAGCTTCACTACATTTTTAGAAACATCTCCATTAATCCATGCCAACTTCTTAAGATGGTTCTTGATTCCTTTAAGCTTCTTGACATTTCTAAACATGTGACAACCATCAATCTCCATATTCCAGCACTTTTCAACTATAGGAATAAATTCTTTTTTATCAACAACAAAATTAGAGAATCTGAATGCCTTCTTCCTTTTTTGAACTGCATTAAGAACTTTCAACACAGTAGGACAATGGTCAGATATTAGATATGGTAAGAATATAGCATGAGCTTGAGAATGTAAACTTATAAAATCTTCACTACCCATAATTCTGTCCAACTTCTTGAGGATTCCATTACTATCACCAGCTTTTACTTTTTGTAGGTTTTTGGTCCATGTGTAGAATAGCCCTGAACTAGCAATGTCTTCCATTTCAATATTGTTAATGCAATCCTCGAATTCACACAAATCAGTGGTCATTTTAGAACCACCTTCAGTATGTTCATTAGGCTTGAGAGTAACATTTAAATCTCCTAACAACACCCAAGGATCTTTCCCTACAATTCTCCTATAAATGCCTAAATCTTTCCAAAAATCTCTTCTCTCCTTACCACTGTTAGCAGCATACACAAAGGAGCAAAATATCTTCATATGACCAATCACATACTCTGTCTTGCATAGAATTGATTGACTAGCCGTATGAACCACATTAACATTGACATCTTCATTATTCCAGCCAATCATAATCCTACACCCTTTATCACAATACCACATATTGGAGACCCTTTCCCAGTTACCAAATACATTCTCACCAATTTTATGCAAACTTTTGTTCTTAATATGAGTTTCTATAACAGCACATACATGTAACCTTTCCTCTCTTATAAAATTCTTCACCTCTTTTTGTTTATCAGAGGTACTCAATCCTCTGATATTCCATGATCCAATATTGCACTCCATGATCAATTTTATGAATCCCCTAATACCCCTTTATCCATACCCTTTATCTCATTCTCATTCATACTTTTTGCTATACCAGAATCATCACTGAATACATCCTCTTCTTCCTCTATACATGTTTTCTCCACTTTATCTTTTGCTTTGTACTTACCATTGTTCCTTGCATCACTCATCTCACTTCCTTCATTCACATTATCCACAGCCATACCAGCAAACTTGTTTGAAGTCCTCTGTAGTGTTTCCAATATCACATTGTTTACTGTCCATACTTTTTTTGGTGACTCAGGAGACTTACTTGTAGAAGTACTAGTTTCTCCAATGTCTTTCCTTTGCCCATTTGTTGTATTACCTTTTAGTTGATCATCATTCTTACCCACACTTTGTACTTTGGCCTTAGGCTGAAACTCAAACCTAGCAGGTGGTTTGTGAAAAGATTTGCCTGTCTGCACATTTTGCACATTTTGTTTCCTAGCTCCATTAGCCTTATCTTTCTTGTATCTAACTTCATCAAACCCTTCATCTACTTTTGACTCCTCATTTAGTTCAGGTGCTTTACCCTTTTCTTGTCCTAAACCTTCCTTGGCTACACTTTCTGTTATTACCTTCTTCCCACACTTAGCATCTTCATGACCAAATACACAACAATTTTTACACATTGGTGTTTTCCAATCATACATCACTTCCACAGTTTTCCTGTATGTTTCCATATTTTGTCCATTCCTATATACTACCTCAATCACATTTGGCAAATCCTTGTTAGCAGACACCTCAACAAGAACCCTTGCATATCCAATTCTGCCCACACCTAACTTGCACATTGAAGCAATTACAGCATCCATAATCAGTGGCTTCCCTACCCTACTAGCTAGTGCACTTATACCAGTTGTAGTCCAAGCCTCCAATGGAATATTGCCCAACTTTATCCAAACAGGTAAAGATGCAGGTTCAGTTTATCCAGGCTCATGTTAATGTCCTATTTTTGAACTACAAAAGGCTTATTATTGACCATCCATGGCCCATTGTTCAGAACATAATTCATACCATTAACATTGTGGAATTTCATGAAGAATATCCCTTTACTTTGATCAATGATGTCCTTAAATCCATGTCTATTCCACATTTTCCTCAAGTTAAAACTCAGTTCATTAATGGCCATATTGCAACCCACAAAGTACCCACAAATAGTCATGTCCCATTTTTTACTACCCTCAGCAACCATAGATTCATTAAACACAACAACTTCAATGTCAGATTCATCAATTTCAGTAGGAATGCTAATTAGATTTTTATCAAACAAATTTTGGCTAGTTGCATTAGCATATGAATACCCAGCTTTTGGCACATTATTATCCACTTCATTAGCATTTTTATCAGTGTTCACAGTTGGCTTATCACCTAAAGTAGAGTTAGCAGATACCTGAACCTCAGCATTAATCATACCCCCACTGTCAAGTGAATCATTCTTCTCAACATTAGCACTTCCCACACATTCCCCCTCTGTTTCCATTGCCTTGCATATTTCCTTATCAGACTCAACATTAGCATCTGCAACAGGGTTTCCACCATTCCCACCTATACTAACTTCCTCTCCATATTTATCCACATCACTTTCCTTATTCATATTGCTACTCCCTGGTTTATTACCCTTATCAGCCCCAGAATTCTTCTTAAATACTTCATCAGTTCTCTTCTGACTCATATTCCCCACAACATGATCATTGAACCTATTAGGAACCTTAATTTGCCTTTTAAGTGATCTCTTTTTGCTAGACATACTGATACACACCACTGATTCACTATACAATATCTATTGGAGCAATACAGATGAATTGAAATGAATTGAAATTTTGGCGCCAAAATTTCAATTCAATTGACTCTAATGAAAATCAATAAAACTGCAATCAAGTAGTGTAGAATGCAATCACTAAGATCAATGTTCAATTTATGTATGAGAGATCAAGTTAACTTTGAAGAATTACAAAAGTAAAAATTTGGCGGTAAAACTCAAATTGGGGGTTTTCTCAAAACTAACTGAAAATCCAATCAAATCATATCATTGTGTGCGCAATGAAGAGACGAATCGATTGATGGTTTTAGAATATGAATTGATTGAGATTTGAGCAAGAAAATGAAGGATTAATGGAGTTTTAATGGAAAGTGAGAAAACGGTTATTTTGTTAGAGGAGAGAGAAAACGGATTGGCCTCAAACCTCCTTAATTCTTTTTACGTATGGACATTTTTAAGCATGCAATGTATACACAAGGAACATTACGTAGACTTTTTAAGTTTTTAAGTTTCAAAAAAAGAGGTTTCTTATTTATATATAGCAGAGATTTGTAAAGCAAATACATTACCAAATGCGGTGCATTTTATATGAAGATTATTGTAATTCAAGATTTGTAGTGGAGATAGTTTGAGTAAATAGATGAAGATGAAGAAAATCTAGATGCTCCTTGTGGTTTTTCATACGTTTGTGATGCGGCGACAACAACATATGAGAAAACACAACAACTCTGCAAAACGACGTGTTTTGAATTGTAAAATCTATTATACTCACATCCACTATGAAATAACTAGAACAAGGAATTCATATTAGAAAAAAAGTCTGACTTGAGTACTTGACATGTGAATAAGTTTTTACAAGATGCGTTGGCAGCTCATGAGAAGCATTGGAGCGATTGAAGAAAGAAAAAGGATGGTGTCCCCGTTCCCCCATATTGCAAAGACATCAAACACCAAAGTACAGTCAGTCAGAAGTCCATAATCTAGGACGGTCAAAGACTGTATTTTCTTGTTTTCTAAAAGGATTACATAAAATTGTATCAAATTTGTATGTGCTATATACCCTTGTCTTTTGTGGCCAGTCGATATCAGCTGCAAGATAAGAGGATGGTGTCCCCGCTCACCCATATTGCAAAGACATCAGACAATCTTGTTTTCTAAAAGGATTACATAAAACTGTATCAAATTTGTATGTGCTATATGTTGGAATTTTGTGATAAGGTTGGCAAGTTTAAAATGATGAAGCATAATGTAAAATCTCTATATGCGTAGGATCTAAGTACATTTTGTGTTTCTTGTGGTACAACATGGTTAAGTAGTAACCAAAAGTGTACGTGGGCTAATAAGTCAACTAGAAAATAGGAGTATGAGGAGATTTGGATGGCAGCCATGACTTGCAACCATCTCCACCACCACCTCCTAGTTTCTTGCCATGATTATTGTTTCTTTTGATCATGTTTAGAGGGTTGATTTTAAGCTATAAAAAGGTGTATTGGTGAACACTTTTGATGTACCAAAAAACACACTACAACACTTACAAAAGGGCTTCATCACTACTGCGTACTAGCATACTTGTCAAACTGTTTTCTACTCCGCTATTGTCATTATGTTGTTATCATACACTGGTGATCAACAACATAGCGTCTGCATCAAATCCTGGGGTTCGTTACGCAAGAGGCTTGCAGCAAATTGAGCACGTAAACACCTTTAAGGACAGGGAGTTTGATCACGTGCGGAGCTCTTTAACGGTTTTTGTCTCATGTTCTACAGGATCATCTATATGTAGATTGCGGGCCATACATCGATTGGTCAGGTCCATTTTTACTACTTTTAATGAGTGTTATTCCTTGTGTTTTAGAATATGATTTTTTATCTCAACTGTGCATTAGAAAGTGTTGTAGCAAAAAGATTCCAAAAAAATAATAATAATAATAATAATAAATAAAATTACAGTGTCGCTGCCCGGGTTCGAACCGGAGACCTTTTGCGTGTAAAGCAAACGTGATAACCACTACACCACAACGACGTTGATGTCTATTATTTGCTTCAATTCATACCTAAAATTTTATTTTTCTTTTATATATACTAGCAGGGTACCCGCGCGATGCGGCGGCGGGTACCCTGAAATTAAAATTTTGGCGAGCAACGTTTTCTAGCTATATGCGTTTTGTGATAATAACTTTACAAATAGCGAGATTT
This sequence comes from Artemisia tridentata subsp. tridentata, assembly GCA_021014915.2. Lineage (NCBI taxonomy): Eukaryota > Viridiplantae > Streptophyta > Magnoliopsida > Asterales > Asteraceae > Artemisia > Artemisia tridentata. The sequence goes on from CP139509.1 coordinate 500,189,466, forward strand.
TAAGTAAAAAAAAACTATTTCATACAAAAATTGTAGGGTGCACATGCGATACTTTTTAAAATATAAAAACGATACACGGTAATATTGTGAAGATAGTTAGATAAGCCCAACCTCACAATTAATTCAACAAAATTTTCAGATTTAGCCCATACTAACTAAAAATTCGCAACCCAACTTTAAAAAATCCAGCAAGCCCATGATTATTATCTAATGTCCAACCCAAATCCACAACAAACCCTACACCCTTTAGAATATAAGTTCTTCATTATGGAAACCTAAACACACATCGCACATTCAAGGTCCCCATCCAACCTTCTCTCTATCCAAAAAAAACATGCAGTCACCAAATATCTCCTTCTCCAAAATAATACGCATATTCAATCTTTCCAACCTTATAACTCCTTAACAAACGAACACAACACGTCAAATAAATCCACCCTTATATCTTCATGGCAGTCACACACCTAAATAGCTCGTCTTCCTACATATCAAAAAAGCAGCATCATAATAACATTTCTTCTATCTCCTTATCACAAACGCAGCATAAACCTTCTTTATTTCGACCGTAACCGAAGCACACTATGTTCGTCAAGATCTCATTAGAGAGGTCTTGGGTAGGTTGTTTGTTTGTTGTCCTCTTATTACTTTCAAGATCTATGATGGTTTACTCTTATACTCTTGTTTTAACAAACAAATTTATGAGTATTAAAGGGAAGACTGAGATTGTTCTTTCTTTATAATTTCCAAGTCTCTTTCATTTTTTTTTCTTCATTTTGACTACTGGATTTTAGATTTATGTTTTGGAAGGTCAATATTTTGGAAGCTTAATTTGATTGTACATTGCGATAAAATGGTTGTGTGTTTTAGTGAGAGGGTAAATTAAATAGTGTATTAATTATATGTGTTGGATAGTACCTTTTTAGTTATCTTTGTGCTCTAAATAGTTGTAAACAATGCTTGATAATTTGTATTTTTTATATAAGGGGTGTTTTAATGACTACCATTTAATAGCATTAATGTTGTTGATGAAGCGAAAAGTGTACCGCTTTTAGGGGGTCATTTAAGCCCTAAATCGTATTTATTTGATCAAATATTGCCCTAAATCGTTCCTTTTGTCATTTTAGGTACTTTGGAGAAGAAATCTGGAAAAGGAAGCATTTTGGACGTTTTTGGAGCATAAAAGTGAAGAAAACGACAAAGTCTCAAAATCGGCTGAAAAAGTACCTTTGACGGCGTCAGGGATTGTTCCTGACGGCGTCATGGCTTGGCAAAAAAGGTGGACATGAAAATTACTCATGATAAGCCAGAGAATTTTACAATGGAAAGTCTGACGGCGTCACCCTTTGAAGTGATCAAGGCCATCACGGTTTAAATAAAAGAGGGACGGCGTCAAGCCATATTCTGACGGCGTCAAGCTTTGATAAGCCAGAGCGGATTTTGGAGGTCTAAAGAGGGACGGCGTCAAGAAGGCCATCCGGGAACCCTAGACACGGCGAGGTGACGGCGTCAGGATCTACAACGTGACGCCGTCAGCCCTTAAACTCTATATATAGTTTTGCAATTTTTTGTCATTAGTGTGCAACTTTGTGAGGAGAAACCCTAAGACGAATTTCTGCCATTTTTAAGGGTTTTCATACCCTTGGATCTCCCATGTTTAACTGAAGATAAGTAATTGTTTAATCAATCAATATGTCTATGTGTTGTTTGATTATATCTTGTTCTTGTCTTTTGATTAACATGCTAGGCTAGATTTATCTTGTGATTGCTTAGATCTAATGAAATCTAACTATTGATTATTGGTTATTAGTGTGTTATTAGTTGTATTGGATGATTGTTCATCGATGTTAGGCTTAAGAAAACTGGCTAACTTCCTATTCGGTAACTTGCTTGAACGTCTTGAGAAACATGAACCAATGCGTACTAGGTTTTTATGGTTGTACTTAATGCATGAGCGAATTCTAGTGATCCCATGTTAGGAGCTTCCTAGCCGGCTCGACATAGGAGTGAAGTAGGAGCTTGTAGAGTTGGGGAAGTACGTACGCCACCCCACGATTGGTATTAAGGAATACACCCGTCATCCACGCAATTAATACACACTAATCAACCGGTAAAAGATAGTTAGGGAGTAAGGAAATCTAAGTAAACACATTTCTCTCCACATAAGTTTCACGACCTTTTCATTTTCTGTTATTTATTTTATTTGCATTTGTAGTTATTTGGGTTAGTTGACTAGCAACTAATTCCGCCCATTCCTTCAAACCCGAGATTTTACTTGCTTTCATAAAAAATTATAAAAATACAAAAAGAATCTTCTCTCACCCTTAGACCTAATTAGAGTAGTTTTTCGATCCTAACGACACTATTCCCTGTGGAGAACGATCAATCCCCCGTACTTACCACTACACTATACTACATCGGTCAGGTACACTGCCTGGTGGGGTTGTAAGCCTCTTGAGATCCCTCGAGATGTAAAACCTGTTGTAAGGTCGCAAAACCACGCATCAGTTGTTTGATAGAATTTTGGTCTTAAAATGACATCACGCTTGTTTTTGGTGTACAATATGCTTTATTTCTTGTAAGTCTGAAAATTGGGTGCATTAAAGTGTTGTAAATTGGTATGTGCTTATTCATATACCTTTTATTTGCCAAATTAAGACCAAAACGACCAAAAACTAACCCAAATGCCAAAGATATTTGTGTTTTTGTGTTTGTTTGTATGTAGGTACGGATATCGTGAAAAAGGGACAAAATCAAGCAAAAACCGGGAAAACGAGCACGAGATATGGAAGAGATATTTACAGCCGATGCCGGGAAGCAAAAAGTCAAAGTCAACCTTTGAAGAATCATCATTTGACCAAAGAAGCCCTTGGATCAACTTTGGAAAATTGGCAGAATAAATCCTTGGAATTTTAGAAGATGCACTTTCAGTCCTTAAATGTTATTCTAAAAATCCTATCCTCATTTAACCCTTATATCCGGATTTACCTTAAAGTCCAAATCCAATCCCAAAAACAATCCAAGCCCAAAACCATTTTACCCGAGCCCATTGTTCTTTCTAAATAAAAACCCAACCCGATCCACACTACTATCACCCGGTCAACAAAATTAACTCAGGGTCAAAAACAATCAAATTATAAATAAAATAGTAAATTACACCGTTCGTCCCTGTGGTTTGTCCAAAATCACTGGTTTAGTCCCTAAAGTTTAAAAGTTGCTTATATGGTCCCTCTGACAGCAAACTAATAACACCCATGGTCCCTCCGTCACATTTTCCGTTAAAGTTCCCTCACGTGACTAAAACGTGAGGGTAATTCAGTCTTTTTCTTTCATATGCAGCCACCACTTGCAATACCCTCCTCTAACCCTAAATGATATAATGTAGTACTTATTTTTATTCATATGCAGCCACCATTCATATCCTCTAACCCAACACTTGCAAATCCTCTCATCTCATCATAATCAAATCGATCTAATCTCATCTTCACATCTATCTCTTCAAACATACGATCAAAACATATAAACACCCTTCTGTCTTTTTTATTAGCACGATTGAAGAACACAAGATCTTTTATTAGCACGATTGAAGAAAGTGGGCGATGGGGTTCAGGTGAATTGATGTTATTGATGGGCATCAGGTGAATTGTAAGATGGCTACGGTTATGCACATAAGGTGTTTGTGTTTTGGTTACTATATGTGCATAGGTGCGTTTGTGTTTTGGTTACTATCAAAGAAACGGAAAATCAAGAGTCTGATTTGTGGTTTGTGAAGAAAAAACGATTTGGGAAGAACTGGGTTTTGGTTACTATCAATATCAATGTCAACTAACTAAACCCTGATTTGTGGTTTGGAAATGTGCTATTGGGCGGTGGTCACGTGTCCAGGCTGAAGGAGACCACAACGCAAAGCTTGGAGTTACTATTCTTGGTAAGCTCTATGCTTTCTGATTCATTTTCTTATTCCATTTTCGAATCATAAGCATACTCTACATACTCAAAGGTCTGACTTAAAAAGTCAAACTTTACTTTTTTGATTTATAAGAGATCAATCTTGCAATGTTCTAAAATCCAGGGGAAGCTGTTAATGTTGAAGATGAGGTAGTAGTAACCAGTTGCATTGTCCTTCCTATCAAGACTCTTAACGTTGGCGTTCAACAAGAAATTATCTTATAACAAAGGAAGATGGCAAATCAGAATCGTGTATGTCCAGTTACTCAATATCTTTAAAAGAATAATATCTCCTATCCAGCTTCTTGTTCCCAAATGTAACATAATGAAGTTAGTATGGAGTTTGTATTCTTTTTATACTGTGTAAGTTTTATCATACAACAACTTTTTATACTGTGTAAGTTTATAAGGCGTCGGTTTTTTAAGCTAATGGGTATACTTTTTCGCCCTTGATTAAGGCGTGTTTGGGTTCGGGGTTCGTGGGTTTGGAGCGCGTTGGGATTTCGGTACATGGGTTTGTTTTGAAATTAGGATTTGGGGATGATGGGTTTGTGGGGAGTGGTTTGATTGAGTTTTACGCATATTACTATGAACGTTGGGCTGCAAACGAAAAGTATAGGAAAGAAGGCCTTGTGGATCTTCATAACATTGAAAAAGTCTATCTTGAAAAAATTAGTTCTCGGCATTGTTAGTTTATATGTGTCGTTTTTGTTTGTTATGGATCTGTGTTTTTAAATTGTTATGGATCTGGGTTTTGATATTGGAAGTTGAAGGTGGATTTATTTACCAGTCAAAGTCAAAATGGAAGAAGAAGATGAGTAGATTTGAGTTAAATTTCATGTATAGTCCCTGAGTTGAGGCAAAAAGACGTTATTACCCTCACGTGTTTATCACGTGAGGGCTTTTTAACGGAGAAATAGACGGACGTCTGTCAGAGGGACCATGGGTGTTATTAGTTTGCTGTCAGAGGGACCATATACGCAACTTTTAAACTTTAGGGACTAAACCAGTGATTTTGGACAAACCACAGGGACGAACAGTGTAATTTACTCTAAATAAAAAAATACCCAAACACACCCGCGTAATAAAAAAACCCCCAATTTACCCAGATGACACAGTAACCATGAACCCTAGTTACCCGTACATCAATTTTACTACAATTAAGGGCAATAATGTCTAATCATTGGGTGCCAGAGTGTCAGAAAGCACAGAACACGCACGAATGGCTACGTGGCGGCATTTCATTGGACCGAACACCTCATAAGGGTTTGATCAGACGGCTATGATTGATGGGATGATGATCAAGGATGATCAGAGGGTGGAAAATGAATCAAAGAAAGCACAAAGTCCCTCGGATTGCCAGCATGGCAGAAGCTAGAAGGTTCTCCTCTCGGCTATAAATAGGACCTTGATCTTCAGTGTTTGTAGGTAGTTTTTAATTAGTGTTACTCTGTCAAATTTAGTTTATGTTTTTGTAGTTTTTAAATTTCTATTGTAACTTTGAAGTTTTAATTAATGAAATTTTGTTCTTAGTCCTACTTTGATTCTGTTTTATTTCAAGTGTTATTCTGAAATTAGTTGTTATAATTACCAGTAGTTTATTTCACATCACTTTCAGTTAATTTTAGTTCTGAGTTCAAAGTTGTCTCAAAAATTCCAAAAATATTGAAAAAAGAAAAAAAAACATTTTAAAAATAAAAAAATATATATATGTTACACAGCTTCAATAAGCTGTTTTTCCCGTAGTATAAGCTCATACAGGTTAATTAGCTTGTTGTGAGTGAAAGTAGAGGTTCAAATCTGTTTTTTATCTCAAAAGTCAAAAAGTCAACAAAATTCAACAAGCTGGTCAAATAAGCTCTTCTGGAAGGATAAGCTGTTCTGATAAGCTTATTGGGTGATTTATGGATTAATTGGATAAGCCTGGGTAGATTGTAGTTCCTGGTTCATTAAATTCCATCAAAGGTCACTTGTGAGTGTGAAATCTCTTTTCTAGCTTATTATTTGCTTATTAGAGAATAACTTATTGTTATTGCTTATTTTATATTGTTTGTTACTCATTCATGTTTCTCAGATTATTTTTAGCTTAGTTCAGTATAGATCTTAGCTTAAATTGCATAGGTCTAGTGAAATATTGCAAGTTAAGGATTAATTAGGAGTGTTTGGTATAGTTACTGATTTTGGTCTAAAGCTTGTTCTACTGTTCAAAGACCAAAATGTTGAGTGAGATTGAGTTAATTTGATGCTAGATAGGCTATAATTGGTAGGAGATAAACTGTTTTGAAAGCTTTTGAGGATTTGACCCCATAGGTGCATTTTTAGATTTTAAACTGCCTCAATAAGCTCAGCATAAGCTGAGCTTATCTGGACCCCCACTATTGCATTTCTGAGCTACTTTTAGTTGTTGTAGTAAGATTGAAAGAGCTGTTTTGATGTGGTCAAGTTTTACACTAGATTTGCGCCAAAATACATAATCTGCTGTCACAGATTAGTTTGAGCAGATCCACAATTTTTAGCTGCTAATCTACCTTCTCTAGTGGCTTATAGGAATAAGCTGAGACCTCAACCTTTGGTTTGTAGCTAGTTGATACAACAAGCATTAGGAAAAATATCTGGGATTCAGGTTTGTGGTTTATTTAGTGGCTTATTTGTAATCTGCAAAATCAGCACACAATTCTTAATCTGGCCTGCACCAGCAATAAAGTTCAATCACTACCTGATCTGAGCTTATTTTAGATAAGCAATCAAGCTTAAAATTTGGGCATTTTGGGTTCTAGAATAGATTTTCATATAAACTTTAAGCTTATAATCTGGGATTCACCAATAGAGCTTATTTGATAGCTTATTTACCATTGGCAAATAGGGTAGTAAAGCTATTGAGAATCTGATTTGAAAATAAGTTGTGCAGCAGCTTATAGGTTTATATCTTTGGCTTATTTGTGTTCTCTGAATTAATTCATGCTTGAAATAGTCCCATATATGATCCCTAATCATTTTGTGATTTTTGGATAGCTATTGCTTATTTTGTGCTTATTTCAAGAGTGCTTATTGTACTGATTTGCTGATTTAAGCTGATTTAGGGTCTGAACTTATTTTTCCTAGATTTCTCATTCAATTTTAAAATTACTCAGATTTTTCCAGATTTTTCCCATTTGTTTTACTATTTTTAAATCAATTAAATAGTTTAAATTAGTTTTTAATTCATAAAAAATTCATAAAAAGTCAAAAAAATAATTTTCTTTTTTATAAAATTTTCTTTTTATATTTAGGATTTAAGAAAAATTGTTTTACATTTTTAGGACTTAAATTTTAGAAATTCACTTTTATTCGCGTTTTTAAAATTCATCGCGTAACGTTTTTAAATTCGATTCTCGTTTTTAAGTTTACATGCTTAGTATAATTGTACCTTTAGCTTAATTAGTAGTTTTCCTTTATTATTTCATCAATCGTAGTGTAAAAACCCCAATCAATCACTCTTTTTCACACACATTCACCACACATATTCGACAACGTCACAAAAACTCGATATTCGACCTTTGTTGGGACACGACCCGGGGAAAACGCATACGTTGTGTTTCCTTTGGAAATATAAAAATTGACAAATCAAAAATGGCGCCGCTGCCGGGGAAGGCTTGAGAAGAGTTTGAATTTCGTTCGTTGAATCGTGTTTTGAAGACCCTTCCTCGGAAGTTTCTCGTTTTTATAAAAGAAAAAAATACAAAAAGAAAATAAATAAAACACTTTTCCTAAAGTGTTTTCACCATTAATAATAAATCCTCGCTCTCGAGAGGGCGTTGTAAACCATTCCGAATAAACAACAAAAGAGATCGTGAAATTAAACGTTTCTCGGATTATTTCTTTACTACAACCTATATACGGGGTTTAAGGAGGTCTTGACATTAAATTGCAGACCGAAGAGAGATCCATTCTTCTCTCCCGCCACGCTGCGCGTAGTTTTGAAAGAAATGAGTACGGTTGATCAACGATCACCAAAAAGATAATAATTCTAATTTTTCCTTAATAAAAATCCAAAAATATTTTATTTTCAAATTTGGTTTTCCTTTTTGATTTTGTGTTTGTTTTTGGTGTATGCACACCCGATCTTCTACTTCTCACCCTCTTCTTTCACCACTCTCAAATCCCGAGAGGATTATTCGTCATAACAACCGTGTTCATTTCTCAACCGTTGAGGAAATGGCCGACGACCCAAACAATCAACACCCGCCGATGGGTGGTGATAATCACATGCCAGCTCCCGATCTCTGAACGATGGAGGAGTTGTGCCAACCCACAATGCACGGATGTGGTGGCCCGATTGCCCCCGTCAATATCCAAGCCGCCAATTTTGGACTTAAACATCATATGATTCAACAAGTCCAAAACTCGTGCCAATTTCATGGCTTGCCGGGTGACGATGCCAACAAACATCTTGATAAATTTATCACCGTCACCCAAAGTATGAAACAAAATGGGGTCACCGATGACGCCCTCCGTCTATATCTCTTTCCTTATTCCTTGATGCATCATGCAACCGCTTGGTTTGATCGTCTTCCCAAGAACTCCATTCGTAGTTTCGATGAAATGGTTACGAAGTTCTTGGCAAAATATTTCCCACCGTCGATGGTGACGAAATTAAGGAATGAGATTTGCAATTTCCGTCAGCTTCCCGATGAATCATTATTTGAGGCATGGGAACGCTACAAGTTATCGATTGATCGGTGTCCGAACCACAATATGTTATTGGTCACTATTATAGATACCTTCTATAACGGTTTGACATTACGACACCGTGATACGATTAATGCTGCTACCGGTGGTACGTTTATGAAACGTCGACCCGAAGAGTGCTATGATCTTATTGAAAACATGACCGCCCACCATAATTTTTGGGATTCCTCTGCCGAGAGGAATGAGTCAACAAGATCTAGCACTGATTCTTCTACCTCCGAGATAGCCGCTCTTTCTAAACAAATGAATGATATGTCAACGGCTATCTTGAGAATTCATCAAACTATGAATCAAAACAACAACAATCAAGTGAATGTTGTTAATCATAGTTGTGAGACATGTGGTGGTCCACATCAGTATTTCGAGTGCCCAGCCGCCGGTGGCTACACTCAAGAGAATGTTTACGCTGCTACGGGATCCTACAATCAGGGAGGTAACGGTTACCAACCCCAAGGTGACCGTAATTTGCTCAGCTACCGTTCTAACAACTTCCTCGGACCACCCGGTCTCACACCAAATCAGAATCAGAATGTGCAAAACCGTACTTATCAAGTCAATCAAAATCAAAATCGGGCTAATCAGGGGAATTTTAATCAAGGGCAAAATTTTCAAAATCAAGGAAATTTTCAAAATCAAAACCCAGGAAATTTTAATCAGGGAAATTTTCAAAACAACAACCAGGGTTTTAATCAAAACAACCGAGGGGCAAATCTTAACAATAATCATAATCAAGGATTTTTGCAAAACCAATCGCCCTCGGATGAGATATTGAAACAGCTACTCCTTCAAAGTCAACAACAACAAAAATTTAACAAAAACCAAGAAGAAACAACTAGGTTTTTGATTAAGGAAATGAATGAGATGAAAAAATCTTTAAATGATCGACCCTCGGGCTCGGGTACTACTTCTCTTCCAAGCAACACGATCGCCAACCCGAGGGGCGATGCTAAGGCGATCACTACAAGGAGCGGTGTTTCATATGAGGGACCCACGGCTCCGACTATCGATTCTTCTCTACCTCCCAAGGTAGTCGACCGTGAAACCGAGGCGACCAAGGACGCGGAACCTCCTACTAACAACGGAAGAACCAACGACGTCCAACCTCCGGTCATCCATCCATCTGAACCAAAGAATGTTGAACCAAAAGAAATTCCCGTCAAAGAAAACCTTCCGTATCCTTCGAGATTAAGTGATCAAAAGCTCCGTGAGAAAGCTTCAACTCAAATGGAGAAATTTTTCCAAATTTTTCAAGAGTTACATTTTGACATAAGCTTCGCGGACGCTTTACTTCTGATGCCAAAATTCATTTCTACCCTCAAAAGTTTGTTGAGCAATAAGGAAAAATTATCGGAACTAGCAAAATCTCCAGTGAACGAAAACTGCTCAGCGGCAATTCTCAAAAAGCTTCCGGAAAAGCTTGGAGATCCCGGAAAATTTCTCATCCCATGTGAATTTCCGGGAATGGTTGAATGCCACGCCTTGGCCGATCTTGGTGCGAGCATCAACTTAATGCCGTTATCCATCTGGAAGAAACTTTCTTTGCCCGAACTTACCCCCACTTGCATGACCCTCGAGCTTGCGGACCGTTCCATAACTCGTCCACGTGGAACAGCCGAGGATGTCTTTGTAAAGGTCGGGATGTTCCATTTTCCAGCGGATTTTGTGGTAGTTGATTTTGACGCCGACCCCCGGGTTCCTCTCATTCTCGGAAGATCATTCTTGAGGACCGGGCGTGCTTTGATCGATGTCTATGGTGAAAAAATTACTTTGCGGGTCGATAAGGAAAAAGTTACGTTCAACATTAATCCGAACTCGAAACCTCAAACCGACGAATGCAATGTCGCTACGGTTGATCAAAAGTCCGATCCCGTAATTGCTCCTAAAAGAATTGATCCAAACCTTTCAAGATTCACGGTCAAGAGTATGTCAGAAAAACATGTTGAGCTCAAGGCCATGAAAATTACTCCTGGATCGAGCAAATGGTTTGAGTGTTGTGCTGCAAATACTAAGAGTGTTTTTGACGACGATGATGAAGATGAATCGGAGACTACAACGGAAGTGGTGGAAATTGCTAGCTCTAAGAGCACACCACTTGTCCCACCTCCAGAACAAGTTTATCACATCGAGATTTTTTATTCCGACTCTTCCCATCCTTCTCCTACGATTGAAGAAAATGTTATCTCTAGGGAAGAGGTCGAGGTGTTCTTTGATAAAACTCCAATTTCACCAGAAATTGTTGAGACTGACAGTGATCCGGGGGAAGATGATTCATTAAAAATAATTGATGAACCGTTCCTTTCCCTTCCCCCGGAGGACGTAATTGATGAAGTTAAGGAAAATCCGTCTGATCCTTTGGAGCACGAGCTCGAGGATGCTTTTCCTGAATATGAGAGTTTCATATTTGATGCTGAGAATAGTGGCAATCCCACTTCTCATTCTGATTTCTCTATCCCGGATTTTGAAGCCTTCTACTTCGATATTGATCATTCGGAGGAGACGAGTAGTGGCAGTACCACTTCTCATGCTCATATCTCTCCTCCCGAATATGAATCATTTCATTTTGAAATGAATGATCTTTATCTCGACAAGCTCTCCGATGAACTTTCTTTCTTTATATCTCCTCCGGAATACGATCATTTCTACTTTGATCTTGAGGAAGACACTAGTCTGGGGGGGAGGCATTCTCAATCATGAGAATTTGCTTATTGAAGATTTCATCCCGTCCCTCCCGCCCAAGACTTATGACAAAACTTCTGATGATGATGAAGAGTATTTCATGATCATTATCAAAATCTTCATGCTCTTCATCACATATGTTGTGACTTCTCCCATCCTTCACTCCATCGGGAGTGAGGATACCATCTTTGACCCCGGTATCATTTCTAATAGTTTTCATTATTAGAAATACCGTTGGGTATCTCATCGGGGTGGAACTTTCATTTGCTTCAATATTTATCCAAACATCTTGAACGAAAGTTCGATGGAGATTATCTTTTCCACTTGCTTCCCCAAGGACAAATAAATTCGGGGCGAGTCTAAGCTTTCCGAATCGTTACTAAACAAGCGCTTCGTGGGAGGCACCCCATGCTTATCCTTCTATCTTCTTATCTCTTTTCTAATAAAGTGACGTGAGGAGGGCTCCCTCTTCCATTTCTTGTGTGTCGTGTTTTTCTGTGCTGTGTCCAGGTTTGCCCGATGATTGAAGACTCTCGTGCTCGTGGTTTTCTCTCCACTCGAGTCTCATCATTCGTTGCTTATCCGATATCCTAAAATCTTATCGTTTTACATTTATCTTTGGCATAATTAATAAACGGCCTTAGGTTTATGTAGGAGAACCCTTACCTTTAAGACATTGAGGACAATGTCTCGTTTTAGTCTGGGGGGGGGGGTAATCTTTCGATTTGATTTTTTGCCGATTACTCATGCAACCCCGTTTTTCCTCCAAAAATTGAAAAAATCCAAAAAAAATGTGAAAAAATTTTAAAAATTTTTGCAAAAATATAATAAATTTTGACATTTTTGTTGACTTTCCGCTGGTGAGAGTAGGAATAAAATTCTGACTTGACCGGGCGTGTTGAGCCCTAGCTTGTTCCCTTAACCATTTATAATCTATAAGCTCGTGCTAGTCTTTTATACAAGGAGCTATAAAATGCGAATTCTTTTTAAGAGTTTGCAAGTTCCCGTATTGACTTTATATATGCATGGCTTGATTATAAGGCTAAGCATTCGCGGATCTTATTATTTAAGATTTTAAATTTGCGAAGAACGAGAAATGATAGAGTTGTTTATAAATTAGGTTGCTAAACGTGGAGTAGTTGGATCTCTTTAGAGCTCATCGAAGTTATTTGTGGCTTTTTGTTCCCATCAGCTTGTTTCACCCAATAATAGTAATCTAGGAATAATTAAAGCTATTTTGGTTTTGGCAATGATTAGTTTTTATTTCTTCCTTAGAAAATCCTTGCTTATGAAAGTTGGGTACACATCAAGGTACTGTCAGTGTTACGGTGTAATAGACTATTCCATCTTGCCGGCTCACAACCGATGTTGGGATTGTTATAAAAGCCGTAGGACTTGGGGTTTGGCAACACAAATAATTAATGAATATGATAATGTATAATAATAATCCAAAGCCATAAAAAGTTTTCTACATCTTGCCGGTTCGCAGCCGATGTTGTAGACTTCTAATAAAGGTAGAGGAAAAATTCCATGGTCATAATAGACTATCACACCTTGCCGGCTCGTAACCGATGTTGTGATTGTTATAAAGGGCCAAGGATTAAATACGTTAATGTGCTTGAATATGTAGATAAAATGCCAAACTTCGACTCCGGGGGTATCCTAATAAAAGCTTCTGTCTCTGGACTCGTAGATGAGTTGTTTCGGTCGTATATAAAAGGGATATCCTCAAAATCGTGTTAAATCAGAGACCTTGATGTGGACCTCATTTTTGTATGCAACGGTTTTCGAGGGAAGGTTTGGAAACTACTTAGCGTCTAAACTAGGTATCTTTATCAGACTAAAACTTATCGAAATGAGAATTTGAAGAAATTCATTTCTCACCAAAAATAAAATAAATAGAGGAAAATAGGAATTTGGGAACGAGAAGTAATTACACAATTAGCTTTTATGAGTAGTGTCGGAAATCTAACTTGTAAATGACAATGATTTCGTTTTTAAGCTTAGTTTGGGGACTCGTGAAAAATCAGGAACGACGAATTTTATCCATATGGTCACTTCTTTATGAGTCGTGTTTCCTGCTCGAAGACCCTAAAAATTATCGATAGATAATGATTGTCAACAAAGCCGTCACTTGAATAATGAGAAAAATACAAAAATAGAATAAAAGGAAAATCGGGGAGTTTTTAGAACTTAAGATTTCTTAATCTCTTTTGAAAATTTTGCTACTTCTCAAAGTTAGTAAAAAGAGATTGGAAATTTTCGGTTTCATAAATCATGCTTTATTTCTTGTAAGTCTGAATTTTAAGACTAAGAGGAGAGAGATTCATCCCTACATTATATGTAGTACTAGCTTAGGCCCGCCCCGATGGGGCGCTAGCCTTAAATCTCGTTATCCAAAAAATAAATGTGACACATTTATTATATTAAAACGAATCTCCACCTAATTCGCAAAATGCATAATCTTGACCGGCATAAAAAAGTGTCGTAAAAAAATGATATTTTTCCGAAACAAACTAACTGAAGGTGAATAACATTGAGTTTCTAATTTTTATAAGGATTATCCACATTTACATCTCGAAAGTTAAAATAAACCTAAAGCCTGTGAAGTACTTCTTTATACACAACGTTTGATGTGTAATTGCAATAGTTGCCGTCTTTATCACAACATAATACTTTTAGACCTTTCTTGCTTTTGACTCTTGAAACAGCAACATATAGTTGTCTGTTAGGATCTCTGGGAAATAAGAATTTCATTGTTGCTGCTGATAGTGTTAAGCTGGTTCCTGCCGATAGATTTGGTTCCTGCTGAAAGCTCATTGCTGCCGACAGTGTTATCTTGTTCCTGCTGATAGTGTTGTTGCTGCGGATAGTATTATTTGTTATCCGTATATTTAGAATGTTTGTTAAGATTTATTTTTAGAAGAGATTGTTGTTTATCTCTTCACACGTTTTCTTGTAGAACGGGTTAGGGTTAGGTGATCTTGTTAGTATAAAAGATAAACCCGTCTATGAGTTTATGTACGCCTTTAACGTTTTTTCAATATTCAATATCACAATTCCTAGTTCATAGTTTGATCCATAGAGGATCATTGTCGTTTAGAGTTTTCTTCTTTATTATACTTGCTGTTTAGTTTCCGCATAAACGCTTGTATTGCATACAGAGGTTCTTGTTTATACCAAGCTCAATCAAGCTCGAAGTACTCGATCCTACATTGTCCGTGAGAGAAAACCGGAATTTCCGGAAAAAGACCAACCTTGGATAATGTTTGCCCTTGACTTTTGTTAATTGTCATTGCAAAACAAATAGAAATAGGGAATTGTCTTCTATTAAGCTGAAAAGGCATCTTCTTATCAGACGGGCTAATGTTCATGCGAGGAATAGCCACAACTGTCCCTATTTGACCACCAGCTATGATCTTTGCCTCAATATTATTGATCCCCATCCTAACAATATGCAACCTTCTACCATTACACAGACCACCTCTTTGATCTATGTTGCGCAAACACATTATCGGGGCACCGATTGTAACACCCCAACCCGGCAAGGGTAGAAGTGTCACGAAAATGGTGACATATCAAAGGCAAGCATAACATACGACTTACTTAATACAAATGGTTTAAAATATTACAAAGGAAAATATACCAAATCTACATAGTCATACATAAATGAATACTAAAACTAGGGTATCGTCTTCATAAGCTAATCTCTCATCCCAAAGCAAACCCAAGCTCCTGGCTTCCTACTAAAAACCTGCCGCAGGAAAAGAAATGCGGCTGAGCTTAAAAAGCCCAGTGAACAGATATATAATAAACGAAAACCAAAATCAAATGGAAATGAACAGACATATCATAATGAATGAGATATAGGAAAAGGAAATAAAGAGTAAGGTTTAGGACAGTCATCCACCACGAGCCCAAACAAATCAAATCATATCATATCGTAACCACAATCTTCAAATCATATAGAGGGGAGACCTCTCAGATAATCAGATAATATGAGGGGTGTCCTCATTCTTCAAATGGAGTAGCTAGCTCCCGAACTTTGTGAAAGACGTGGATTGCACCCATCATCAGTCACCAAATCAAATCATATCAAAACGAACTGTCCACGAACACGGACACGAACCTAGGATGCATCCATTCGCCCCCCGAACAAATCATATTGGCCATAACAAAACATATCATAGTGTGCTAGCATATCATAATCAAAATGGGGACGGTGTAACCAAATCACTAGGGCTACACGCTAGTCATGCCAGTGGTGCATCACAGACACGGCCATGTTACCTTCATGGCTAGGAAACGAACTTGGCTCGGGTATCAAACTGGGGTCAAAGGTCAAAGGTTCATATCAAAGCAAAGGTTCATATAATCATAGTCCAAATATCAAGGTTCAAATCACAGGGTTCATATCAAAAGGCTCATATGCCAAAGGTTCAAATGTCAAAGGTTCATATAAGAGGTTCAGAAATCAAAGGTTCATATCAAAGTGTAGGGAACATAGCAATGGTATAGGGAACCCTAATACGAATCAAAATAAGAGACCGAAGGCTCCTTATACAAAGAGCAGAATATCTGTACCTTATTCCAAAGCAAAGCACAAACCAAAAGAATAAGATGCAAAGGATCATGTCCTCTCCTTCTTCACACCTAGAGGGGTAGAAAAGAATTACAACCCTTTCCATTTTAAGTAACTTTCCATTTTTAGCAGGTTTCCAAATTTAGTAAGTTACCACATTTAGCAAGATTCAAGTGATATAATTCAAGTCAAGTCTTTAATTAGCTTATTATGGAAGTAACATTCATTTTAACAAGTTACACAATTTCAGGGTTAATTATGACAAGTTTTCATAGTTCAGGGTTACAAGTGTAACTTTACCAAACTTCAAGGTTTAAAATAGAAATCTCATCATTTACCATTTGAATACTTTAAATTTCCAGAATTGCACATTTAGTCTTCACGTTTCCATATTTACAAGTTACACCCCTTTTAATTTTCTTAATTTACACATTACACTTTATAATTACATAAATTACAATTTAGACTTTATTAATATTACATTTGCACTTCAAGCCCTTCATTACTCATATTTGCAGAAAATACCCTTTAATTTAATTATGGCATGACAAGCCCCTTCAAGTTTCATAATTTACGATTTACACCCTTTTTATTTAATTAATTACAAATTAACCTTATACTTATATAATTTACAATTTAACCTTCACAAGATTCATATTACACATCAAGTCCTTTTATTCCTTCAAATTACAGAAAATAGCCCTCAATATTATCATGTTACAACCAGCCCTTAAACTTTCGGTAATTTACACATTTGGTCCTTATACTTTTTAAATTACAATTTCGAATTATATAATTTACTATAATTACATATTAAACCTTTAATTTACCAATTTTACACCATGAGTACTTATTTTAACATGTTATACGAAAACACCCTTAAACATTCACAATTTTCACATTAAGTCCCTCTAGTTATCAAAGTTACATATTTAGTCTTTTAATTTACAATTTCAACCTTTAATTATTAACAATTACATATTAAGCCATTAAATTACCAAAATTACACATAACCCCCTGAATATAATTCATTACTCAAAACAGCACCAAGTTTCCAGAAATTACATATTTAGTCCCTCATTTTTATTTATTTTCAAATCGATTTATAACTTACAAATTAAATCATTATCTTGCCAAAATTACAAATAAGACCCTCATGTTATAATTTTTACATATTCTCCCAGGTCCATACAATATTACAAAAATATCCCACAAGTTTTAATAATTACAAAACAGCCCCTTAACATTTAATTATTAAATCGGTTTGCCTAAAACTATAACAAATCAAACCCTAGCAATCCCAATCATTAGGCCATCATTGAATCATCATTGTATCACTTTTATTTCCAGATTTCCTCACACAAAAACCCTAGGTCGATTGATATAATAATTTTTCCACAATTTTCCCTTTTTATTTCATAAATCCGGTTTTAACTAAAATCCATAAATTACGAATTTGACTCAAACAAATCAAGGAACCATTTTTCTCATGTTATATGAAGCATATAGAACCCAGGAAAAATAAGCAAACACCTCAGAAAAATCGCATGGATTTATTAGATTCGATTATTCAAAATTAGGGTTTTATGCTATTTATTTTTCATTCGATCAATACATGAAGCATGGTTCGATTTCAATATTTTTCCCATGTTATATTTGATTGAGAGAGAGCTAGAAAAATACCAGAAATAATTTAGATCAAAGGATTTACACGCTTCGAATTATTGTTGCTCGGCTAGGGTTTTTCGAACCAATTAATTCACCATGAACACACGATGGACTCCAGGACTTTGTGGCTATTTTTCTCACCTTCCTTGCATCAAGAAGAACTCCAGAAAATTAGGTTTTTGATTTCTAAAAATCAGAGGTGGTGTGTGGGAATTTTAAGAGTGGCGGCTCATTGTATTTTTAGGGTTTAGAGGTGAAATAAATTTTTTGGAGTGATAAATTAGTGATAGGCCAACCTTGGGGAGGGCATGGGGCCAAATGACCGGCCTTCACAAGGCCCAAATTAATTTACCCTTTATTTTGTGTATTTTCCTAATTTAATTGTAATTTAAATGCTTTTTAATTAATAATAATTGTGTATTTAGATTTTTGGTACACACAAGGGTATTTTGGTCATTTCACAACTTGTATAAATATTAATCGAAGTCTTCAAAATTATTTTGTACCATATCTTGCTCGTTTCCAGAAGTTTGGGATCGATTCGGAACTTTAATTAAGTTTTAATTAAATTTTTAAAGTTTCAGGGGCATTTTGGTAATTTTTGCATGTTTTAAATTTTCGGGTTTTACAACTCTTCCCCTCTAACAGAAAAATTTCGTCCTCGAAATTTGCAAAGAATCAGAAGTGAAAGGATCGAAAACAAAATAGGGACGTACTAGATCAGAATACAAAATGCGGATAACTAGCTCATATCGATTCCTCGGTTTTCCAGGTAGCCTCCTGCTCTGGGTGGTTCTTCCAAAGAATCTTTACGAACGGAGATGAAATGAAACAGAAGACACAACGGACAGCAAACGGAAATGTAAAAAGACTTGTTTCTCTTGACTCTTCATCGCCGATCCAAAAGTAACTTCAGTTCCCAGAATTGACATATCATACGGAATTCAGATTGCAAGGATCATATTCAAACATGATGAATGGTTATCATATTCTCTCAGAAGAGATACAAGGATACGCAAGATTGTGACGGATATCCCGTCCATAGCATTCGATTAGACAAATCAGATGAGATCGTACAGAAAATAAATTGTAGGTGATATCAAATGGAAGAAACTTATAGCAGAACTTAAGATTCTTATTGGAATTACCAAGGTCAACAACCGCGTACCGAGAATCCAAACGTATCAAATCGTGTAACGGCGAAACAGATTAAGCGTATAGGTGGAACGAACCTAAATCTTACAAATGCGAAATTTCTCACATCCCTAATCAAAATTCTAAGGTTTCTAAAGTACTCCTCGAAATATCCTATGAACACAATGAGGGTACGTCATATGACGTAAGTATTATCACGTTCGCGAACCATCATAATACCAGCATCATATGAGTATACCATCATGATGGTCATACTTTATCTCAAGTCGCGAACAGGACTACTTATCTTAACCACCTATCAGTCTTTCTACTTCCTAAGGTTGGTCCAAAACAAACATCACTACGGATTCTAAATCGGAGGAATTTGAACGTACAAATAGCGTAACGAAATGTGTACACCTCAAAATGAAACTCGTCGTCGAGACGTTAGGTCTTCCACAATTCATCATCCTTCTCATAACGAACCAACGTCCAACACATGCATAATGAACATCGAACGGAATTTCTAATAGGGGAAAAGGCTCATTCAAGATCTTATCGAAAGGTAACGGAAACTTGAGTGGTCTAAGAGGAAATGAATTACGTCTTCAATATCTTCATCCTTTACAAAAATCAAATCTTCCGAATCCAAACGTTTACTACAAAATTTCATCCCTTCAATTTCATGATCTCGAATCCTTTCAAATTCCAAGTAGCCGCTCTCTTGTCTAATCATACGATCATAGGGTGAAAAGGAAATCATAAACTTGAGTCTGGTTCCTCAAGTCTTCGACACTTCTTCTGGACACTTCGGTGTGGTAGCGTGAATCTCTGACGTGATCACCGTGCATTCCTCCATTGGCGAGTCTGCTTCAGCTCTCAATTCATCTTAGTACAACTAAAATGACTAGAGAAACAAGGTTGCGTGTCTCCTACGGTCTGGTCGTCTTGATGCCCAACTGAAGTCTCCACGTGCTGCTTGGGGTATAATCGAGTCTCATCTCAGTCTGTCTTCTTCTCACCTGCTTCTCTCTTGGTAATGCCTGTCACGAACCTCTTCTGCACATCTTCTACAAGGTTTCTAACTCTGACAATGGTCTTCAGACCTGGTCCTTTTTGTGGAAGCTCTTTAGTCATCGGATACCTGGTGGTGTTGTTTGCTACAATCTCTGATCATCAAGTGAATCTATTCTTCTAGAACAAAGGGTCGGTTCACTTCATACTAAAAATGGTCAACGTGTTCCTCGATCGTCTCTGAGCACAAACATACTGTCATACTATGACAATTGTCCGAATACTTATGAAAACATGAATCTTCTAGTCAATACAATTGACATCATTCAAAACTCACAGTGGTCACACGGGTACTAAAGCAACTTCAGGAAATCTTCTTAGGGAAAAACTTCGTATCACAAATCTTTCTCTTCACAAATCAAATTGTAATGCTTCGCGGAACTTAATCTCAACTAATTAACTTCCTTCTCAGATGTTCTTATGGTTGCTTCTTCCGTCTTTCAAAATCAAATGAGGTCGTCTGCTATGGAGTTTCAAAAATAGAACAAATCAAATATTGATACGGGGAAATGGAATAATGATTACGGTTACATTCACGATGGTCGGTGTGCCGCCGCACACTTCTCTCTTTCTTCTTCATAAATCAACAGGAGCATTCAAGAGATCACTGAAGTGAACAATCTCATATTCCATCAATTCCTACCATCTCTTAACTTCTTCAGGTCAATGCAACTTCATTTCCCAACGGATCTCAAAAGGTTCATCAGAACACCAGAAATTCGTACAACAAACTTTCAAATGCCGGAGCTTTCCAAGAGTGGATACTAACAGGCGTTAGGAGAAAATTGGGAATCAAAGAGATCGGAGTATGTGCTTCATAGCAACAATAATCTTAACAGATTCAAATGATTGAGAATATCATAGTAAAATATGGTGAAGCAGATTGTTAAGGGTCGCATTTCAAAAACCATCAATCCATCATCAAGAGACCTCAAAGTCAAATACATCCAAAGGGAAACGGATTCTCAAAGCGAATGTAGTTGTCAAATCATACGGATAGTTCACATATCAAATTTAGGTACATGGTTCATCAAAGTGTGGGATGGGAGAGTATTAGAATATATCAAGGTCAAATATGTCAAATTGAAGGTTAGAATCGTGAACAGTTCAAATGTTTGGAATCTTGTTTAGCTTATAACATAGGAATGATAGGGTGTGCACCGATAGTAATACGAACATCGTTTAACTGACAGAGTAGAGGTGTATGGAATATCAGTTATTAGCATCAGCATGCTTAGATAACAATTCCGTACAGGACAAGTATCAACATCAAATCCTTCTAAAGGAAAATTGGTTAACATACCACGTTCATCATTCGAATGACGGAAAGTAAGACTTCCCCGTCTTCTGCGACAACGTTCTTATAAGGCATGACTAAAGGCAAAGGCACGATTCAGAGTGATGCGGAAGCAAATAATACTCACATGGATGTCCTAGACTACCCATTCCTCACCGGTTATGACTTATATTCCTATGGGAAAATTCTACGCAACTTCGCAAAGGTTATCCTACGAGCGCCAACAGTGGAAACTTAGGGTCCTAACTTACACAGGTCAAGGGTAGATGTACTACAAGTCGTAAACCTGTCTCTGAAACCATAATTGTAACACCCCAACCCGGCAAGGGTAGAAGTGTCATGAAAATGGTGACATATCAAAGGCAAGCATAACATACGACTTACATAATACAAATGGTTTAAAATATTACAAAGGAAAATATACCAAATCTACATAGTCATACATAAATGAATACTAAAACTAGGGTATCGTCTTCATAAGCTAATCTCTCATCCCAAAGCAAACCCAAGCTCCTGGCTTCCTACTAAAAACCTGCCGCAGGAAAAGAAATGCGGCTGAGCTTAAAAAGCCCAGTGAACAGATATATAATAAACGAAAACCAAAATCAAATGGAAATGAACAGACATATCATAATGAATGAGATATAGGAAAAGGAAATAAAAAGTAAGGTTTAGGACAGTCATCCACCACGAGCCCAAACAAATCAAATCATATCATATCGTAACCACAATCTTCAAATCATATAGAGGGGAGACCTCTCAGATAATCAGATAATATGAGGGGTGTCCTCATTCTTCAAATGGAGTAGCTAGCTCCCGAACTTTGTGAAAGACGTGGATTGCACCCATCATCAGTCACCAAATCAAATCATATCAAAACGAACTGTCCACGAACACGGACATGAACCTAGGATGCATCCATTCGCCCCCCGAACAAATCATATTGGCCATAACAAAACATATCATAGTGTGCTAGCATATCATAATCAAAATGGGGACGGTGTAACCAAATCACTAGGGCTACACGCTAGTCATGCCAGTGGTGCATCACAGACACGGCCATGTTACCTTCATGGCTAGGAAACGAACTTGGCTCGGGTATCAAACTGGGGTCAAAGGTCAAAGGTTCATATCAAAGCAAAGGTTCATATAATCATAGTCCAAATATCAAGGTTCAAATCACAGGGTTCATATCAAAAGGTTCATATGCCAAAGGTTCATATGCCAAAGGTTCATATAAGAGGTTCAGAAATCAAAGGTTCATATCAAAGTGTAGGGAACATAGCAATGGTATAGGGGAAAACCCTAATACGAATCCAAAATAAGAGACCGAAGGCTCCTTATACAAAGAGCAGAATATCTGTACCTTATTCCAAAGCAAAGCACAAACCAAAAGAATAAGATGCAAAGGATCATGTCCTCTCCTTCTTCACACCTAGAGGGGTAGAAAAGAATTACAACCCTTTCCATTTTAAGTAACTTTCCATTTTTAGCAGGTTTCCAAATTTAGTAAGTTACCACATTTAGCAAGATTCAAGTGATATAATTCAAGTCAAGTCTTTAATTAGCTTATTATGGAAGTAACATTCATTTTAACAAGTTACACAATTTCAGGGTTAATTATGACAAGTTTTCATAGTTCAGGGTTACAAGTGTAACTTTACCAAACTTCAAGGTTTAAAATAGAAATCTCATCATTTACCATTTGAATACTTTAAATTTCCAGAATTGCACATTTAGTCTTCACGTTTCCATATTTACAAGTTACACCCCTTTTAATTTTCTTAATTTACACATTACACTTTATAATTACATAAATTACAATTTAGACTTTATTAATATTACATTTGCACTTCAAGCCCTTCATTACTCATATTTACAGAAAATACCCTTTAATTTAATTATGGCATGACAAGCCCCTTCAAGTTTCATAATTTACGATTTACACCCTTTTTATTTAATTAATTACAAATTAACCTTATACTTATATAATTTACAATTTAACCTTCACAAGATTCATATTACACATCAAGTCCTTTTATTCCTTCAAATTACAGAAAATAGCCCTTAATATTATCATGTTACAACCAGCCCTTAAACTTTCGGTAATTTACACATTTGGTCCTTATACTTTTTAAATTACAATTTCGAATTATATAATTTACTATAATTACATATTAAACCTTTAATTTACCAATTTTACACCATGAGTACTTATTTTAACATGTTATACGAAAACACCCTTAAACATTCACAATTTTCACATTAAGTCCCTCTAGTTATCAAAGTTACATATTTAGTCTTTTAATTTACAATTTCAACCTTTAATTATTAACAATTACATATTAAGCCATTAAATTACCAAAATTACACATAACCCCCTGAATATAATTCATTACTCAAAACAGCACCAAGTTTCTAGAAATTACATATTTAGTCCCTCATTTTTATTTATTTTCAAATCGATTTATAACTTACAAATTAAATCATTATCTTGCCAAAATTACAAATAAGACCCTCATGTTATAATTTTTACATATTCTCCCAGGTCCATACAATATTACAAAAATATCCCACAAGTTTTAATAATTACAAAACAGCCCCTTAACATTTAATTATTAAATCGGTTTGCCTAAAACTATAACAAAATCAAACCCTAGCAATCCCAATCATTAGGCCATCATTGAATCATCATTGTATCACTTTTATTTCCAGATTTCCTCACACAAAAACCCTAGGTCGATTGATATAATAATTTTTCCACAATTTTCCCTTTTTATTTCATAAATCCGGTTTTAACTAAAATCCATAAATTACGAATTTGACTCAAACAAATCAAGGAACCATTTTTCTCATGTTATATGAAGCATATAGAACCCAGGAAAAATAAGCAAACACCTCAGAAAAATCGCATGGATTTATTAGATTCGATTATTCAAAATTAGGGTTTTATGCTATTTATTTTTCATTCGATCAATACATGAAGCATGGTTCGATTTCAATATTTTTCCCATGTTATATGTGATTGAGAGAGAGCTAGAAAAATACCAGAAATAATTTAGATCAAAGGATTTACACGCTTCGAATTATTGTTGCTCGGCTAGGGTTTTTCGAACCAATTAATTCACCATGAACACACGATCGACTCCAGGACTTTGTGGCTATTTTTCTCACCTTCCTTGCATCAAGAAGAACTCCAGAAAAATAGGTTTTTGATTTCTAAAAATCGGAGGTGGTGTGTGGGAATTTTAAGAGTGGCGGCTCATTGTATTTTTAGGGTTTAGAGGTGAAATAAATTTTTTGGAGTGATAAATTAGTGATAGGCCGACCTTGGGGAGGGCATGGGGCTAAATGACCGGCCTTCATAAGGCCCAAATTAATTTACCCTTTATTTTGTGTATTTTCCTAATTTAATTGTAATTTAAATGCTTTTTAATTAATAATAATTGTGTATTTAGATTTTTGGTACACACAAGGGTATTTTGGTCATTTCACAACTTGTATAAATATTAATCGAATTCTTCAAAATTATTTTGTACCATATCTTGCTCGTTTCCAGAAGTTTGGGATCGATTCGGAACTTTAATTAAGTTTTAATTAAATTTTTAAAGTTTCAGGGGCATTTTGGTAATTTTTGCATGTTTTAAATTTTCGGGTTTTACACCGATCTTGAGGACTAACTTATGATTAGGGATGCCGGACATTCTTATAGTGTTTAAAAATTCAGTAGTATACATAGACTCATCGTAGTTAAAATCTACGTCTATATCCGACACAGAATCTGAACTGTAGCAAACCTTCTCCCTACCAGATAGTTTGGACATCATGCGTTCATTAATTTTATCAACCTGCTCGTGAGTGGGTGCAAGAATAGCTCTGTCATGAAGATATTTCGTATCCCACAAATTATGCTCCTAATTACCATAAGTTTCCTTTATAATAGCATCAACATGATCGTCCGAGTTAGGTATTAGCATTTCTTCAGGGAACTCAACCTCCGCATGGCCGTCGTTTTTACCACCTATTTTCCTTTCGCCTATATTCAATATCCATTCCGCGAATTCGTTGATTTCTGCTGCGTCGCACCCAACTCTAAGCCTCATGTTTTTGGTAAGTTTTAAAACAGTGCAATACCTCCATAAATATGACATATTCAATTAAGCGTGTACAACATCTTGCCTAGATCCATTTGGAATGACCGGTAAGATTTGCCAAAAATCACCACCAAAAACAACAACTTTACCCCCAAATACCTTGTCATCAGCTGCTATGTCTAGAGATATGTCTCTCAATGTCCGGTCAAAGGCTTCATATGCAAGTTTATTAATCATTGGAGCTTCGTCCCATATAATTAACTTTGTTTGCCTTATTAAATCAGCAAGGTCTCCATCTCCCTTAATTGTACACATAGAATCCTCCACAATATTAATGGGTATTGCAAATCGTGAATGGGCTGTTCTTCCACCATCAAGCAAAAGTGATGCAATACCACTTGATGCCACATTTAGAACAATCTCACCTTTAGACCTTAAAGCCGCTGTCAACGTTTTGTATAAAAAGGTCTTACCCATGCCTCCATAGCCATAGACGAAAAACATACCCCCACTGTTATTATTGCATGCATCAATAATAGTCTTGTAAATTCCTTTTTGCTCGTTAGTCAAACTATTATACAGGGATTCATGTTGTAAAATAAGCTTCGGTATTTTATAGTCCAACTCATCATAAATCAACCTGTTGTATCCTTCCATTGTAAAAACGGAATCGGGGTAAGGCATGTTAACTATATTTTTCAAGCTCTTACCAGAGCTAAGTAACTTTTCCTCGATATATGTTAAACATATATTGCATCGCTGAGTATCACTTAGCTCTAGATCTGTAAAAAAAAGTGCTTTTTATAAACATTTTAATAGAAATATATTACGTTTATATATGTGAGAAATATTTCCATTTGAAAAATGATGTGTTACCTGGATGTTTTCGTTTCTTCCTTTCTAATTCGAACACATCCTCCGCCAACAGTTTTCAAGACTTCTCCCAAACAATCTCAGGCCTCGACATAGTATCAGTTAATATTAAACTTACAAAATAATTTCGTAAGTAATCTCCCATACCCCCATTGACTTGCTTCAATAAGTCCATCGATGTACTCCTTGTCATCATCAAGCAATCCACGTGCAAAGCATGCATCTTTGCATGTAGGATACACTACACCATCAAATTCCCTAAAATCTTCCCACTCTCGAGCACCTTTCACATGGTTTAAAAGCCTACGTAAATAAAAGAGATCCCCCCAGGAAGGAGGAACATGGTGTATCCGTCCAATGCTTTTACCTATGGAAAGGAAACATATGTTTATAGTCGAACATTTATGATAAAAATATATAATAGCATTAAAAAATAGATATCCTGCATGAAGTTAAAAAGTTTTTTTTGATATATATATGTACCTTGCTTTCTTTTTGTCCAAATTCTATCGGTTTTATTCCAAACATAGTATTTTGGAATTTCGACGTATAAAAGTTCTTGAGCTTCGGAATCTGTTTTATTAAGATCCATCCAAGCTAAGTACTTAGAAGTATTTGCTGAATTCTTCTCAAGTTGAAAGTCGATACTTTCAGTGGGATCAAACACAACAGATTGTTGGTTTGGCACGTGAAATGGTAGTCGTTCAACAGCAGGAAATCTGTGATGAATATCAAACTTGAAATTTCTCCACGCAGCCTCACATGAAGATAAGTAGCGACAGTCATAGTAATCCTTAATCTCATCCTTTTCTTCATCTTCAACAGCCGCAGTGACTCTATCTGGACCCTTGTTTATGTACTTAAAAAGGTACTTAATTGATCCAAATTGATTGCACCATTCTACGTTGATGTGAGCTTGATATCTAAAAACAACATAAAATAAAATTCATAAAATCATACTTTGGGATAAGTATGAAAACAGATTAATATATATTTTTAGTACCTTTTCAATAAAGTAGGGTTGTACGGGACAACAAAGCCACCATCAAGATCAGCTCCTTGTTTTCTAACACTTCTGCCATTATCACTTCTTTTGTATATGGCATATCCACTCTCATCAATGAAAGTGGACTCACTGAATTTCTTTGGGAAATTCTTAGAACACTTATTCTCAACCATGCATGGGCAGTTTCTATGTTCGGGACCACATGGGCCGTGCATCGTAAATTCTTTGACCAAATTGTGTAGCTCGGGGTCTTGATCTTTATCGGGTATTTCAGCGGATATGCACCTATCTATGTCAGCCGGTAATCTCAGCTTATCAGCTGATTCCAACCATACACAAAGATGACAATGAGGTAAACCACGCTTCTGAAATTCTATCGTATATACTTCTGTTAAAAGATTAAGACACATTTACTGGTTAATGAAAAATAGACAAAGTATTTCATTAATTATTAATAGAAGTGTTTGATGGATGTTAACAGAGAAAGGAATTTACCTGCTCGAACTCGTCCAAATACTTTTTTCTCTTTTATATCTTTTAACAATTGATCAAGCTTCATTTTAAATACCCTTGTTGTAGCGTCTGGTCGATCTTCAGATTTCAAACCCCTTTCTTTGAGAAACCTTGTAATTTCAGGCCACTTCGGATTACATGTAAATGTAATAAACAAATCAGGATATCCATAGAACTTGCACATTGCCATCGCATCCAAATAGTTTTGTAACATGTAACGTGGACTACCGGTGTATGATGACGGTAAAATAACTTTGGATCCACGTTTTTTATTTAGTTGTTTGTGTGACTCCGCTGCTTGTGCTAATCTTGTATACGTTTCACACCTAAGTTCCTTTTGCTGTTTACGTACGTATCGCATCCTTTCAGCCTCCACCATAGTATAACCGTCAACCAAAAATTGTTGAAATAACCTTCTTCCATTCAAAATTGTTGAAAAAATGTTTGGCCGGTCTTGAATGCGATATGCAAACCATTCACGCATGGTCACATATATTTTTTTTGCATCTGGTGTAGCATCGGTAATACCATAATGGTAAATGTCTGTACGATATCCATCTTCCGCGTATGGGAACAACAACGGATATTGTAATGGAAGGAATGACACGTGGAGCTCGCTAATTGTTTTCATCTTTCCACTATTTTTGTGGACAATGATGTCTCTTTCATTAGCCATTGAATCAAAATCACCAACAATGAGGGCTGCAACTTCATTTGAAGTTGGTAGGTCGTATTGCCTACCATCATGTGGACGTCTACCTATAAGCCTGATCCTGACATTTGATTCACCTTCCGCCAATTTTCGTCCAGCATACCTATACTTCTGAACCAAAGGGTTGTTAAGATCCAGCATGTTTTTAATGTCGTTTGTGAGTTGCGGGTCTATGGTTTTTGTTGTTGACGAAGATGCATTATCGCTTGAACTAAAACAAAAGTGAAGTGTAATCATTAGAATATGCATAATGATAATATGCAAATATAAGTGTTAAATTCTATGAAGAACAATACTAACCTAACAACATTAATGCGGTTTTGAACCTCATTTGCTGGATCATATATGTAAAGCTGTCCAAACTTAGGTGGTTCGCCTTTTTTTGGTAAGAAATCACCCATTACGTGATTGTTTTCCCCTTGTATTCTAAAACAATATGGACCACGTCCAGTATTAACCGTCGTATCTTGTTTACCAGACATCCATGTAAAAGCAAACATGGAATTATAACGTCGTATGTTTTCCAAAAAAGTGTTGCTGTTAGGGTGTTCCGATTTTAAAAGTCGCGTTAACAAAGTTAGAGGATTCTTCAATGCCACTGGTAGTTTAACTTTACCTCGACCACAACAAATAGAATAGCCATCATCGTTAGCTGCATTAGTAGCTCCCCTTCTACTTTCAGCAAGCCACAACAACGCACCACATTTGTCACATTGTTGAGTCGGATCTCCGTGGTCAAAATACTCTATTCAAAATTTAATAAATGTATTTTAATGAATTGCTAAAAAACATACACAATAAGGGAGAGTTTGTTGAAATATTGAATATGGGTTGCACCTTTAGAAATGCCTGATCTACGATCCGTATATCCATATTCATCTTCAGTATCTTGGTCTGACAATTCAAATGGAGTAATACTTGCAATTGACTTGCCTTTTTTTCTTGTGCTAACTTCAGATGATGATTCAACAGTAGGATCCGTAACACTACTTGATGGTATACTTGAAGGATTACCTGTAAATGCCCCTAAGGTTAGTTATACACTCATGACTAAATATAGTTAATAAAAACCAAGTATAGTAGTATATCTTACCAATGTCAAATTATACCGGGGTCCTGTTTTTTAATCTTGTTCTATTATTAGTCGTTGAAGTTTTACCTGTAATGAATAATGCAGACTAAATATGTGAATAAGATATAAATATGTTGGTATTTAGCAATTCATAATTTTATCAAAAAAAAAATTAAAAAAAAAAACGTACTTGTATAAGTGTGGTGAATCTGTTGTTTTCCATTTGTAACATCCGGAGTTTGAAAAATAGGAGATGATGATCCAACACCAATGCTGAAAGGGGTGTTTGGAACATGTAGTTGTATGGTACGGCGTGTGTCAATATCTATTAAATGTAACATAATAAATAATGTATGTCGGTGTTAACTTATAGGGAATACATATGTATACATATATACATTATTGAGAAACAATTGATTGTAAGATATAAGCAATTACCTTTTGTAATGCAGGAGCCAATATTTGGATCAAACGAAGGGGTACGGTTAATTGGAGTTTCACATGAAGATTGAAAGGTATTATTTGTTGGTATTGATTGATCACCTACTATAAAAACATTTTATTAAATATTTTCACATGGATAACATTGCCATTTTACGGTAAAATAAATTTAAATAAAAATTAAACTAATAATGAATGCATGACAAAAAAGTTACCATTTTGTTGAGGTCTTTTCCGGGGCCTTCCAACTGGTTTACGTGGGTTTTCTGTAACAGGCTGTGATGGATACAAATTGGCATTAATTGATGTCCAAGTTTCCTTAAAGGTGGAGCAATATTTTTATATGTTGCATTCTGAGAAACAATAGGCCTCTGAGTTGCAAAATTGTTCCCATAACATGAGTTGAGTAATGTTTGGTTTGGCAATGAGACTGAACCTACAACCACATTATGAAATTAATTTATATTGAAATTACATGGTTTAATAAAAGATAACAAAATGAACAAATAAATAATAACTGTGAAATTTTACCTGATGTAATGGGCGATAATGGAAATCTTTGTATATTGCCCCCTGGTATAGGGGTAACAACATCTGTAGCCGTCGCTACATGTCTATTACTTATTGAATGATTTTCCTTGTTTTGTAAAACTCCAATACTTTTATTAGCCAGTGCCGCTGTATCAGCATGAATCTTACGTGGGCGTCCTGGCTTCCTTTTTGGTGGTGCCAACGTTAGAGCTTTTGATCCAACAGTTGGAATGATCGTAGCATTAGGTTGAAAAGAACTTGTAGGTGTTACTACTTGGAAGTTTTTTGTTATAGTATCAACAGATTTTGTTTGGTTAAATGGAGAGGCATATGTTCTAGGTATATAGATGGGCTAATAATTAAGATTTGGACTAACAACAGTGGCTTGTGTAGCTAAATCTTTATTACTTGATACAACAATGTCATGTTGTTTTTGAGTGAAAATATTGTTAACATAAGATGAGTTGTTTAATGATTGATTATTGGCTGACAATGTACCTAATTAACAAACATATACTTATCAGAATGGTTCATCAAGTAGTTCTAAGTCAAAGAAACAACAAGTTTGGCATTGCAAGAAATGCAAAGAAATAACGGCTGTTGGAATGAAGTATGTCAAAAACAATTATATGCAGAATACCATCACGTAAATTATATAACATAAAATCTCAATAATAATTAATTTAAATAGTCAGTATAGTATTAACTTACGTGCTCAGTGTCACGTATACTTCCCACGGACTTCTTCACAGATCGTTCAAAAAAATCTTCCGGAGTCAAAAAAATTTTAGCAGGGGAAAAAACGATAATTGTATTATTTTTTGGATCATATCCATCAATGTCTGCATACCTATAAAATTGTATATGAATAAGGTATTTAAGGATGCTTTTTTTTATACATATATGTTGTATGATTAGCATAGTAATAAATTGTGATATTGTGTTACCTCTGTTTAAAGGCTGCAATTTCAGGGAGATCCTCATTGATGTAAATCTTTGTAGACCAAAGAGCATTGCTTACAGACGGTTTGTCTGCAATATTGATTTGATAAGATACATTTACTAAAATGAATATGAATATAAATGTAAAATGTACAAAATTTAATATTACCATTGTAGTATGTCACTTTAGCCAGTTGGAGAATCAACACAGCATGCCCAACTTTGTCACTCATTTCAGACAACTTATCAAACTTCTCAGCCCAAGCATCAAAGAAGCAACACTCCAACCTTCCACCACTGTTAAAAGAAGGCATCATTAAAATAAAAGATTGCATATCACCAAATGGATAGTTTGATCAGACAAAAACTTACTCGACATCTTCAAGTACAACAGTTCTCCTTATCTTGTCAACACCAAATTTATTAAAAGGGATGGGGTCTGAAATGGATACAATTGTTCCAATAACATCTGTGTTATGTGTATTCATAGATGGTGAGAATTATTAACTAAATTAATTAAATAAATATAAATGTTAAAGAAATAATAACTTACCAACCAAATCATTCTCTTTGAAACGTCTGGTGGTAAAGTTTGGGAAAGGCTGAAACTTAAAGCCACGTGTGTTGCTGTCAAAGCTTGCAAGCCTGGTAACAGAAGTGTTTTTAAACATATTCATTTTGAATCGGCGATTCAGTAATGGAAACCTGCCTCCATTCTCACCCACACCAAAGTTACTTATGCGGTAACAGGATCCCTCATCAATTAACAACTGAAACTTATTTATATGATCCTTCTTCACAGTGGCTTGAATGCGATTTCCCTGCAACATGAATTATTATTTATATTAGTCTAAACTAATGTTGTTTATGTGGAAACCGTAGAGGGGGTGAATACGTTTCCCTTTAAAAACTTAAAACTTTTTTGTATCAAATAACCGATCAAGTGTGACGTAATATGAAAAGTGTCAACAATGGTTATGTATCATCTAGGGATGAATAAATTAAACTACAACACAAGCACAATCAACCATGACACATACATAACATAAGCAACTAGCCACACAAGCATAAACACAATGCAAATATAAACATAAAGCGATAAGGAATAAAATGAAAGTAAAGAGATAAGTTAGAAGGCGCAAACCAGATACGGTGATTTATAGTGGTTCGGTCACGAAGCTCCTCTTCGCCCTACTCCACTCCCCGAGTACCCAACTCGAGAGTTACTTCACTAATCAACAAACTCCCTTCAGGCGGAGAAAACCGTTACACGTTGCTTAACTTGTTTTCCGACACTAAGCTAGATGTCGAGTGCTAATCTTAGCTAGCACCAATCTACCACGATCTACCCGATCTACACCTTACATGTCGCTTATCCTATTTCCGACACTAAGCTAGATGTCGAGTGCTAATCTTAGCTAGCACCAATCTACCACGATCTACCCGATCTACCCTTGATCCACATGATCAATCACACAAGCCCAATGGCTTCAAGAGATCTTCACTATCTCTTAAGATCACAATGATCTTGACTCACTCTCTCACAAAAGAAAAATAATCTTGATGTATGCTATGATACAATCAAGAGTGTAACCAATGTTACAAGACCTAACAACTCCAACACTTTGTATCTACTTGGATACTTTGTGTTCTTCTCTTGCTAATCAAGAGGGATGACAACACTTTGTATCTAGGATACTTTGTGTTCTTCTCTTGCTAATCAAGAGGGATGACAACACTTTGTATCTAGGATACTTTGTGTTCTTCTCTTGCTAATCAAGAGGGATGACAACACTTTGTATCTAGGATACTTTGTGTTCTTCTCTTGCTAATCAAGAGGAATGAAGAGGATCACTTGAGTGGATGATTGGATCACTCTTAAACAACCTAAGACTCTCCAAATGATCAAAGAAAGTTATCTAAGTGAAGAGGGATAAGACCAGAGAAAAAGGACTGGAAAAATCAAGTTGGAAGTGTGGAATGGTCCACTATTTATGGCAAAGGAAAATCTGACCGTTACAGACCCACGGCTCCACTAAATACCCGACGGCTCCGTTAAATTTAATGGAGCCGTACCTATTTAATGGTGCCGTAGACGCTCCTTCGTTTGTCTTTAGTGGGGAAGGTTTATTTGGGGAAGTTGGAGCTGTTTTGGGGGGAAAATGACTGTTGGTAATTCAAAATAATTTGAAATGATTTTTCCAAATAAAACATTTCTTTTTAATTCAAAAATAATTTGTAAAATGTATTTTTGAAAAATGTTTTGTCACATTTATAAAAATGTGAATTTTAGAAAAATATAATCCTTTGATCATTTGTCAAGTAGTAGATTTGTTTGTCCATACCTTGAGTGATTTATGTCGGGATGGAAATCTACGACTTCGTTGAAGCATACTTGAGACGTCGGGAGGTGTTGATGTAAGTATTCATTGATGATTTGTGTTTACATGTAACTTTTACATTTTACGTTATGTATTACAAGTTACATGTTTGTCATTATTAAAACCGAAGAAACCGTGTAGTTTAAACATCGTAATATTTGCACTAACAATCTCCCCCTTTTTGATGATGACAAATATGTAAACCGTAAGACATAGTAAAATGTAAAAGTTACATGTTTATACTTCCTTCTCCCCCTTTTGTCGAATCAAAAAGGTAGTTGCCTCGAGCGCTTCCTTGGATTTACTTCCTACTCCCCCTTATTGCACTACTATCCTTTCTCCCCGAAAGGCGAGCTTGCATCATCCCAGTGAAGCCTTCTATCAACACTTGTGAAGACGACTCCATGCTATGTATTCAAATACTTCCGAGCTCCCCCTAGCTCAATGCTCCCCTATGGTGACTTAAACCCCTTGTTTATTTACCTTAGTATCTAGCGGATCCATGGATCAAATTCTTACAAAGGCTTTTCCTACATCAAGGGTTAGCTTCGTGCAGCATAATATATAACAGTATAGGAGCAACATTATAGGGATAGAATACACATAGCAAGACATGCATGGGTTAAACTATGTTAACACGTAAGTGTCACAACCCGACCGAAAACCTAAGGTGTAATTGTTCACTCAATCATACTAATCAAGAACGAGATTCGTTCATTGACTGACACACTAAATGACTTCTTCCAAGTTGTCATTGGGAAGGAAAGTTCTAACAAACCTTTTGAACAACATAATCATCTACCAAGGATGATTGATGTTAAGGATAGTTTGTTAATAAGACATACTCTGAATGATTACTATTATGACTAGTCGTGCCATAAAGTAGACTCGATAGAGGTTATACTTAAATAATTCCATAAGGTGGGAGAGTGTTGGTTGTGGTGACAACAAGGACAACTTGGGTTATGTGGTTGTAGGGGATAAATAATGGAATGACCCATTAGTGGTTGTGGTGAAGGTGATAGTGATAAGGATGATGTGTTGGTGCCAAGTCCAAAGAGGTTTGATGGTGATAGGGTTAGTGTGATGGCTAAAGGTTGTGGTGGACTTGGTGGAGGTAAGGGTGTAGGAATCCTAAAGATGTAGGATGATGATGATGTGGTTGGAGGTGTTGGTTTTGCCCTTTGAGGAAAGGTGGGAAATGATGGTTTAGGTTAATATATCGTTTGCACTGACAATGAGATGCATGATATAATTCAAAAGGGAAAAAGAAAAAGGTGTATGTGATTCTAACAGGATTGTTGGTGGATATCTCTAACGGGGTTAAGGTAACGAGGTTCTAGGTTTCTAGGTTGGATGATCCTAGTTGTGTGTTAGAGATAATTTGGTGCATGAAGGGTTTCATGTGTTTGTGAGGGTTGAAGGTTGTTGAACTAACTATCACTTATCCAAAGTGACGAGTAGTTGTAAGGTTTGAGTGTGATGAGTTGAAGGTTATAAGGTTTGAGTGTGATGTTCTATGGGTTGAAGGTTCTTAGACTAACTAGATGTAAAAGATAAAGAGGAAAACAAACGTTGACGAAAGCGATGAGCTTAGTAACGTCATGACAAGTGGTGGATAGCATACGATAAACTTCACCTTTGAAGTCACGTAGCTCTTCTCAATCATTGTGAATATTCATAGAATATTATGATGAGGCATGCGATTACTAGGAGATATCCTAAGGGTTAAGAAGATAAAATCTTCAGGGTTGTGAGGTTGGTGACAAGGTTCTAGTGGGGTTATCTCAACTTATCCTAGCGGTTTTTCGCTTGAGGTGTGTGGAAGGTGTGTGGGATGCGGAAGCATTGGTAGTGTTTAGTACCATGCGGAAGTGGGAGGGAAAAGGCTAAGGAATCAGATGATAGATACAATCTATTCTGATAGGAGACGGTTTTAGGTTCAAGACTACATCGAGTGGGTTTTGATGGTGTTAGTGAGAATTGAAAGCAAGATTTTTGACAAAGAAAATTTCACATATGTTGTGATTTTTCTGGACCTTAGATTAAAAGAATTTATACCGAATAAATTCCTTTATGAATGAATCCACCGGGATTCGATGAACGTTTGTCGAGAACGAGAAATGACATTTAATTGCATTTCGCAAATTAAATAAACTTTAAATACTTCGGATGAAATATTTAAGTTGTCATTGGAGTTTAAGAGGATTTTACGAATAAATCTTCGCTTTCGACACGAGGAGAGAATTTATACCTAATAAATTCTTTGACCGGTACTGGACGAGAAGAAATGACTTTTATATTTCCGAGGAAATACATAGGTAGTCATTAGAGCGATGTGAAAGATGACTTAATATTTCCAGTGAAATATTTAAAAAGTCATCAGACGAGACACAGGATATGACTTGACATTTCCAGTGAAATATCTAACAGTCATGGGACGAGATCGAGGGAATGACTTGATATTTCCAGTGAAATATCTAAAAGTCATGACACGAAATAGAATAGATGATCTCAATATTTCCAGTGAAATATTCAAGAGATCATGCTAGGAACGTGAGGGATGACTTAATATTTTCAGTGAAATATTTAGATAGTCATGAGAGGGATTTAAAGAATGACTCAATATTTCCAGTGAAATATTTAAAGAGTCATGAGACAAGACGCACGAGATGACTACAATATTTCCAGTGAAATATTCAAGTAATCATAAGAGGGGTACGAGAGATGACTTTAATATTTCCAGTGAAATATTTAAATAGTCATAAGTTTTATGGAAAAAGTTCCATCATTCCTAGGCCTAGACGGAGATGGTAAGGGGATTCTCGGTTGAGAGGTTTGGTTGATTTAAGGGTTTCTATGTGCTTCGCACGTGAGTGTTTCATGGGGTTTTGAAAGATGTAAAGCTAAGCCTATGGTGCTGATTTGCAACAGGGTATGGGATCTTAAGATGTGTATATTCACACGAGGATGAAAGGAACTACTAATTACTTATATAGTAACTTGTGAGTCCTTTGGATGAGCGTTTTAACATATGTTGTTAAAAGGCTTAAGTATGATGTTTCGGATATGACATTTAACAATTGCGATCGCAAGTTAAACTTACTTGAATATTTCGGATGAAATATTTAAGTTGTCAACCCTACTCCGAGTTCTACTAGGTTTGTTCCTAACCTTCCCATGACAAAAGGGTGTATTACTTGGAAGAAGGCGAAGTGATGACTGGGGAATTAGGGTAACTTCGCGACTACTTTGACTTATGGGTTTTGACACTAGTGTATGGCTCTATGACTTCTAAGGGTTCATAGTGATGGGCATACCTAATTCCTAATGTGTCAAAAGGACATAGTGTGGGTGCAAACTTTACAAGTAAATCATGTAAAATGCACATAAGGAATAAATGCAAGCATCATGTAAAACATGATAATCATTTAGCATTTAAGATCATGAAGACATTTAGCCATATCTTACGAGAACACGTATGTGGGATGCAAGCAATCTAGGTTTGCTAAGGCAGATCCTAATTACTACTTGTTCAAGATGACATCCTAATGGGAGATAAAGTTCACCGATGTAAACTATCTCTAGTCAAATGTAGGAATGAAAGTTTTTCAAGTTAGAGAATGAGTATGAGACTATCACTAGTGGTGCTCAATTAAGGCTAAACACGACCATTTTTACGGGTTATACACGAACCCAACTTCTCTCCTGGAAGCAATCCAACCGTTAGGTCAAATTGAATTTCTAGTGCGATAGGTTCTCCAGTAGTCATTCTCATGTTAGAAGAATTTAAATTCCTATATTTGCCTCTCGAAGTATAGCAAATATGATTTTATCTAGTTTTGCTATACATGGCCTAATATGACTCAATTAACCATACTTTGAAAGTAGGTTAAGAAAATGACATGTCTTACACAACTCCTAACAAAGGCAAGCGAGATGTTTTAATTTCGTGTTTGAGATTTAGAGGTTGTTTGATGGAGATGGTGTATTTTATGATCTCTTGGACAACATCTTTGTTTGTTGAGTTATTACATGTTATTTTAACATGATTTGGTTTCCTAGAACCAAGATGTTAATACAAATAGCGTCTCAAAAACGTTATTTATATTCTTTGATCTTTCATTAGTTTTGTTAATGACAAATAAAAGGAATATCTTTTAGCAAATAATAAATACTAGCTTAAGTCTCTTAAGTACACATTTTACACTTCACATAATAACCAAGAATTACAAGTTTAGTAACTTGTTTCCTTAAAAGGAAACTTTAATTCTTAAACCATTCCATGACATCATTGCATGCATCACATACAATATCTTTGATATATCTTGGTTAGATTTGCAAGATACATAGTTGACATTTGAAGATCTTGGATGATTTGGTAAGATACAACTAAGATATGGTAAGAGACAACTAAACCTTAGCTGTCACATCCCACGGATCTAAATCATATGAAGGACGGATCCCTTATGAGGGATCCGTGGGATCCGTGAGCTGAAGATCAGCTTGCCTATAAATAGGAAGCTGATCATTTGGTTCTCTCATCACTCATATAGCTTTAACACACATATTCATTCAGTACATATCTTACTAACATCATTCATAGTTGCATTTCACTTTGATCTTTCATTTTGTAGAAAAGAGATCAAGCATTCAAGGATCTACAGAACCGTAATCCTTTAGTTGCATTACTGTGTGATATTGTAGTTTGTTTCACACATCATATCTATCATTTGTAATCAGTGAGTGTGGTTAGTGCTTTAGTCCTTAAAGCACAAAGAGTGTAGGGAGTGGTTGTACCCGTGTAAAGAACTCGACATCTAGCTTAGTGTCGGTAAAGTAAATAGGCGACGTCAGGTTGGTTCTACCTTGTGAAAGAACCCGGTGTTTAGCTTAGTACCGGAAAAGGAAGTAAGCGACGTGTAAAGGTTTTCTCCGCCTAGAAAAGGAGTTTGTTTATTAGTGAAAGATAAACTCTCGAGTAGGAAACTCGGGGAGTGGAGTAGGGCAAGGAAGAGAGTCCTTGTAGCCGAACCACTATAAACAACAATGTCGTGTGGTTTGATCTTTCCTCTCTTTATCTTTTGTTTACATTGTGTAATTATTTATTTGTGATTGTTTCCTTTGAAATTAACATATAGTAACAAAGCAAATAAAACTTGAAAAACGGTAAAAACTATTCAACCCCCCTTCTAGTTTTCCACAATTGGCATCAAGAGCTACGTTACTTAAGATCTTTAAAATATATTGTATTTTAAAACTTAAAACGATCCATGGATTTTGAAAACTTTAAAGAAGGGCAATCTATGCAGAGACCACCTCTATTTGAACCAAATTGTTTTATTTATTGGAAAAATCGCTTTGCGACTTATGTAAAGTCAAAGGACATAGATCTATGGTATATTATAGTTGATGGTGATTACAAACCTATTAGTAATAATATTTCGGGTGGTCGGGATGAAGGAGCTTCTCTTACTCGTCACAGTGATGAGCAAAAGAAACTAATTGCCAAAAATAATGAAGCCAAAATGATGCTTTATAATGCCTTACCTAAGAAAGAATATGAAAGAGTTTTTATGTGTAAAATGGCTAAGGATATTTGGCAATCTCTTATTATCACACATCAAGGGAACTCACAAGTAAAAGATAACAAAATTGATCTTCTTGTCCAACAATACGAACAATTTGTTATCTCTGAAGATGAGACCATTGATAGTGCGTTTGCTAAGTTCAATACTATTATTACATCACTTAAAGCACTTGATGAATCTTTTTCTAGTAAGAATTTTGTCAGGAAATTTCTAAGAGCACTCCATCCGAAATGGAGAGCAAAAGTGACAGCTATTGAAGAATCTAAAGATCTCTCAAGCATGACACTGGATGAGCTCATAGGAAACCTTAAAGTTCACGAAATGATTATGGAAAAAGACTCGGAAATTGTCAAAGGCAAAAAGGAGAAGATTAAGTCTATTGCCTTGAAAGCCAAAGTCGAGTCAAGTGATGATGATGAGTCTTGTTCAAACAGTGATGATGAAGAGTATGCCATGGCCGTGAGGGATTTCAAGAAATTCTTCAGGAGACGAGGAAAGTTTGTAAAACCACCTCGTAATGAAAAGAAATCCTCTCGGAAAGATCGTGACGATAAGAAAGGTAAGGTTGATAGGAAATGCTATAGGTGTGGTGACTCCAGTCACTTAATAGGAGAATGTCCAAAGCCTCCAAAGACCAAGTCTCAAAGAGCCTTCGTTAGTGGAGCTTGGAGCGATAGTGAAGGAGATGATGATGATGAGCCTAAGAACAATGAAATGGCACTTATGGCTAATGACACAGAAGAGGTACATTCTGATTCATACTCCTCTATAGATGACGAAACCTTAGAAGTAGAATATAACAAACTGTGTGACGTTACTTTAAAAATCATAAACAAAAACAAGTTTTTGAAAACAAAGACAACACTTTTAGAAAATGAAGTATTTTGGCTTAAAGAAAAAGCAATACGAATTGAAAAAGGTAAAGATAGTAAAGAAACGTGTGTGTCTTGTTGATGAACTCAAATAAGTACATTTTATTACTATCATTTATCCTATTAATTTGACTTGTTTTACTATATTATGTATGAGGATTGATACTTAATCGTTTACTTTTGTAATTCTCAGGTAAAAACAAGCATTTGGTGAAACTTAGCGATTTTGGACTAATTATGGAGCAAAACGTGCATAAAGTTGAAGGTCTACTGACATGGACAAGATCAAGTCAATTCTGCTCCAGATGCGCCGCATCTCACTCTCGACATGCGCCGCATCTCTATCAAGATATCACCAGATACGATCCAAGATACAAGAGGACATGCGCCGCATCTAATCATGGAGTTACGCCGCATCTTCTGGCGGTGTACGAATATTCCTAAATATTATAATCTTGGACCCCACGCGAAGTTAAGTACATGCGCCGCATCTACTTAGTAGATGCGCCGCATCTTCCCTCAGACAGAAACTATAAATACCCCGTAGACCAGACGAATTACAAGTTCCGAAAAACCTAAAACCGAAGTTCGAACAGGAGAAACAAAGGACGAATTCAGTCAAGGAGGCAGCACAAGACACACCCAAATCAAAGATACAAGAGCTGTAAGAAGGTGCTGCATGTGTTTAATTCATTAAGTAG
The DNA here is from genome assembly GCA_021014915.2 of Artemisia tridentata subsp. tridentata. NCBI lineage: Eukaryota > Viridiplantae > Streptophyta > Magnoliopsida > Asterales > Asteraceae > Artemisia > Artemisia tridentata. The sequence continues at coordinate 500,230,299 of CP139509.1, forward strand.
TTTTGTTTTATTGTGTTAGCAAACTTTAATTCATCAGGATTGGTGGCTTGTGTAATGTAACAACGAAAGATTGCACTCCCTTTAATACTTGCTTTCCCATCAATTAAAGTTTATATGTTGATGTCTTTGGTTACTACTTATTAGTGCATTGATAACCTCTGTGTTTATTAGTGGCTTGCGGGCATTTGACTGCGGGACATAATGTGGCTCTCACGGTTATTACTAAATTGATCACTTAGGAATAACTTTTAGACATAAGTAATCATTAAGGGTTTACTCGCCGATAAGATTAGGACCAACAAGAAAGGGTTAACTACATACACTTCATATAAAGCTATCAATAAAACAAGTGACAATCTACTTAATCATTAGGACAGCCCTCTTATTGTCTCAAGTATTTATCTGTGTACGTGTGTGCTACTTGCTGATTCGTGCCTATTGGTTTATTTTATTATTTAATTGCAAACAAACCGTGCCAGTCTCTCAGGCTGAAACCCCCTTGCGTTAGGATATTAAAATACTGATTAGAATAACGAGATAATACGTTCCACTCTTAGTGATCGACACTCTACTTACCATTATCTTCATACTGACCGGGTACACTGCTCGTTAAGTGTGTGTGTTATTGATAAGTCGGCTAAATATAAATTTAAAACTTGAGTAGGCATTAAAACTGCTAAACCGCAACGACACATCACGCGCATCAAGTTTTTGGCGCCGCTGCCGGGGAGTGAATTGTTATTATCTGTTAATTTGATTAGTATTTTAATTAGTTTTTTTTCTTTTTATTAGATTAATTGCATCATTGTACTATTTTGCATATTTGTTGTATTGTGTGTTAATTGTTTTCTTTTTGTGTGTTTATTTTCGTTTGTGTGTTTAATTTTTGTTTTTATTTTTCGTATTTTTCTGTTCTGCTATCGTTGTACTGTGCTAAATCAAACGATACGGCGCATCTGATCTCTCAGATACGGCGTATTGCGTTTAATTTTTAAAAAAATACAACGCGTTTAATTAATTCGATACGACGCATCTTTTCCCCAATATACGGCGTATCTGTTTTTAATAAGAAAATTTTTCTAAGCGATAAAGTAATACGACGCATCTGCTTTAGCAGATACGGCGTATCTGTTTTCGATTAAAAAAAAATAATAATAATAATAATAATTTCTAAACGTTAACGCCATACGACGCATCTGCTTTAGCAGATACGGCGTATCTATTATTTTAATTAAAAACAGTTTGCGAATTATTAAACAGATACGGCGTATCGATCTCTATCGATACGGCGCATCTTTCTGAATCAAAAATCGATATTTATTTTTAAACGTAACGAAAATACGGCGCATTAACTTTCGTTAATACGATGCATTTAATTTTAATTAGATAAGTTGATTTTTGATTAATTAATTCGATACGGCGCATTCTTAAATTCTAAAGCGGCGTATCTATTTTCTGGATAAAGTCTGATTAAATTTTAACGTATTAAGATACGGCGTATCCAACTTTTTGGATACGGCGCATCGTCTGCAGATATCAGTAACTTTAATTTTTCGTATTCCGTTTTCGTTATTAATTATCTGATATATTACTTTCTCGAGCATACCCTACTGATATTTTTGTGTTGATTTCAGGAAGTGCATGACCAGGAGTTCTACGAAGAACTTGATTCAACCTTTCGAAGATCCTGAACGAGCCCTACATTCGCTTAAAAGGCTTTTCAACACAAGAAGCTTTGATCTTTCAAGTTCACTCGAGCTTGATTACTTTTCTGAAGAAAAAGAGGAAGTTGAAACAGAAACAATGGGCGAAAACACTACTATGGAGGAATATATGAACAATACCCGTGCTGATTACACTTCAGGAGTTGCTAGACCTAAGTTTGATGATAATTCAAAATTTGAGTTGAAGGGTCAGTTTCTCAAAGAGCTAAGAGAGAATGCTTTCAGTGGGACGGAACAAGAGGATGCTAATGAGCATGTTGAAAAGGTCCTGGAGATTGCAGATTTGTTTACTTCAGAAGGAGTCAATACCGATCAACTCATGCTAAGAATCTTTCCAATCTCACTAAAAGGAGCTGCTAACAAGTGGCTAAGGAATGAACCTGCTAGTTCAATCACTACATGGGAAGGTTTGAAGAGCAAATTCCTGAAGAGATATTGTCCACCTGCTAAGACTGCTAAAAAGATGGAGGCTATCAATAGTTTCAAGCAAGAGCCTGATGAAACCCTTTATCAAGCTTGGGAACGGTTTTAAAGATTTATTGATAAAATGTCCTCAACACTATCTAACCCCTATGCAGGAAATAATATTGTTTTATCAAGGATTGGACGTGCCTACAAGACAGATTTTGGATGCTAAGGGAGCTGTACCGCAAATGAGTGCAACCAATGCTAGGAAAGCAATCCAAGATGCTGCTGATCATTCCCAAAAATGGCACGATGGGACCTCTACTAGATCTAAGAGCAGCACTAATTTTGACGGGATTGCTGCTATTCAAGCTCAATTGGATAAAATTAGTAGAGAGATGAAGAAGCGAGATGAAAGAGCATATGCTGCCCAAGTTGGATGTGAAAAGTGCGAAGGACCTCACTACACTAAAGATTGCCCGAACAAGAATGAAAGTGAGACATTTGAAGAAGCATATTACACCCAATTTGGACAACCATTCCGACCTTCAGGAAGATTTAGGGAAGCTAGTCCGGGATTCTATCAAAAGAACAACTTCAATCCCGCTTATCAAGAAAGGAGGCAGACTTTAGACGATACTTTAAAGCAAATTATGGCCGATGCTGCTAAAAGACATGAAGAGAATACTGCTATGATCAAAGAAATTCGAGCTTCAACGGACACTACTACAAGAAATCAAGGAGCTTCGATCAAAGCATTGGAACAACAAATTGGTCAAATGAGCAAAGTTCTTCAAGAAAGGGGATATGGAAGTTTACCGAGCTCAACTGAAACCAACCCAAGAGATCATGTCAAGGCCATAAGCACCACTGAAGAAGTCACTCCTAATATACCTAGAAGATCGATGAATGGTAATGATGGTGCAAGACCCGAATTTTTCTTTAATTCTTCAATCAGTTTAAGGAGACTACTAAAAGAAAAGACAAAGATTGAAGAGGAGATCAAGGCAACAATGAAAGAAGAGAGCTCTGCAACCGACTTAAATGCCTTGCCTCATAAAGAAAGAGACCCAGGAAGTTTTACTCTACCTTGTTCTATTAATAATATATCTTTCAATAATGTGTTAGCTGACTTAGGAGCTAGTGTTAGTGTTATGCCTCTTAAGACATTCGCTACCCTAGGACTAGGAAAATTAGCACCAACTAAATTACTTATTGAATTGGCTGATAAAACGGTAAAACGACCTGAAGGGATTGCTAATAATGTGCTAGTTAAGATTGAGCAGTTTATTTTTCCCGTAGACTTTGTTATACTAGACATGCCCGAGGATGTTAAGATTCCTTTAATCCTCGGAAGACCTTTCTTGTCTACTGCCCATGCGAAGATTGATGTGTTTAAAAGAAAGATCTCATTAAGGGTAGGGAATAATAAACTAGTCTATAAGTGCCAAGATCCGGTTAAAAGCATAATTAGAGGTGTTTATGTGCTAGGATTAAGAGAGCGTATGGACCTCGATCTTGAAGCTAGACTTATGGGAGAAACATTGATTCAAAACAACTCAACTAATCCTAATCATGAGAACTTTGAGGAATTCATTGACCTTAATGTACCCACCGAACTTAGACGCAATGTTGTTAATGATTCTGATGATGAGTGGTATGATTGTGTAGTAATTAATAAACGTAGGAGAGTAGTTGAGAAAACGAATTTGAACAATGATGTGTTTATTGAACTACCACCCCACCTTGCTTATTTGTGCCTATATGATAATAAGAATTTCCCGTCTATCATTTTGTCATCTCTGCCCGAAAGGGACAGGACTTTGTTCATACAGATAATGAAGAAGAACGGCGTGGAAATTAAGGACGGGCAAGGAGTGTTCAATATTACTGAATTGGCGATGAAGGAGCGCGATGTTTCCGACTCCTTCAATGATCGATATTAAAGAGCTGAACGTGAGTCTAACTTGAAGACTCTGGAATAAAGACAAGTGCTTACCGGGAGACAACCCGGATTTATCTATTTATTATTCTGTTTTCTGTGTCGAGTCAGTCCAGGCCGCATGAGGATACGGCGCATCTCAATTCTGAGATGCGACGCATCTCCTGCAATGGTCATATCTTATTTTATTTTTCTGCATTTTTATTTTCGACTTTAAAACTATTTATCAGTTTATTTTTAATGCGGCGCATCCCTGGTTAAGGATGCGGCGCATCTTTATTCTGATCCGTATTAATTCCAGGCTCGATACGGCGTATCTTCTTCAATAAGATACGGCGCATCGACTGACCTGATGATTTTCAGTTTTAATTTTTAAGTTTTATTTTTCCTAACTACTAATGTATTATGCAAAGCTTGAACCTTTCTTATCTTAGGTGTGTTTTAAAGTGTTGGTGGTATTATAGTTTCCTGGATTTCCTGTGGATACATCAAGTATGAAGCTTTAACGTTCTAATCCACAAGAAGTTGATTTTTGCTCTTATACTAATGGAGGATCATACCGAGCAAATCTCAGGGGAGTTTTTCTGTTCTAATTCTTTTATTTTCCAGTTTTTAACCTTTTATACAAACAACGAGGACGTTGTTTAACTTAAGTGGGGGGATTGGAGAATTAGAACACTTAACAATTACTTGTCCTAGACTTTTTCAAAAATTATGCTTAAAATGTGCTTAATATATCAAACTTAAAATTTTTTTTAGCATGTTTTTGTTTAAGATCTAAGTTGCATAACTGCACACATGACGTTATTTTCAAAAATTGTGATTTTTCAAAATTCACAAATCTATGAGTGTGCCGGTGACTTGTAAACTTTAGAACTTGGCTTGTATACTATTCGAGACCACCATAATAAGTATTATTTATATAATTGGAGTGACTTGTCTAACTTGGTAAATTTCTAGGATTACACCCAAATAGCCTATTATATGTTATGTGTTATTAACTAACTACACTGGTTAGTTAACCCCCGTATAAACCCTTTTGTTACTCTCATTTTTAGAGTAAGATACCCCTAGAAAAACCCTCAGAGCCATTCCTTTCGTTTCTTACACCTATGTTTAAAATGTTTCGTTACACCCTTACACCTTAGCCTACCCTGTAGATTAGAATCCGTGGTTGGTTGATTGCTATAGGCAAAGTGTGTTTCCTTACATTACCTGTGTTCGCGTGCGTAATTCATTATCTATGGTTAGGTCGGGAAATTGCACAATGCAATTGGAGTGAAAGTAAATATTGTATATTTTGGAGTTTATTTTTCGTGTGTTTACTACTTTCACTATTACCATTATTTCTGAAGTCATGAAAAGTATGGAAAAATTATCCGGAAAGAAAGTTATAGTGATGTGGTGAAATTTTACACATCTATGTTTATGTTTAAAAAAAAAAAAAAAAAAAAAAAAAAAAAAAAAAAAAAAAAAATCGAAAAAATGAGAAAAGAAAAAGAAAGAAAGAAAAGTTGGAAGTTAGTTTTAACTAACTTATGTAAAGTTATGTAAGTGGTCGATATCACCACTATTTGTTGTACTATATCTATGGATTGAATGGGAATTGGCAGTTATGGGAACGCCAATTAAGGTTTATTCTTTGATTAAGATCTTGTTGAGTATAATTCGTGTCTACCTAAAGCGTGTGTTTCAAGTGTTAAAGCGTGAGTTATTCGATGATATGAGTCTTATTCATGGGATGGTTGGGATAGTGATTAACCACACTTAAGATTTTAATTTATTTGTTTTGTTTATTTTTATTTTTGCACCAATTTATATCCCAAATGTTATCCATGCCCTTTATTATTCTTTATCCAACCAAACCTTTGATTTATTGAGATTAGGGATTTGAGCAATCTTAAGTATCGTAGTCGTGGATTCGGCTATGTATTTATGATTTTGTCGCCCTTTTTGATATATTATTATTGGTGAAGTTTGGACCTATCTTTAGCCTATTCGAGTTAAGGATTTGAGCAATTGCAAGTATCGTGTTCGTGGATTCGATCATGTATTTGTGATTTTGTCGCCTTTTCTGGAATTTGAGATCGATAGTGAAAGAGAATAATTAACCCTTAAGCCTAAAGACCCTTTTTACCGCTTTAGACTTGTTACTCCTTAGCTTTAGTGGTGGAGATGTGTATACTTGCCAAGCTTATGATAGAATATTCGTCGCGACTGGACAGTTAAACGATTAGATTTGCTTTTATCGACTTATTTTATTTTACTTCTGAATCGTTAAGTGTTTAGTTGTGTGATTATGAAATGAACGAATATATGCTTAAATATAAAAATAAATCCTAACATCTTTTAGGATACATTTTCATAAAAGAAATTCTAAGGTTTACTTGGGGACAAGTAAAGTTCAAGTGGGGGGATATTTGATGAACTCAAATAAGTACATTTTATTACTATCATTTATCCTATTAATTTGACTTGTTTTACTATATTATGTATGAGGATTGATACTTAATCGTTTACTTTTGTAATTCTCAGGTAAAAACAAGCATTTGGTGAAACTTAGCGATTTTGGACTAATTATGGAGCAAAACGTGCATAAAGTTGAAGGTCTACTGACATGGACAAGATCAAGTCAATTCTGCTCCAGATGCGCCGCATCTCACTCTCGACATGCGCCGCATCTCTATCAAGATATCACCAGATACGATCCAAGATACAAGAGGACATGCGCCGCATCTAATCATGGAGTTACGCCGCATCTTCTGGCGGTGTACGAATATTCTTGAATATTATAATCTTGGACCCCACGCGAAGTTAAGTACATGCGTCGCATCTACTTAGTAGATGCGCCGCATCTTCCCTCAGACAGAAACTATAAATACCCCGTAGACCAGACGAATTACAAGTTCCGGAAAACCTAAAACCGAAGTTCGAACAGGAGAAACAAAGGACGAATTCAGTCAAGGAGGCAGCACAAGACACACCCAAATCAAAGATACAAGAGCTGTAAGAAGGTGCTGCATGTGTTTAATTCATTAAGTAGTTTTGTTTTATTGTGTTAGCAAACTTTAATTCATCAGGATTGGTGGCTTGTGTAATGTGACAACGAAAGATTGCACTCCCTTTAATACTTGCTTTCCCATCAATTAAAGTTTATATGTTGATGTCTTTGGTTACTACTTATTAGTGCATTGATAACCTCTGTGTTTATTAGTGGCTTGCGGGCATTTGACTGCGGGACATAATGTGGCTCCCACGGTTATTACTAAATTGATCACTTAGGAATAACTTTTAGACATAAGTAATCATTAAGGGTTTACTCGCCGATAAGATTAGGACCAACGAGAAAGGGTTAACTACATACACTTCATATAAAGCTATCAATAAAACAAGTGACAATCTACTTAATCATAAGGACAGCCCTCTTATTGTCTCAAGTATTTATCTGTGTACGTGTGTGCTACTTGCTGATTCGTGCCTATTGGTTTATTTTATTATTTAATTGCAAACAAACCGTGCCAGTCTCTCAGGCTGAAACCCCCTTGCGTTAGGATATTAAAATACTGATTAGAATAACGAGATAATACATTCCACTCTTAGTGATCGACACTCTACTTACCATTATCTTCATACTGACCGGGTACACTGCTCGTTAAGTGCGTGTGTTATTGATAAGTCGGCTAAATATAAATTTAAAACTTGAGTAGGCATTAAAACTGCTAAACCGCAACGACACATCACGCGCATCACTTGTCAAGAACTAAAACTTGAATTAGAAACCTTAAGAACCACACAGGAAGATTTGATCAAACAAAATTCAAAGTTTAAAAGGTTTGATAAAAACATAAGTTGTGCAGATGAAATAATGAAAATGCAAAAACTACCTCATGATAAAACAGGACTAGGCTTTATGAAACTAGGAACCTTAAGTGATTATAAGGAACAGACTGTGAATAAAACTGATTCAATCAAGTTGGACACTCACGGATCCGACAGATCCAAAAATTTGGATCCGCCAAGTGTATCCAAAGGATCCGCGGGTACTGAAGTTGAACAGAAGGTTCACAAAGTCGACCGTTCCGAATTTGTTAAAGTTACTAAGAAACCTAACAGTAGTATAACCAATAATAAACATAAACCAGCAGTATCTTTAGGAAGAGGACAAGCTAGAAATGAATATAGAGTTAAAACGGATCAACAGAGACCTCAAATGAGTTTTCCCAAACACCCCTTTCCAAAGAGTATAGTTAATCCACAACATACTTATCAAAATAATTGGAACCAAAACATGCCTAGAAACTTTCATGGTCCTAGCTATATGTCATGGAACAATGGTCCACCATTTACATACATAAACCATGATAATGTCATGTTTAACCCGAACGGACCCATGAGATATTGGGGACCAAATGCTTGAGTCTTTTATGAACTTAGGTATGCTTGAAAGTTGATCTTGAACCTGATGAGTGGATCAAAGATAGTGGGTGCTCAAGACACATGACGGGAAACAAAAATCTTTTCTCAACCTACCAAGTGTATGACGGAGGTAATGTCACATTCGGTAGCAAGCTTAAAAGTAAAATCATCGGAAAAGGTACAATCTCTCATGACTCTCTATCTATTGATGATGTTGCTCATGTAGATAATTTAGGATTTAATTTACTTAGTATAAGTCAATTATGCCGCAAAAAGTATAACGTCCTTTTCAGTGAAAATGGAAGTAAAATACTTAAAGATGGCATAACCGTAGGAAAAGGTGTTTTAAAGAATAATGTCTATGTTATGATATTAGATAAAACACCTAAAGATAAGTTATGTCTTACCTCCTTGGACGAAAACTCAACTCTATGGCATCGACGCTTAGGTCATGCTAATATGAGGCTTATTCAATCTTTGTCATCCAAAGAACTCGTTAGGAACCTACCCAAGTTGAAATATGACCAACACTTTTGTGATGCTTGCAAAATTGGGAAACAAGTACATAGTAGCCATAAGGCTAAAAACATGGTATCTACATCTAGATGCCTAGAATTATTACATATGAATTTGTTTGGCCCGTCGGCTATACAAAGTTATGGAGGAAATTTTTATACTTTAGTCATAGTAGACGATTACTCTAGATATACATGGACAAAGTTTTTGAAAACTAAAAATGAGGCATTCGACAAATTCGAAATTCTAAGCAAGAAAATTCAAAATCAAATAGGAAGTAATATAGTATCTATTAGAACTGACCATGGTCGAGAATTTGACAATGAAATTCAATTTGAAAATTTTTGTGATAATAATGGAATAACTCATAATTTCTCGGCTCCTCGTACACCTCAATCTAATGGTGTAGTAGAACGTAAAAATAGAACAATTCAAGAAATGAGTAGAACTATGTTAAATGAACAAAACATACCACAAAAATTTTGGTGTCACGCTGTAGATACTTCTACATATATCCTAAATAGAGTTTTAATTAGACAATTTTTAAATAAAGCTCCTTATGAAATTTATCGAGGCAAAAAGCCTACATTAGGATATTTTAGAGTTTTTGGAAGCAAGTGCTTCATTTTAAACACAAAGGACTATCTCACTAAGTTCGACCCAAAGTCGTATGAAGGTATATTTCTTGGGTACTCACAAAACAGTAAAGCATACATTGTATTAAACAAAGAAACATCAAGAGTCGAGGAATCGTTGAACGTAACATTCAACAAAAGTCCACCTCCCTCTAAGACATCACCTTTGGTAGATGATGACTTAGTTGAAAGTCAAATGGTTAATGATATAGAAAACATTGAAAATGAAAATGAACCCGTAAAAGGAGAAATAGTCAATATTAAAGAAACTAAAAGTCATCCATTAGAAAACGTCATAGGAAAACTTAATGAAAGAACATTAAGATCCAAAGCTCAAAATGAAAGTAATTATTTTTGTTTTATTTCAACTATTGAACCTAAAAATATAGACGAGGCAATAAAAGATGAATCTTGGGTAATTGCTATGCAAGAAGAACTTAATCAATTTATTAGAAATGATGTTTGGACATTAGTCCCTCCACCTAAAAACCAAACAATAATAGGCACCAAATGGGTCTTTAGAAATAAAATGGATGAAAAAGGTATTATATCTAGAAATAAAGCTAGGCTAGTAGCTCAAGGTTACAATCAACAAGAAGGTATAGATTACGATGAAACCTTTGCACCCGTAGCAAGACTTGAGTCTATTAGAATATTACTTGCATATGCATGTGCACATGATTTTAAGTTATTTCAAATGGATGTCAAAAGTGCTTTCTTAAATGGTCTTATAAATGAAGAAATATATGTTGCACAACCTCCCGGCTTTGCCGACTTTGAAAAACCAAATTATGTTTTCAAACTTAAGAAAGCTTTATACGGACTTAAGCAAGCACCAAAGGCTTGGTATGATCGACTTAAGACTTTCCTAGTTGACCATAAGTATACCATGGGCCTAGTAGATAATACTCTCTTCACCAAGAAAAAGGGATCACATATTATCATAGTCCAAATATATGTGGATGACATTATATTCGGTTCAACTTGTCAAGAGTTATGCGATGATTTCTCAAAAATCATGCATGACGAGTTTGAAATGAGTATGATGGGGGAACTAAACTTTTTCTTAGGTCTCCAAATTAAACAATTAGAAGATGGGATATTCTTCAACCAATCAAAGTATATCAAAGATATGCTTAAGAAGTTTGGTCTTGAAGACTCAAAACCCATGAGAACACCCATGTCCTCCGAAACCAAACTTACTAAGGATGAAGAAAATGAATCCGTAGATAGCACTAAATATAGAGGAATGATTGGTAGTTTACTCTATCTTACGGCTAGTAGGCCTGACATTATGTTTAGTGTTTGTCTATGTGCACGTTTTCAAGAAGATCCAAAAACTTCCCATCTTGAAGCCGTTAAAAGAATTTTTAGGTATATCAAAGGTACTACACATTTAGGATTATGGTATCCCAAAGGAACGGGTGTAGAAACCATAGTGTATACTGACTCAGATCACGCAGGTGATTATGTTGATAGGAAAAGTACTAGCGGTATTTGTACTTTTGTAGGATATTGTCTAACATCATGGTTCGCTAAGAAACAAACTACCCTCGCAATCTCAACAACAGAGGCAGAATATGTGTCTGCAGGAAAGGCGTGTCAACAAGCACTGTGGATGAAACAAGCTCTCGTCGACTATGGAATTGAACTCAACAACATTCCCATTCTTTGCGACAACAAAGGTGCTATCGATCTAAGCAAAAATCCAGTCCAACACGCTAGAACCAAACATATTGAAATACGCCATCACTTCCTTCGCGACAATGTACAGAAGGGAATCATCTCAATTGAGAAAGTTTCCTCAGAGGACAACATTGCCGATATTCTCACTAAACCACTTAAACGAGAACCTTTTAATTATCTTAGACTTGGATTAGGATTAATGGAACCTAGTGACTAGGAGAAACATTAGTATAAACATTAGTTTAGCCACACACGACACTAAACCAAAAACATGTGTTCTGAATCCGCGGATCCAATCGACAACAAAGACGGATCCTTTGTTTTGGATCCTCCGGATCCGTCGCATGCTGAGTTCAGTTTATTATTTAATAAACAAGAACAACTACTATTCATTCCTCACTCCAAAACATATCACCTTACTACATTCGACACACACTTGATCTCCATCACATTTTAGACCATTTTCTTCCACAAATTTGTGCTTCTAACATCACTGTAAGTATTCTTATCATATTTATACTCCTGATCTGCGTCTAGGATTTCCATTTCATGCACAAAACATAAACTTGGGGTATATGCATAATTCTTGAAAAATCATGAAGCATATTTATTGCATTATACTTAAAAACATGTTTTTCTTAGTTAGGAATTGCATCTCATAGCACATTGTCTTAATTTAACAAAAACCCCATGAAAATTTTTCACTAAAATCTTCTAACGACTAGGTAAAATGATTTTTTCGTACATTGTTCATACAAATGCAAAAACGTTATCTTTTAGACTTCACTTGCATAATGTCTCTTGAATGCTAAAGGGAATACATAATTAATATGTATTTTCGGGTACATTCAACCGTAGCTACATTGAAATAGGAGCGTTTGGGTTATCTCTCGTTTATAAACAAAACTTGCATAAACTAATTTTTCTTGCATCAAAAAGAGTCGAGATAACCGCACCTCCACATTGTCCCCATGTAGGCACACACTAGGAATTTTACATTTCCTTTGATCATTTTAACTAAAACTATGTAACTTTTGTACTTAGGAAAATCATGCCTCCCGCAACCAACTACGATCACAAGAAAACCGTTAACTACTTACCCAAAGTCCACAAAACCAAAGGTCTAACCGATGCCCAAATTGAAATTTTCAAAGCCTTAGAGAAAAAGTATGTCCATGAGGGTAGAGCCATAGATTCATCGTTCTATGAAGGAACACAACTTAGGGAACAATTAGCCACAATTCGATTTGATTCTCTTTTAGATATAGATGAACCAATCATTCCTAGGTTCATACTTGAGTTCTATGCTAGTGTAGGTCTTAGTTCTAGTGACCAAGGTTACTTGAGTCTTCATTTTACTCTAAATGGAAATCTTGTCAACATCCCTCTTGATCAATTTGGTGAGGTCTTAGGAATTCCAAACCAAGGGACATGTCTTTACTCGGACAAATGGTCCTTAACAATCTTAGAATCCAATCTCGATAGGACGGCACCATATGTCACTCCTCTCGAATCAAAAGAAGTGATTAGGGAACATCTCTTCATTCCTAAGAACAACCCCACAAGAATGTTTCGTGGTCGTGAAGTTGCTAGAGATCCATTTGCAATGGAGCTAAATGAACTCAAACCCGAATTCAAGAAAATGGAAGATGTCTTAAGGGCTAATGTGATGTGCACCATAGGAAACCGTGATCACATCAATGCTTGTTTGTGTCATATGATGTACAACATCTCTACTCGTCAACCCTTCAATCTTGCTTATTATGTTGCCAAAAGAATGTGTGACATTCCGGTTCAAAGCAAGATTGCAATGCCTTATGGTATGCTCTTAACTAGACTTTATAGAGCCTTTGCACCCGCTCGTCCAAACCATTTAGGCTTTGTTCCGGATTACAATGAAATTGAACATACCTTCGTTCCTTTGAGCGACTTTAGGGTTAGTGTTAATAAGGGTAAACGTCCTCGTGTACCAACATCATCCTCATCATCTTCAATGAGTGAAGATGATGGTATGCCAAATTCTAGGATTCCTCCACCCGAGTACTTGAGCCATCTTCCTCCAATTCAACATGAATCCGCTGAGTATCGAAACATCAAAGGAATGGTGAAAAATCTTGGTCGTTGGATGATGAAATTGCACAAGGGGATGAAGAAGTTGAAGAAAAAGCTTACATGATGGAGTGTTTGGTTTTGAACAATGTTGGATGTTGTGATGTTAAACTTTTATGTGTCTTGAATTTATCTGATAATACTTATTATGTATGTGTAATAAATAACATTTGCAGGTAGATAACCATCACGGTTATCAATTTTCCGGGTTATAGCCTATGTTTGGCATAACACCTAAAACGGTAAGTTTCTAAGAACGGATTAAACTATGTGCAATCATGTGTTAATGTTATCATATTTAGTTGTTTTGCTATACATATTAGATGTTAAGTAAGGTCTAGGTGAATTTTCGGGTTTTCGTCAAAAAACGCGAAATATGACATTTGTTCTGTTTAGTTTCTTTAGTTTTAGGCATACGGATCCGGCGGATCCTTTATCTAGGCTCCGCCAAGGCTTATCGTTGGATCCGCCATCCGCCAACCTGCGGATTTGGCGGATCCCTGAAAAAGGTTCCGCCTTTGATTCAACTTGGATCCGCATGTTTCCCAGTAAAATTCTAAAACTTTTTCTACTTATCACGATTCTTAAATCTTAAGTGTTTAGTATCATTTAGGATTCATTCACTGATCATAATTCATCTTAGAATAACTTAGGAATTCTTAGAAACTTAGGAACAAAATTTCCCACCAAAATTTAAATTTTTGAACTTTAGGTGTGAGTTACCAAACCAATACAAAGAAGGAACCCTTTTTAGGGATCCGTGAAATCCGTGGAAATATCAAATCATCAGATTTTCCACTATCTCCTTGTATTAACTGCAAATCCACAACACATTACTCAACCAAACCTCAATGGATTGACTTCCTTGATATGACCTGCACAGATTTTTGTTCCAAATCATTAGAAACCAACATTCTCTATTGGATTCACATCAAATCCAAACACACAGACTCACAAACCTTCTGTCTATAAATTAGCACTTTAGGATCTTCAATTCACATCACAACCATCTCTTCTCCTGTACATTTTAGCTATCATACTTCACCTAAAAGTCTCAATGACAAAATCACACAACTCCTCCACATCCAAGCCACTCAAACGAACAGCCCGTATGAGTGTAAAACCTTGTTGTTTCATCAACATTCACAACTCATCCTCTGAAGAATCATCACCACTAAACATATCCTCACCCATTGCTAGTGAAAACTTCCTTACTTTATCCACTCCAACTCCCTCACATGTAGTCATAAAAACACCACCTCCTACCATTACTCCTGTAGCAACCACACCACCACCCGCTCCCGCTCCTGCTCCATCACAGTCTGAGAAGTCTGCCTCATCACCATCCTCACCAAAACTCCAACCCATGGAACTATTTAAGACACCACCAACATCTCCACAACCATATCTTGAAGAGTTAGAAGATCTTCCACCTACATCCACCAATCCTCCACCAATAAGTGTTGAAAACTTAGAACCTATGCTATTTCATCCTCTCCATCCGGAGATTCATGGTCCTCTATACCGTGAAGCACCACAACCTCGTCCTCATATACCACCACTATCACCAACTTCAACACTCATTGCCATTGATGAAGCAATGTGGAGCAACATTCCTCAAACACAAGAGGAGATAAGTGCGGAGTTAAACCAACTCTATACTCTCTCGGGTATGGTTGACCATCGCCTTCATGAAGCAATGGACATTCAAAACATTCTTATGAACTCCCTCCAAACACCACAACAACCATCCAACAACAACAACAACCAACCACCATCACCACCACCACCACCACATAACTTGGAGCCTAGTCTTCCTCCCGGCTTCTCAAGTCATGATTGCGCACATTGTGAGAGAACGGCTCACTTGGCCCAAAGGACCAACATCTTGGTCCATGAGCTTCAAAATGAGATGAGGTTCATCTTGAACCATGTTCTTGAACGTTTAAACGCAATCTCTCATCCTCCTCAATAGGAGCTTTCTAGACTAGTTGTTAGGACCTTTTAAATTGTTGTTTTAGGACTTTTTATTTCTTTATAGGATGTCTTTTTATTGTACTTGTAACATCATTTCATCATTGTGACTTTTGTCACAAAATTTTCAATATCTATGAATGTGATGTTTTATGCTTATGAGTGATCAACATATTGCATATTATCATGATCATTGTGAACTAACATTCTTATATAGCATATATTATACCTTGATTATGATTGTCTTAGGTACAAATAATGATCAGACACTTACTTTGACTTTTACAAGTCAAAACATATTGAAAGTCTTGTTTGGGAGAATACTTCACAAGCATTCTACTTCTTCATTGAAGTCATTCATTACTAACACTTCATTTGCAGCATATCATACCCTTCATAGTATACGTTGGTACTCGAGAAGTGAGGAGTTTACATCGAGGGGGAGCATCTCATAAGCATTTCATATACTAACCGTTTGTTTTGTAGATTCATGCATTATTTCCTTGATTACTCCATCTAGGGGGAGTATAAAACAAGGGGGAGCTTTAAAGTTCTCAAAATCGCATTCCGCTACGCTACTCTTTTTGTTTCGACAAAAAGGGGGAGAAAGGGACTAAGTTTACATCAAAGTTTGCATCAACTGTGATTCATCACAGTACATACATTTTTACAAAACTTTTCTTTAATAAACAAACTTAATATATATTTTTAAGAACTCATGCTATATTTATTCTCTTGCTCAAAAATATACCTTATGTTTTGTCATCAACAAAAAGGGGGAGATTGTTAATACAAATAGCGTCTCAAAAACGTTATTTATATTCTTTGATCTTTCATTAGTTTTGTTAATGACAAATAAAAGGAATATCTTTTAGCAAATAATAAATACTAGCTTAAGTCTCTTAAGTACACATTTTACACTTCACATAATAACCAAGAATTACAAGTTTAGTAACTTGTTTCCTTAAAAGGAAACTTTAATTCTTAAACCATTCCATGACATCATTGCATGCATCACATACAATATCTTTGATATATCTTGGTTAGATTTGCAAGATACATAGTTGACATTTGAAGATCTTGGATGATTTGGTAAAATACAACTAAGATATGGTAAGAGACAACTAAACCTTAGCTGTCACATCCCACGGATCCAAATCATATGAAGGACGGATCCCTTATGAGGAATCCGTGGGATCCGTGAGCTGAAGATCAGCTTGCCTATAAATAGGAAGCTGATCATTTGGTTCTCTCATCACTAATATAGCTTTAACACACATATTCATTCAGTACATATCTTACTAACATCATTCATAGTTGCATTTCACTTTGATCTTTCATTTTGTAGAAAAGAGATCAAGCATTCAAGGATCTACAGAACCGTAATCCTTTAGTTGCATTACTGTGTGATATTGTAGTTTGTTTCACACATCATATCTATCATTTGTAATCAGTGAGTGTGGTTAGTGCTTTAGTCCTTAAAGCACAAAGAGTGTAGGGAGTGGTTGTACCCGTGTAAAGAACTCGACATCTAGCTTAGTGTCGGTAAAGTAAATAGGCGACGTCAGGTTGGTTCTACCTTGTGAAAGAACCCGGTGTTTAGCTTAGTACCGGAAAAGGAAGTAAGCGACGTGTAAAGGTTTTCTCCGCCTAGAAAAGGAGTTTGTTTCTTAGTGAAAGATAAACTCTCGAGTAGGAAACTCGGGGAGTGGAGTAGGGCAAGGAAGAGAGTCCTTGTAGCCGAACCACTATAAACAACAGTGTCGTGTGGTTTGATCTTTCCTCTCTTTATCTTTTGTTTACATTGTGTAATTATTTATTTGTGATTGTTTCCTTTGAAATTAACATATAGTAACAAAGCAAATAAAACTTGAAAAACGGTAAAAACTATTCAACCCCCCTTCTAGTTTTCCACACAAGAGACACTCTAATGTGATACAATGTAGAACCTACTAAATCGTGTGTGTTTCAAGAATGCTCCTTTGCATATCTTGAGTGAGAATCTAGTGAAGGTTACTTACCTCAATAGATCTTGTGAGCATTTTATTTAAAATGAGACATACTGTTTATTTCAACAAGTATGCTTTTCTAAGAGGAAACATATCACTCTTAAGAATGCTTTGTGAAACAAGTATTTTAGTGTATGACCAATTTTACTTGTTTATGCAATGACACATGTCGTATTAGGTTATTATTCAACTTTAATATCCTATATTTGTTAACAGGATGCAATGTATTCTCTTGTAACATAACCATTCATGTCACAAAGAAAATAAAATGCATAGGATATAGGTTATCCTTTGTCAATCTTTTGATAAGAGAAATACATGTGATATTCTCAAAGATTGATGACTTACATATATTATGTATGACACTTTTACTAGACATGTGACTTTGAGTGTTGAGTTGTTCATGAGCAAAGTTTACATATGTTGTTTGTTTGCTCTTGTTTGGTTTTTCGGAAATGACACATTTACTAATTGCACTGCAATGTAAATTACTTGTATATTTCGGATGAAACATCCAAGTTGTCAATCCTACTTGGTTGTGTATTTTATGTATCTTTTAAACATGTTAGTTTAAAGTTTGGAACACAACCTTTGGACAAGAAGACTTAACATGGCATCTTCAACACAAGTGTGAGTTATGATCCGATACATATTATTTTAGTCTTGAGAGGACGTCATTATTTTCATAACAATCGAGTGTGATTGAGTATGTAGATTCAAGATAATATGTTTCATCATGTTTTGATGTTATCTTGAAACAAAACAAATAATGACTCCAATTTCATGTCCACACTCGAAAACTTGTCAATTAGATTCGATGATGATATCAATCATAATTTGAATAATGAATTGATATGTACTCGAAATCTTTCTTGACCCTCACGATCACTCCTTTTTTAAAAAGAAAATAAAAATTTAAGGAGTGTGTTCCATTTATTCTAATACAAGTTGTATGTGTGAGGTTAATGACATATTAAGTTACTACTTTGATATTGTCATTTATTTTTATTTGAGAAAAACTATTTATATTATTAAGTATAATACTTTTAGTTTTTCGACACCTCATTAGTATAA
Organism: Artemisia tridentata subsp. tridentata; assembly: GCA_021014915.2. Taxonomy (NCBI): domain Eukaryota; kingdom Viridiplantae; phylum Streptophyta; class Magnoliopsida; order Asterales; family Asteraceae; genus Artemisia; species Artemisia tridentata. The sequence goes on from CP139509.1 coordinate 500,248,789, forward strand.
AAATAATTATCTTAACTATTTTTATACAACATACGTAAAATACTAAATGTCTAAAACATTTTGTATGTGTGTTAGATCAATTCAAGTTTAATACATTTTCCTTTACTTAAGTACTAATGTATTAGATTGACCTTTTATCTTGTTTAGACAACCCATGGTCAAACAAGACAAAATGATGTAATGTTTTAAAGATCATGTTACGGATTTTAGGAAAGTGTTAAGTGTTTTGGGGTGATATACTTTTTACACTTAAACCTTTGGAAAAATAATTGTGTAAGACAATATCTTTCTACACACATGATCTACCAACTTAGTTTCTATTCCTAAGAAAGTTACTAAACCATTTTAAGAACTTGCAACAAATGCAAGACAAATGGTTGATGCCTATATGCAATGCAAACTAATTACTTAATATAGTGCAAGTGATTTAGCATGAGCCTTATAAGTGCATAAACCGAAAAACTATAATAAGCAAATAGCAATTTAGCTTAACACACAAAAATACTTATCGTCATTTTGTGTATTAGGTATAACAATGTATACTAAGCTTGATTTTATTTGACAATGAATTGGTTTCCTCCCCATTTCAAATATTTTTGCTGAGCACTTTGAAAACATGTCAAGGTTTAAAAGTTAAATCGCCCTTTTTCAGTTTGACCAAAAATTTACGCAAACTGCATGACCAGAAGACCTTTAGTTGAAAATCAAAGACTTTAACATACTTTCATTTAGAACTAATTCATAAAAATGTTTCTCAAATGAAAGTAGACTCAACATCGTTCAAAATGATGGGCGACACGACTCGTACAGACTCATGGTTGATTTTATATGGATTTTTGAAAATGAACCAAAAATGAAAAACAGACAATCAGATGCACGGCACCGTTAAATGACCCACGGTACCATTAAATATAACGGTACCGTACAATGTTTAGTGGTACCGTGGTCTGTTTTCTGATTCAGAACTGCATGACTTAATGACTCGTTCTGAAAACATGACCGGACACTTAAAGACACTGTTCTTTTAGTGGTTTAAGAAAACCTTCAAGCTAGTATGACAAAGTATACTTAACAACAAAACATGTAAGTATTAAGCAACTAAATACTTTTCATATTTTTATCACCTTCATGGGTAATTTGATACATGGATCGTACTCAATTTTGAAAACCATTTGTTTTAAAAATTTGAGCGACGTGGCTCTGGTACCAATTGTGGAAACCGTAGAGGGGGGTGAATACGTTTCCCTTTAAAAACTTAAAACTTTTTGTATCAAATAACCGATCAAGTGTGACGTAATATGAAAAGTGTCAACAATGGTTATGTATCATCTAGGGATGAATAAATTAAACTACAACACAAGTACAATCAACCATGACACATACATAACATAAGCAACTAGCCACACAAGCATAAACACAATGCAAATATAAACATAAAGCGATAAGGAATAAAATGAAAGTAAAGAGATAAGTTAGAAGGCGCAAACCAGACACGGTGATTTATAGTGGTTCGGTCATGAAGCTCCTCTTCACCCTACTCCACTCCCCGAGTACCCAACTCGAGAGTTACTTCACTAATCAACAAACTCCCTTCAGGCGGAGAAAACCGTTACACGTTGCTTAACTTGTTTTTCGAAACTAAGCTAGATGTCAAGTGCTAATCTTAGCTAGCACCAATCTACCACGATCTACCCGATCTACACCTTACACGTCGCTTATCCTATTTCCGACACTAAGCTAGATGTCGAGTGCTAATCTTAGCTAGCACCAATCTACCACGATCTACCCGATCTACCCTTGATCCACATGATCAATCACACAAGCCCAATGGCTTCAAGAGATCTTCACTATCTCTTAAGATCACAATGATCTTGACTCACTCTCTCACAAAAGAAAAATAATCTTGATGTATGCTATGATACAATCAAGAGTGTAACCAATGTTACAAGACCTAACAACTCCAACACTTTGTATCTACTTGGATACTTTGTGTTCTTCTCTTGCTAATCAAGAGGGATGACAACACTTTGTATCTAGGATACTTTGTGTTCTTCTCTTGCTAATCAAGAGGGATGACAACACTTTGTATCTAGGATACTTTGTGTTCTTCTCTTGCTAATCAAGAGGGATGACAACACTTTGTATCTAGGATACTTTGTGTTCTTCTCTTGCTAATCAAGAGGAATGAAGAGGATCACTTGAGTGGATGATTGGATCACTCTTAAACAACCTAAGACTCTCCAAATGATCAAAGAAAGTTATCTAAGTGAAGAGGGATAAGACCAGAGAAAAAGGACTGGAAAAATCAAGTTGGAAGTGTGGAATGGTCCACTATTTATAGGCAAAGGAAAATCTGACCGTTACAGACCCATGGCTCCACTAAATACCCGACGGCTCCGTTAAATTTAATGGAGCCGTACCTATTTAATGGTGTCGTAGACGCTCCTTCGTTTGTCTTTAGTGGGGAAGGTTTATTTGGGGAAGTTGGAGCTGTTTTGGGGGGGAAAATGACTGTTGGTAATTCAAAATAATTTGAAATGATTTTTCCAAATAAAACATTTCTTTTTAATTCAAAAATAATTTGTAAAATGTATTTTTGAAAAATGTTTTGTCACATTTATAAAAATGTGAAGTTTAGAAAAATATAATCCTTTGATCATTTGTCAAGTAGTAGATTTGTTTGTCCATACCTTGAGTGATTTATGTCAGGATGGAAATCTACGACTTCGTTGAAGCATACTTGAGACGTCGGGAGGTGTTGATGTAAGTATGCATTGATGATTTGTGTTTACAAGTAACTTGCACATTTTACGTTATGTATTACAAGTTACATGTTTGTCATTATTAAAACCGAAGAAACCGTTTAGTTTAAATATCGTAATATTTGCACTAACAGTTTACATGTTATTAAAAATAATATTGTAGCTAAAATTTCAACGAATCAAACCTGAGTATCTTGGAACACAAAATCCAAACTCCAAACATCGGAAGGGTTTCCAACAGGATGGGATACCCATTTACTTATGCAGCGTGCCAAAACTTTAAGATCATCCAACATAGGATCAACGTCACAAAGCATAGTGATGTTCTGTTCCATCCTGTTTAATTCAAAACCATAATTGTCCCATTTTTAAGATCATCTAAACTTTTATCCGTTTTTTTCCCTTTTTTTTTTCCGTTTTTGTTCATTTTTCTTACGCTCTTTTCCGTTTTTTCTTTTTTTTGTCCGAATTTTTTATTTAGTCCGAATTTTTTGTCCGATTTTTTTTTGACCAAATTTTTTTTTTAAATAAATAGAATTAAAAAATAAAAAAATAATAAAATCAAAATTTTAGTCCGAATTTTGTCCCATTTTTTTTTTCTTTTTTGTCCGAATTTAAAAAAAAAAAAAAAAAAAAAAAAAAAAAAAAAAAAAAAAAAAGTTCAAAATTTTTGTCCGATTTTTATTTTTTTTTTACCAAATTTTTTTTAAAAATTCAAAAATTCAAAATTCGGACAAAAAAATTTTGGACAAAAATTTTGAACTTTTTTTTTTTTTTTTTTTTTTTTTTTTTTTTTAATTCGGACAAAAAAGAAAAAAAATGGGACAAAAAATTCGGAGAAAATTTTTGATTTTTTTTTTTTAATTTTTTAATTTTTTTTTTTTTTTTTTTAAATTTGGTCAAAAAAAATCAGACAAAAAATTCGGACAAAATAAAAAATTCGGACAAAAAAAAAGAAAACGGAAAAAAAGTAAGGAAAATGAACAAAAACGGATAAAAACGGAAAAAAATGGACAAAAACATAAGAAAAGCGGATAAAAACGGACAAAAACGTAAGAAAAACGGATAAAAAGTAAGAAAAACGGACAAAAAGTATGAAAACAGAAAAAACGTAAGAAAAACGGACAAAAACGTATGAAAACGGAAAAAACGTAAGAATAACGGACGAAAACGTAAGAAAAACGGATAAAAACTGAAAAAACGTAAGAAAAACGGACAAAAACGGAAAAAAAGGATAAAAACGTAAGAAAAAACGTGACAAAAACGGAAAAAACGTAAGAAAAATGGACAAAAACTGAAAAAACGTAAGAAAAATAGACAAAAACGTAAGAAAAACGAACAAAAACGGATAAAAACGGAAAAAACGTAAGAAAAACGGACGAAAACGTAAAAAACGGAAGAAAAACGGACTCAAGGACCATTTGTGTAAGCCTTGCGCAACACAAGGACGATTTTGTGTAAGAAGGACCATTTGTGAAAAAAAAAGGACTAAATTTGTAAAGCCTTGCGTAACACAAGGACCATTTGTGTTAAAAACTGAAAAGGAATATAAAAAAAGATAAGGAGAGGGGTATTTGTGTCATTTGACGGAGGCCAGGGACCAAACATGCAGCTGAAACTTCAAAATAGAGACCATCCTTGCACTTTCGAAAGGATAAAAACCAAACCTGCAATTTGGCCAAACCTTAAGGACCAAAAATGCAATTTACTCTAACTAATTTCTATAACATCACTATTTAATTTATATTTCACTACTATGCATGTGTACTTTATTGTCCACGGTTTTATTATACAGTAAAACCTCTATAAATTGATAGTGTTGGACCGGGATATTTTATTAATTTAGCGAGATATTATTATATTGATAAATTAATAATTCAGGTTTTACGTATGACCTTTAAATTTCCAATTCTAATATACGAGTTACTTACAATGTATATTCATTAGAGATGACAAATAAATTTGAAAAACAAGTTCCTATTAACATTTTATGAATTCCCATTCACACTTTATGAAAAATAAAATTAACACTTCATATTGCAATACGAGAAGACAACGCACCAACTCTTTAGTGCAGTAAGGAAATTTGAAGATGAACTCAATATAAATTTGAAGTTAAAAAAAAAAAAACAAGTGACTATGGATTCATTTTTTACTAAACAATCTCATATTTTGAAGTGTATCTCTTACACACACACATATGCATATATATATAATTTTTAGTAATTATTAATTTATAGTTTCGTTGGGACTATTATATATACATTGGGGTTTCAAAAAAAATTATTATCTTATTATTTTATCGATTAGGGTTCAAATTTGTACTGGTCCTAAGTTGAGACTAGACAAATTATTAATTTTATCGAGGTTATTAATTTATCGAGTATTAATTTATAGAGATTTTACAGTATGTGAATGTTTTCTCAATCCACAATGATAAACGTATACAATTTTTGTTACGATAGTTGGTGTGGATAATTACAAAAATAAACTACACGCTTTTCGTACCGTGAAAATATAAGTGTGTACTATTTGAGTTTTTCTTGTAGTGTATATATATCTTACGACTACTTTATCATATGATTCATGAGAAATTGTCTTCACTAATCTCGTATCACACACTTTGCAAGTAAACACCATGGCAAGATCATGTCTGGGAGATATAAGATACATTGTTTCGATTTTTAAACACAAAAGACAGCTAATGTAAAACATCAAAGGGTTAAACCCTATATTCATCAAGGGTTAGTGTAGTTAATAACTTCGTCCCCAGTACGTCCATTTCTTAGCAGGTTTTCCCGATGCAAAGCATAACATTCCTGTCAAGAAAAGAAAAGCCATAACTACCAGTTTGTTTTTCCCTAGTCAATTGTGAATGATAATACATGTATACGTAGTACTTTTTATAATTAAACAAACCCTCTATTAAAAGAAAAAAAGTACCTTGAGGCAGTTCAGGCTGGACAATTGGAGAACAAAGTGTCTTAGCAGCTCCAACCTCCCCCTCTGTCTTAGCTTTCACTCCTTCTCGACTTCCTGAAGCATGAATTACATGTATAAGTCAATCTATTATACATATAGATACAATACAAATGGCAAACTACTGAAGCATAGTAGCGCATAAAAAAGTACACATGATTGAGCTTTGCTTTCATATCCTTTTGCATACGCAGTTAGAATAGTTGCTTCAACGGGACAGATTTGAAACGGATCACAAGACTCAACTAGATAGACGGACACGCATCGGGATTTGATGGGCATTTTCAGTAATACAAGAACTTAACATTTATAACCATTAACTTGAGGATCCTGATTTCAGTATTAAAATAGCTCGACCCACACATATCACTGACCAACCCAATTATAGACATTTAGTTGCAAGCATTAAGATGTAATGGATGCAAACTATTACCTCTTCATCACACCATGGAGCCAAGATCAATTTCTTTTGGCCTAATGCTTCAATGAACTCGTCCCAAGTTTTGGTAACTTGAATACATGCATCCCGTTTTTGTTTAGCAGTATCAAACATGCGTTGCTGAATAACATCCAACATAACCTTAACTTTCTCACCCAAATCTGCCATAGGAAGATCGACCTTTGATCAATTGCCATTGTCACGACAAACAGCACGGACCTGAAAAGAAGTAAACATCAGGCTTTTGCATGGAACACTTGCAGTTGAAGAAGGCCAAATAAGTTCGGAAACAAATTAGAAGGGATTCAAGCTTTCTGAGGTCTGCCTGGGCACGAATACCTAAACCATTCAAAGTTTCCACAGTCGCCAAACAAGCATTCATTATTTTTCTGACATCCGCATCTTTGAAAGGCACATGAATCACAATAACTTGTACTTCTGAAACTTTAGGAGGCAACACCAGGCCTTTATCATCACCGTGAACCATAACCATCACACCAATCTGAAAACAGATCAAGTTTAATATCAAAACTTGTTCTATATTATAGAACACATTTTTACAAATACTAAAAACAATCGCTTGATTACTGTTCAGGTGCTGTAAGCCCATGCATTCTGCCACATCATAGCCGTTTCTCCCATCCCATATTCATCAACAACATTCTGGCCCAAGCAATGTAAAGTTGCACCTTGTACACCACGAGTCCACGACCAGTTTCTGGAATAAAGGCCTGAAAGCATTAAAGCAATTATAAGGAGACATGTAATTTAACATTAGTTATTTAGTTATTAACTGATGATAGTATCGTATAGGTGGTACCTCCACACTAGTAGTATATCGCCCACCAGCAAACTTCTCCAGCTCACTCTTTTCCCCTTTCACAACAGGGACGGCAAAGTAATCCTCATAAAGACGTCTATACAGTTCAAGTATTTGACCAGCCTAAAATATATCATAGTTATAACTATATCATTCCATTATTAATGCATTAAACACATGTATCAATGAATGAACTTTCTCATGTTTTAAACATGAGATCAGTGAGATGTACTGACTCCAGATAACTTTGATTTTTACCTCATGGTCAGCCTCCTCTTTTGTTGCAAAGGCACTGTGTCCTTCTTGCCAAAGAAACTCACGGCTCCTACAAAGTTGAGAAATTAGTACAGATTCAAATTGTGTTCATAATGTGAGCTGACTGCAGTGTTGGAAAAATCGGCCTAGGCGCTAGGCGGGGATTAACCGGCCAGTTTCAGCCTAGTCAGCCTTATTAATCGGATGAAACAAAAATCAGCCAAACCGGACAAATTTCGGCTAAATCGGTCAACGCGGGTCAACTTTTTCCAAAACTTAAAATTGATAATTTTTTTCAATATACCTCGCGCTTTTCACAAATCAGACGAACCACGCCTCGAGCAGTGATTTAACACAAAATGAGAAGGATGCTAGTTTTTTATTTCAATTGAATGTTTATGACACGAATTGAATTCGGAAATTGGTTTCTAAAAATGATTGAACCTTAGAAGAATATAAAAATTCCAATACAATTATTCCCCAATTGAGCACCCGGCTAACCATTAATCGCTAGGTGGTACCCGGCCGCCCAACTAGCGACCATCGGTTTTACAACCTTTGTTGACCGACTCATAAAATGATGCTATAAGTAGGCACACAATATAACAAGGGATATGAAAATATCACCTCATAAGTCAGATATGGTTACTTCCCACCCCCCGAGGTATATATTTCGACTTTTAATTGATTGGTGTTTTGGCATGAACTTTTATCAATATTTTAATATTGTCTTTATTATTGATCGCGATACACTTTGGGACGTTTTCCCTGATCTAAACTTTTCAGGTCTCTGATTTGGAAGTTCCTAACCCCTACTATGCTTTACGGATCAGGGGACACTGTGACTTGCCCATGAGACTAAATCAATGATACAGTAATGTTTGCGTGGAGTTCAATAATCCCCTATTACTAAACTTAAGCCATACATACCCTGCGTGCCGGTAGCTTCTGGCCAGGCTGGGCGGGAGCATGCTCGAAATCGTCATCGTCACGTACGACTAGTAGCGTCTAATGACATATTTCCTATAAATTTGTCTACTTCTTGATCCTGAGCAAAATCGAGAAACATAAGCCCAAATGATAAGCTTAAGCAAAACCCATATTACATAAATGCGGCTCAATATTTAAGGAGCTTATTGAGAATATACCCTGGGACGATACTCCTCATCCTCGTCCACATCCACCAAAATTGGCTCATTGATCTCCTCCTCATGATCGACGTCGGCGTGGTCCCCCCCCCCCCCCCTCGACAATCGGCTGGTTAACCCACATTTATACTTAGTTAGTATCGAGACATTCAATTAATTAAAACAGAAATGTACATATTTTATTATAAAAAAGAGATGTACCTCTGCGACGTGCAACGCCTGCAAATCTCCTTTTACCACCTCTACCTTTTGGTCGTATTTGGTGGCGAGTTGAGCGAGCGCGTTGCCGAATTGGTCATCAGCTGCCTTCAATTGATCCTCCGCCCCCCGAAGCACGTCTTCTAGCTCTTGTCGTTTGTCTTGAGCCTCGTCCGCCTTAAGTCGTCTGGCCTCGAGAAGTTTAAGGCTTGTAGCAAACTTGGCTTGAGCCTTCCGATATGAGGCATAGGCTCTTCTGCGAGCAACAGCGGCAGCGACGACGGTTTTATCTGTATTGCGGATCCGACATATGGCTGTTAACCCGTCACCTTGAACCGAGACTAGCTCAGTCATTCTCCAACACGTAGAGTGGGCCCCAGCTTCCTCTAAAATAGACCTTCCGATCACATACCTGAAGACCGTTTCCCAGCCGACACAAACCCCCAATGGGTTGGTTACACATGATTTTGCCCCCACCTGCTGCCAGTAACCCTCCTTGGTCACAATCAATCTTTGTATTCTACGCTCACATACCTGAAGACCGTTTCCCAGCCGACACAAACCCCCACATGAAAGCAACAACAACAAACCCTAACCGATCCGATCCGATCACGATGGCCGTACAACCACCACAATCACCACCACCACCAACATCAACATCAACAGCAATGGCGGATCCGACAACCGAACCCAACACTAATTCTGACCCAAACCCAAACCCAAACCCTAACTCTATCCCTAACCCTATCATCACAAACAACCAATCCGTCGTAACGCCGCCACCACCACCACCACCACAATCAGCAACAACAAATACAACGGCGGCTCAGATAACAGAACCCAACCCTAACCCTAACCCAAACCCAAGCAGATCACCAAATCCTATTTGCTATAAATTTCTCCCCGATAACGACGAGTTGATTGAGGTTTTAGATGTTGGATGTGATCGAATCCAGCACAATAAAATTGCTAAGATTGATCTCTACTCGGATCATGTTTGGAAGGTTTTGGCTGAAGTGTGTCCGGTGGTCTATAATTTGGAGGAATTTGTTGTCGAAGCACCCCGATGTCCTGATCCGAGAAGGGGAGAGCGTAGAATACAAAGATTGATTGTGACCAAGGAGGGTTACTGGCAGCAGGTGGGGGCAAAATCATGTGTAACCAACCCATTGGGGGTTTGTGTCGGCTGGGAAACGGTCTTCAGGTATGTGATCGGAAGGTCTATTTTAGAGGAAGCTGGGGCCCACTCTACGTGTTGGAGAATGACTGAGCTAGTCTCGGTTCAAGGTGACGGGTTAACAGCCATATGTCGGATCCGCAATACAGATAAAACCGTCGTCGCTGCCGCCGTTGCTCGCAGAAGAGCCTATGCCTCATATCGGAAGGCTCAAGCCAAGTTTGCTACAAGCCTTAAACTTCTCGAGGCCAGACGACTTAAGGCGGACGAGGCTCAAGACAAACGACAAGAGCTAGAAGACGTGCTTCGGGGGGCGGAGGATCAATTGAAGGCAGCTGATGACCAATTCGGCAACGCTCTCGCTCAACTCGCCACCAAATACGACCAAAAGGTAGAGGTGGTAAAAGGAGATTTGCAGGCGTTGCACGTCGCAGAGGTACATCTCTTTTTTATAATAAAATATGTACATTTCTGTTTTAATTAATTGAATGTCTCGATACTAACTAAGTATAAATGTGGGTTAACCAGCCGATTGTCGAGGGGGGGGACCACGCCGACGTCGATCATGAGGAGGAGATCAATGAGCCAATTTTGGTGGATGTGGACGAGGATGAGGAGTATCGTCCCAGGGTATATTCTCAATAAGCTCCTTAAATATTGAGCCGCATTTATGTAATATGGGTTTTGCTTAAGCTTATCATTTGGGCTTATGGGCTTATGTTTCTCGATTTTGCTCAGGATCAAGAAGTAGACAAATTTATAGGAAATATGTCATTAGACGCTACTAGGCTAGTCGTACGTGACGATGACGATTTCGAGCATGCTCCCGCCCAGCCTGGCCAGAAGCTACCGGCACGCAAGGTATGTATGGCTTAAGTTTATATGACGCAATTCATTTAAGTAAAAGAACATGCTGCTATTACTAATCATAAAAGCAAAATTTAACCATATGACGCAATTCATTATAAAAGAAAAACAATGTAACCAATCATAAAACTTAAGCAATTTCACATCAATCCTAAATCCATTTCCAAAAACCTTCATTAAAATAGGCTCATTGCGATTTGATAAAAAGCTAATAAGCACCTCAAACAAGTTAAGACAAGCACCCTAAGATTAATAAGTAAGACATTTGGTTGCATCTCCATAAACCTATCTCTTACAACAGTTGCAACAAAACTGAATGTGAGGATCCACAAATGCAAAACATAATAAACAACTAACATTTAAAAGCATATAAACATTTATCTGTTTGTTTGTTAAGCACTTTCGTGTCTTTGGATCAAGAGAAATCAAGCAGACCCACATCATAAGTAAGTAAAAATGTGCTACTACTGCATCCATTCTAAACTAAAAACCTTTTTTGTTTTTGCACAAACACGATACATCACAAATCCTAAGTCAACCACACTTGCAAAAACAACTAACTGTGACATTATTTCCACACAAATATACATCAACAGATAAATCGATTACAAACCTTAAATCCCCTAAAAAAAAAATAACCAACACAGTAAAAAATATAACTAACTCAATAGAATCACTTATTATTACCTTTCAAATATTCATTTACACATATAAACTCAACAAAAGTTTTTACAAACCAACAACACAACATTTCATCAGACACCATTACAAACCTTAAACCACCCAAGAAAACAAACATAAGTACCACTCAAACATTCATAAAGTCATTACTAACCTTAAATCACCTAAATAAAACTAACCAATATTTCAAAAGAAACACAATAAACGTTACAAACCATAAAACACCCACAATAAACTGATTAAAAACCCATTAGCACCATTCAAATATTCATATACAGATATAAATCTAACATAAAATAAGTATATGAAAAGGAGACATACCCATTGCTGCTGTTGATGTTGCGAACGGCTGAAGGGTGTTGTGATTATTAGGGTTTAGATATAGCATTTCATTGGGCTTTTTTCTGGGCCGCTTGTAATGGGTGTGATATTACTACTTTTCTACGCTATTCTTTCTCGGCCCAAACATTTAACCTTTTTAACTTGTTTTCACCCGATATGTCACTCGTTAGTAACCAAATAATTTCATACTTCAAACTTTATATTAATGGGTTTTTACATATTTCCTCTTGCTAAACACCCCTAAGACCATGTTTATCCACGATCTAACCAATCGGTTGGTAGGAAACAAACAAAAAAAAAACTATTCTTATATTAGAAGTATGCACGTGAATGAAAGAGAATGGGATGATGGGTTCGATTGGTGACCCTCAAATATTTATGCCAACCTTGACACATGTCAAGCCCCTAGTGGACAACTATATTTTCAGCATTATCCAATTATTATTAGTTTGTACCATTTATTTTTTGCATCATTATTCCAATTATTAGTTGTTTGTACCATTTATTTTTTGCATCATTATTCAAAAATACATATATATCAAAATTTATATTTTTAAAATTCTTTATCTAAAATGACACATGTCACTATATTAATGGACAACTATATTTTCTTTCATTTTCTTATTGGTTAGCCATATTTTTAATAAACTAATAGATTATTTATGTTAGTTTTTTTAATTAAAAAAAAAATTATACTTAGTTTTCAGTCTCTATAAATATAGTCCAATATCGACATATTTTCATACACCTTCTCAATTCTTCATTTCTGATTTCTTAAACTTCTTATATATAGTTTATCTACTATGGATCCTAATTATCCAAATTATCTCCCAAACACCCAGTATTATGGAGGTTTTCAAAATCTTCTACACTCCCAGTCCCCGAATCTAAATCAAATGCCTAGTACACCCAACCATGAAACTTCACAACATATTTCTAGAAATTTGTTTGAAGATTCTCAAATACCAAGCAGAAGTACCGAAAAGAATGTAAAATGGGAAACCAAAGAAGATATAGCTTTGATGGCAGCATGGTGTCATGTTAGTGGTGATTCAACTCGTGGAAATAATCAAAGAAAAACTTCCATGTGGGCAAGAATTTGGCAAATGTATGAGCAGAAAAGAGCTGAAAACCCAACAGAAATCGGCCCTCGGAATGAAAATCAAATGAAAGGTCGTTTTAAACGACTTAATGAAAACGCAAACAAGTGGGTCGCTGCTTACAGGGCAGCGTATAGTAGAATGAAGAGTGGAATGAGTATAAAAGATGTCGAGCTTGATGCACACAAAATTTATGAGGGGGATGGTAGCAAGTTCTTGGACTTGACTGTATTTAATGAAGTTATGTGTAAAAATCCTAAGTGGATGTTAAACATAGATCGTGACAATACATGATCACGTCGTATAGATGAAGAACCTAATGAAGAAAGTGGTGGCAGTACGAAAAGATTGCGAACTAGTGAAGAAGGAGAGTATGTTGTTCACTCCAACCAAGAAACACCAAATAGTGGTGGTTCAACTATTGAACGACCTATTGGTAGAGACGCTGCTAAAAAGAAAGGAAAAGGTAAGGCATCACAATCTTTTTCATCCCCTAATAACGAATTTGTTGAAGAATTGCGTGCTATGAGGATCACTAGGGAAAGTGAAATTGAAGTCATGAATAAAAGACTCGAGGTAGATAAGAAAAGAGAAGAAAGGGAGATAAAACGGGAAGAAAGGGAGCTTAAACGGGAAGAAAGGGAGCTCAAAAAAGAAGAAATAAAGACAAAAAAGATGTATCTTTTGCATCTGAATGCTTTGTTGGCCAAAGATCATTTGTCGCCAGAAGATGAAGACATGAAGCGCAATTTGTATGAGATGTTGTACGGAAAGTGATGATTTGAATTATGCTTGTACCACTATGAATTTTAATATATGTAATCTAGTTTTTATCAATAATGAAAATAAAATTTCTTATCAATAATCAAAAGAAAAATATTATCATGACACGTGGCAATGTTTTACTCGATCATATAGATTACAGCTGATCTTATCAATAATCAAAAGAAAAATCTTATCATGACACGTGGCAATGTTTTACTCGATCATATAGATTACAGCTGATCTTATCATGACATGTGTCAAAGTCTAATTCGATCACGTCCTTATATAATAGAGAGACAATTTATGAAAGTTACACATCAAGTTTTACACATTCAACTTATATTTCTAAGTCAAGTTCTCAAAACAAATATGTCATCTGATTCTGATGACTTATCATCCGATTCTAACTCAAGTTCGATCTCATCCAACTCAATCGAGTATCATGAATGGGAATCACGTGTTTTTAAATATAATCAACGCACTGATCGCATCCTTGAAGATGTTATTATCAACTATCCTAATTTATTCATACAAGACCAAACTTCTAGAGCAAGACGAGCGTATCGTGATAGGGAACGTGAGCAAGGTGAGGCACTTCTAATGGCAGACTATTTTGTGGACAACCTAACCTTTGATGAAGTTATATTTCGACGCAGATTTCGCATGCGTAAACACCTGTTTGTTCGTATTGTTGATGCTGTTACTGCCAATAATCCATATTTCCAACAAAGACGTGATGCTACGGGTAGACAAAGTCTTTCATCATTGCAGAAATGTACAGGAGCTATGCGGGTGTTGGCTTATGGTATATCATTTGATGCCGTAGATGAATACTTGAGGATGAGTGGTGCTGTGACAAGAAAGTCTCTGATGTTGTTTGTACAAGGTGTCATTTCTTGCTTCGGTGATGAGTACCTTCGAAGGCCAAATGAAGATGATTTAGCGAGACTTCTCAATGTTGGGGAACAACGTGGGTTCCCAGGTATGATAGGTAGCATTGACTGCATGCATTGGCAGTGGAAAAATTGTCCTAAAGGTTGGGCTGGACAATACGCAGGAAGAAATGGAAAGCCAACCATCATTCTGGAAGCCGTCGCGTCATATGACTTATGGATATGGCATGCTTTCTTTGGAACACCAGGTTCGTGCAATGATATTAACGTTCTTCATAGATCTCCTATTTTCGATGATGTGTTAGAAGGTCGAGCACCAAAAGTGAGCTATGTTGTGAATGGTAATCAGAAAAATATGGCATATTACCTTACTGATGGTATATATCCTTCATGGGCTGCATTTGTCAAATCTATATCTTCTCCACAAATTAGAAAGCACAGGTTGTTCGCTCAACATCAAGAGGCCGCTCGAAAAGACGTGGAACGGGCATTTGGAGTTCTACAAGCTCGTTTCGCATTCCTTCGACATCCATGTCTTATTTGGGACTACGAACAAATGGGACAAATTATGATTGCTTGCATTATTATGCACAACATGATAGTTGAAGATGAACGAGAAACTTACAAAAATTATGATCCATCTGAATTTTTTAATGACACACATACAAATGGTAACGATGATGTTGTTGAGTACTCCACTGAAAGAATTGCGGATTTGAGAAGTTATATGAGAAATAGAGAACAATTGCGCAATAGAGAAGCCCATTCATCTCTACAAAATGACTTGATTGAGCATATATGGCAAAAATTTAGCGATGATAATTAATTATGTCATTTGTATTTCTAAAATTTGCAATTTTTTATTTCTTCATGTTTTTGTAATTTTTTTTTAATAAAAGACGTATTTTATTTCAATTAAAATTTAAAAATATAACATTTTTTTTATTATTTATTTATTATTGAAATCGTTACTTTTCAAAAATATATTTATAATCAAACATATAGTTTTATATAAAATTTTAAATAATTAAATTAAATATAAGTATAATAATATTATATATTATGTTGGGTTGTTGATAAATGGTAAAAAAATTATGGATTGGTTGTATGTAATGGTTGTGTATGTGGAGGAAAGAGAAAATAATATTTTAATAAAAGATTGGGTTGGGTTGGATTGTGAATAAAGATGGTCTAATTACATATATACACAACCCTAAGTTTTAATTACATATATACCCAATTTCTTTGAAATTACCAATCTAGCCTTCTATTTTAAAAGAAAATAAAATACAATCCATCTCCACCAGTTACCCAAACGTTTCTTCTTCTTCTCCATCTCCATTGACGCAAACCCTAGTTCTTCTCCATCCAGTCGACACAAACCCAAGTTCTTCTTCATCCATTCGACGCAAATCCTAGTTCTTCTCCATCCAGTCGACACAAACCCTAGTTCTTCTACATCCATTCGTGAACTGAAATATTATCTCAAAAGTAAGTCTCCTATATGTAGCATGTATATTGATCTTCTCCATTCATTCGTTCGGTTTATATACTATTTTATTTATTTGTACCTAATAGAGCTTAATGTATTTACTACTCTTGATAAGCAAAGTACGAGTAAACAGTGTATGACAAAACTAGCTCTTGAAATATGACTAGGTTTGATTGAATCTGAGTTTTATGTTATAGGCATGTTCACCTTTTAAAACTAGAAACACAATGTGCCACTGTTGTAGGATGTTGCACGAATGACTATTGTATGCCACTGTTGTAGGATATGAAAAGAAAGATGTTATAGCCGGCATGTTCACCTTTTAAAACTAGAAACACAAAGTGCCACTGTTGTAGGATAAGAAAAGAAAGATGTGCCATTGTTGTAGGATATATGTTGCACGAATGACTATTGTATGCCACTGTTGTAGGATAAGAAAAGAAAGATGTTATAGGCATGTTCACCTTTTAAAACTAGAAACACAAAGTGCCACTGTTGTAGGATAAGAAAAGAAATATGTTATAGGCATATATATTCACCTTTTAAAACTAGAAACACAAAGTGCCACTGTTGTAGGATAAGAAAAGAAAGATGTGCCACTGTTATAGGATGCTGCACTGTTTGCAGACTTAATGTATTATATGCCACTGTTGTATGTTAAAATGTGCTACACGAATGACTATTTTAGTGAACCAAATTGTAAATATTGGTTAATCTTACTTTTGTTTATGATTGTTAGGTTATGGAAGAAGAAAATATTGATGTTATTAGAAACCAATCATCCAAGTGTAAGATAAAACTACGACACGGAGGATACTTTCGGTTAGCTAAGAACACATCAACAAAACGATATTATTTGGGCTATCAAAAAAGCATTTACATTGACACGTTGATATACAATTTTCAAGATTTGTTTGAAGAGGCTTCCACTCATTATCCTTCAAATAGAGAGCTTACTTTGTCGCTTTATTTCGTTGACAAATATACCACTGAGTATGTATCATTTATTAAGGTTGATTGTGATGACAAGTTTCAGTTGATGCTTAGTATGTATTATGTGGAGAAAGAATTCACCGTTTATGTGACGGCAAATAGTAATGTTGAGAAAAGTTTGACGCAACAAAGGTAATTATCCCCTATTTGTTATTTTAGTACAATTAGTTGCATAGTTAGTTTGTTTTTTATGAATATATCACATCTTTTTGCAGTGGAAGAGATGGTGTTCTTATAGTAGATGGTGAGGAGGAACACGGTGGGGAAGACTATGGCGAGGAAGACAACGGTGGGGAAGAATCCGAATATTCATTAAACGATGAGAGTTATCATAGTACTTATAGTACAGATGTTGAATTTGATGATGAAGAACATAGTGGGGAGGAACATTGTAAAGAGGAAAGTGTTGTCATTAAAGTGAACTCAACGTTTGACAACGTGAATGAATTTAGAAGAGCTTTGGTCCATTATGCAATCACGAATGGATTTGAATGCTTCATTGAGAAAAGTGAACCTAAACGATTCACAGCAAGGTGTGTCGACCTAGAATGCAAATGGAGAATACACGTTTCTATCATGCAAGACGCAATTACATTCGAGGTAAGTTTTATATAAAATCCTTCTTTTTCTGGCCTAAGAAAGTTGGTTACCATTTTTTGCAAGTGTGCTTAAAAATAAACTAAAATCTGATGGGGATGTCTCACCTAAAGCACTACAAAAGTGGATTATGAAAAATTATAATATTGATGTGCCGTACATGAAAGTTTTTCGGGGGAAAGAACTAGCTTACAGTGAACTCAACGGGAAGTGGGAAGACTCATTTGAAAAAATGAATGATTTTAAAGAGGAGTTATTAAGACGAAATCCGGGAAGTGTCGTTGAGGTTGACTATGAGATTAAAGGTAACAAGAAGCTATTTTTTCGTTGTTTTATTTCATTTGTAGCTTGCTTGAAGGGGTTTCTTGATGGTTGCCGCCCATACATTTCTTTAGATGCATGTCATTTAAAAGGGAAGTTTAATGGAGTCCTAGTCGCTGCTACAAGTGTGGACGGTAACAATTCTATTTTTCCTATCGCTTATGGTGTACTTGAGTCTGAAAATAAAAATTCTTGGATATGGTTTCTTGAATTACTTAAGAAAGCAATTGGTACACCTAATGGACTAGTTATATCATCCGACATGCAAAAAGGCCTAGATGTTGCAATTACAGAGGTTTATCCTACGGCTGAGCATAAAGAATGTGTTAGACACTTGTATGGTAACTTCAAGAGACATTTTCATGGAGAATTCTTTTTCTAAACGTTTATGGGGAGCTGCTAGGACCTATAGTATAAATCAATATGAGAAGTTATTAAATGAGATTGAAGAAAAAAATAAGGACGCACTTACTTATCTTGATCAGAATCACAAGAGGATATGGAGTCGTTGCAAGTTCGGGACAACATCAAAGTGTGATTATATAACTAATAATGTTTCGGAGGCATTTAATTCTTGGATAGGTGATGTGCGTTATCGATCGGTACTTGACCTACTTGATGGCATTAGAGCGAAGATTATGATACGGTTAGATAAGAAAAGGAGACTTCTAAAGAAATGGAAGGGTACAATGGTACCTAGGACTAAGAGGTATCTCAACAAATTCTCCAAGGTTAGTGTAATTTAATATTTTTGTTAAATATATTTTTTCTAATAGGTCTTGATAAAGAGAATTTATATATTGAATTAAATTATTTATTTTTATGTAGAACTTGGGTCTATATGAAGTTTGCAGAAGTGGTGAAAATCGAGCTGAAATCAAATATGATGACAAGCGTTGGGATGTTTCACTAGATGATAGAACATGTACTTGTGGAGTTTGGCAGGTTAGAGGTATTCCGTGTATACATGCGACAGCTTTTATTACTTTCACAAGGGATGTAAACTGGGAAAACTATGTTGATTCATATTTTACTATTGAGAAGTTTAAATTAGCTTATGCTTCAGAAGTTGCCCCTATGCCGGCAAGGGATCAATGGGTACATATAGATATCGGGGAGAAGATATACCCACCTACAATCAAACGTCCTCCGGGAAGACCGAGAAAGAACAGAATTAAACCAAATGATGAGCCTAGAAAGAGACAAAAGTGTGGACGTTGTCACAGATATGGACATCGTCAAAAAACATGCAAAAATGCGGCGCCTGAAGATAATATTTGATACTTGTTTTTGTGTTTTGATATGTACTAGTTTAAGACGCTTGTCGATTATGTGCGATTCTTATTTGGAACTTGTTTTTGTGTTTTGATATATACTTGTTTAAGACGCTTGTTGATTATGGGTGATTCTCATTTTGAAATGAAATCTTGAATTTCCTAGTTATGGTTGTTTTTAAGTCATTCAAAATTAAATTTCAATGATTTGTGTAAATTTGTAATAAATAAAATTATTAGAATGTGGTAAAAGAAAAATATGTAATATAGATGGTGAAATATGTAATTTTTTTTCTTTGAAAAATATGTAATATATGAAATTAGAAGGTATAATATGTAAATATGTAATATACAAGGTGAAACTATGTAACAAATGATACTAGAAGGGAGAAATATATTAATGTTAATAAGGGTATAATAGTCATTTAATAAGCTATTTTAAATAAATTGGGTATATATGTAATTAAGAGTGTTTAGGAAGGGGATATATGTAATTAAATTTTAAGCTTGGGTATATATGTAATAAACTAGCTTAGCAGGGACATATATGTAATTGCCCCTATATTAATTAATAAAATAAAATAAAATCTTCTTATTTAGTTTTTTAAAATTAGTGTGCTTAAACTATCGATCTATGCATTAACATGTCGTCCATTAATTTTAAACACCCACCCTTTTAATTTAACTAATTCCAACCAACTTTATTTACAACCCGTTAATGCACAACTAAACATAAACAATAACCAAGTTTGAGAAATGTTCCATTCAGGTCACTCTAACATAAAAAATTACATAAGAATAGAACAGTTTTAAAATTATGATGGTTTTTATTGTTGAAATAAAGTTTGAGGTACCAAATTGAAACAGATAATTGGTTACTATTTGTTCACAGAAGGCTTGTTATGAGTTACTTTCATACATATTTCTGAGATCATGTATATTGGTCTTATTCGTGTATGCTTTCAATTTTAATTAGTCACAATGTAATAGTCAAAATGTCTAAGTTTGTGAAAGTTTTCGAAAAAATTTATTGGGTCAATTTTGGGGCGTAACAGCTTGGAGCATAATTTTATTGGGTCATTTTCGAAAAAAAGTTTAGTGTGCAATGATTGTACTACATAATAACTCGTGGACTTTTCCAGAAAAGCTGAAGAGGGTGTTTGCCTGTGTCAGTTTCGGCGAGGAGAAAGAGAGGAAAAGGAGTATCATTAATTTCGAGCATAATTGATCAAGAAAAGAGGGTGTGAACCAAGTTATTTAGAGTGTCTAATCATAAACCCATCTCAAGTAAGTATTACGTTAACATTGTTCCATCTTGTTTACCAAACCTAACTGACAAACAAAAACTTAGACCAATAGAAAGCATACGGTACACAAGCTAAGCACAAGCACAGCAGAATCTTAAGGGATGTTTGTGATAGCTTATTAATGAGCTTATTTGGAAAGTTATAGGCCATTTTTGGGCTTATTTAATTTTTTAAAATTAGTGTGCTTAAACTATCGATCTATGCATTAACATGTCGTCCATTAATTTTAAACACCCACCCTTTTAATTTAACTAATTCCAACCAACTTTATTTACAACCCGTTAATGCACAACTAAACATAAACAATAACCAAGTTTGAGAAATGTTCCATTCAGTCACTCTAACATAAAAAATTACATAAGAATAGAACAGTTTTGAAATTATGATGGTTTTTATTGTTGAAATAAAGTTTGAGGTACCAAATTGAAACAGATAATTGGTTACTATTTGTTCACAGAAGGCTTGTTATGAGTTGCTTTCATACATATTTCTGAGATCATGTATATTGGTCTTATTCGTGTATGCTTTCAATTTTAATTAGTCACAATGTAATAGTCAAAATGTCTAAGTTTGTGAAAGTTTTCGAAAAAATTTTATTGGGTCAATTTTGGGCGTAACAGCTTGGAGCATAATTTTATTGGGTCATTTTCGAAAAAAGTTTAGTGTGCAATGATTGTACTACATAATAACTCGTGGACTTTTCCAGAAAAGCTGAAGAGGGTGTTTGCCTGTGTCAGTTTCGGCGAGGAGAAAGAGAGGGAAAAGGAGTATCATTAATTTCGAGCATAATTGATCAAGAAAAGAGGGTGTAACCAAGTTATTTAGAGTGTCTAATCATAAACCCATCTCAAGTAAGTAATTACGTTAACATTGTTCCATCTTGTTTACCAAACCTAACTGACAAGCAAAAACTTAGACCAATAGAAAGCATACGGTACACAAGCTAAGCACAAGCACAGCAGATCTTAAGGGATGTTTGTGATAGCTTATTAACTGAGCTTATTTGGAAAGTTCATAGGCCCATTTTTGGGCTTATTTAATTTTCTAAAATTAGTGTGCTTAAACTATCGATCTATGCATTAACATGTCGTCCATTAATTTTAAACACCCACCCTTTTAATTTAACTAATTCCAACCAACTTTATTTACAACCCGTTAATGCACAACTAAACATAAACAATAACCAAGTTTGAGAAATGTTCCATTCAGGTCACTCTAACATAAAAAATTACATAAGAATAGAACAGTTTTGAAATTTGATGGTTTTTATTGTTGAAATAAAGTTTGAGGTACCAAATTGAAACAGATAATTGGTTACTATTTGTTCACAGAAGGCTTGTTATGAGTTGCTTTCATACATATTTCTGAGATCATGTATATTGGTCTTATTCGTGTATGCTTTCAATTTTAATTAGTCACAATGTAATAGTCAAAATGTCTAAGTTTGTGAAAGTTTTCGAAAAAATTTATTGGGTCAATTTTGGGCGTAACAGCTTGGAGCATAATTTTATTGGGTATTTTCGAAAAAAGTTTACGTGTGCAATGATTGTACTACATAATACCTCTGGACTTTTCCAGAAAAGCTAAAGAGGGTGTTTGCCTGTGTCAGTTTCGGCGAGGAGAAAGAGAGGGAAAAGGAGTATCATTAATTTCGAGCATAATTGATCAAGAAAAGAGGGTGTAACCAAGTTTATTTAGAGTGTCTAATCATAAACCCATCTCAAGTAAGTAATTACGTTAACATTGTTCCATCTTGTTTACCAAACCTAACTGACAAGCAAAAACTTAGACCAATAGAAAGCATACGGTACACAAGCTAAGCACAAGCACACAGATGCTTAAGGGATGTTTGTGATAGCTTATTAACTGAGCTTATTTGGAAAGTTCATAGGCCCATTTTTGGGCTTATTTAATTTTTAAAATTAGTGTGCTTAAACTATCGATCTATGCATTAACATGTCGTCCATTAATTTTAAACACCTACCCTTTTAATTTAACTAATTCCAACCAACTTTATTTACAACCGTTAATGCACAACTAAACATAAACAATAACCAAGTTTGAGAAATGTTCCATTCAGGTCACTCTAACATAAAAAATTACATAAGAATAGAACAGTTTTGAAATTTTGATGGTTTTTATTGTTGAAATAAAGTTTGAGGTACAAATTGAAACAGATAATTGGTTCTATTTGTTCACAGAAGGCTTGTTATGAGTTGCTTTCATACATATTTTGAGATCATGTATATTGGTCTTATTCGTGTATGCTTTCAATTTTAATTAGTCACAATTAATAGTCAAAATGTCTAAGTTTGTGAAAGTTTTCGAAAAAAATTTATTGGGTCAATTTTGGGGCGTAACAGCTTGGAGCATAATTTTATTGGGTATTTTCGAAAAAAGTTTACGTGTGCAATGATTGTACTACATAATACCTCTTGGACTTTTCCAAAAAAGCTGAAGAGGGTGTTTGCCTGTGTCAGTTTCGGCGAGGAGAAAGAGAGGGAAAAGGAGTATCATTAATTTTGAGCATAATTGATCAAGAAAAGAGGGTGTAACCAAGTTATTTAGAGTGTCTAATCATAAACCCATCTCAAGTAAGTAATTACGTTAATATTGTTCCATCTTGTTTACCAAACCTAACTGACAAGCAAAAACTTAGACCAATAGAAAGCATACGGTACACAAGCTAAGCACAAGCACAGCAGATGCTTAAGGATGTTTGTGATAGCTTATTAACTGAGCTTATTTGGAAAGTTCATAGGCCCATTTTTGGGCTTATTTAATTTTCTAAAATTAGTGTGCTTAACTATCGATCTATGCATTAACATGTCGTCCATTAATTTTAAACACCTACCCTTTTAATTTAACTAATTCCAACCAACTTTATTTACAACCCGTTAATGCACAACTAAACATAAACAATAACCAAGTTTGAGAAATGTTCCATTCAGGTCACTCTAACATAAAAAATTACATAAGAATAGAACAGTTTTGAAATATTGATGGTTTTTATTGTTGAAATAAGTTTGAGGTACTAAATTGAAACAGATAATTGGTTACTATTTGTTCACAGAAGGCTTGTTATGAGTTGCTTTCATACATATTTCTGAGATCATGTATATTGGTCTTATTCGTGTATGCTTTCAATTTTAATTAGTCACAATGTATAGTCAAAATGTCTATGTTTGTGAAAGTTTCGAAAAAAATTTATTGGGTCAATTTGGGGCGTAACAGCTTGGAGCATAATTTTTTGGGTCATTTTCGAAAAAAAGTTTAGTGTGCAATGATTGTACTACATAATACCTCTTGGACTTTTCCAGAAAAGCTGAAGAGGGTGTTTGCCTGTGTCAGTTTCGGCGAGGAGAAAGAGAGGGAAAAGGAGTATCATTAATTTCGAGCATAATTGATCAAGAAAAGAGGGTGTAACCAAGTTATTTAGAGTGTCTAATCATAAACCCATCTCAAGTAAGTAATTACGTTAACATTGTTCCATCTTGTTTACCAAACCTAACTGACAAGCAAAAACTTAGACCAATAGAAAGCATACGGTACACAAGCTAAGCACAAGCACACAGATGCTTAAGGGATGTTTGTGATAGCTTATTAACTGAGCTTATTTGGAAAGTTCATAGGCCATTTTTGGGCTTATTTAATTTTCTAAATTAGTGTGCTTAAACTATCGATCTATGCATTAACATGTGTCCATTAATTTTAAACACTACCCTTTTAATTTAACTAATTCCAACCAACTTTATTTACAACCCGTTAATGCACAACTAAACATAAACAATAACCAAGTTTGAGAAATGTTCCATTCAGGTCACTCTAACATAAAAAATTACATAAGAATAGAACAGTTTTGAAATTCTGATGGTTTTTATTGTTGAAATAAAGTTTGAGGTACCAAATTGAAACAGATAATTGGTTCTATTTGTTCACAGAAGCTTGTTATGAGTTGCTTTCTACATATTTGAGATCATGTATTGGTCTTATTCGTGTATGCTTTCAATTTTAATTAGTCACAATTAATAGTCAAAATGTCTAAGTTTGTGAAAGTTTTCGAAAAAATTTATTGGGTCAATTTGGGCGTAACAGCTTGGAGCATAATTTTATAGGTATTTTCGAAAAAAGTTTACGTGTGCAATGATGTACTACATAAAAACTCTGACTTTTCCAAAAAGTAAGAGGGTGTTTGCCTGTGTCAGTTTCGGCGAGGAGAAAGAGAGGGAAAAGAGTATCATTAATTTGAGCATAATTGATCAAGAAAGAGGGTGTAACAAGTTATTTAGAGTGTCTAATCATAAACCATCTCAAGTAAGTAATTACGTTAACATTGTTCCATCTTGTTTACCAAACCTAACTGACAAGCAAAAACTTAGACCAATAGAAAGCATACGGTACACAAGCTAAGCACAAGCACAACAGATGCTTAAGGGATGTTTGTGATAGCTTATTAACTGAGCTTATTTGGAAAGTTCATAGGCCCATTTTTGGGCTTATTTAATTTTTAAAATTAGTGTGCTTAAACTATCGATCTTGCATTAACATGTCGTCCATTAATTTTAAACACCACCCTTTTAATTTAACTAATTCCAACCAACTTTATTACACCGTTAATGCACAACTAACATAAACAATAACCAAGTTTGAGAAATGTTCCATTCAGTCACTCTAACATAAAAAATTACATAGAATAGAACAGTTTTGAAATTTGATGGTTTTTATTGTTGAAATAAGTTTGAGGTACAAATTGAAACAGATAATTGGTTACTATTTGTTCACAGAAGGCTTGTTATGAGTTGCTTTCATACATATTTCTGAGATCATGTATATTGGTCTTATTCGTGTATGCTTTCAATTTTAATTAGTCACAATGTAATAGTCAAAATGTCTAAGTTTGTGAAAGTTTTCGAAAAAAATTTATTGGGTCAATTTTGGGGCGTAACAGCTTGGAGCATAATTTTATTGGGTCATTTTCGAAAAAAGTTTACGTGTGCAATGATTGTACTACATAATACCTCTTGGACTTTTCCAGAAAAGCTGAAGAGGGTGTTTGCCTGTGTCAGTTTCGGCGAGGAGAAAGAGAGGGAAAAGGAGTATCATTAATTTCGAGCATAATTGATCAAGAAAGAGGGTGTAACCAAGTTTTTAGAGTGTCTAATCATAACCCATCTCAAGTAATAATTACGTTAACATTGTTCCATCTTGTTTACAAACCTAATGACAAGCAAAAACTTAGACCAATAGAAAGCATACGGTACACAAGCTAAGCACAAGCACAACAGATGCTTAAGGGATGTTTGTGATAGCTTATTAATGAGCTTATTTGGAAAGTTCATAGGCCCATTTTTGGGCTTATTTAATTTTCTAAAATTAGTGTGCTTAAACTATCGATCTATGCATTAACATGTCGTCCATTAATTTTAAACACCCACCCTTTTAATTTAACTAATTCCAACCAACTTTATTTACAACCGTTAATGCACAACTAAACATAAACAATAACCAAGTTTGAGAAATGTTCCATTCAGGTCACTCTAACATAAAAAATTACATAAGAATAGAACAGTTTTGAAATTTGATGGTTTTTATTGTTGAAATAAAGTTTGAGGTACCAAATTGAAACAGATATTGGTTACTATTTGTTCACAGAATGCTTGTTATGAGTTGCTTTCGTACATATTTCTGAGTCATTATTTGGTCTTATTGTGTATGCTTTCAATTTTAATTAGTCACAATGTAAAGTCAAAATGTCTAAGTTTGTGAAAGTTTTCGAAAAAATTTTATTGGGTCAATTTTAGGGCGTAACAGCTTGGAGCATAATTTTATTGGGTCATTTTCGAAAAAAGTTTACGTGTGCAATGATTGTACTACATATAACTCGTGGACTTTTCCAGAAAAGCTAAAGAGGTGTTTGCCTGTGTCAGTTTCGGCGAGGAGAAAGAGAGGGAAAAGAGTATCATAATTTCGAGCATAATTGATCAAGAAAAGAGGTGTAACCAAGTTATTTAGAGGTCTAATCATAAACCATTCAAGTAAGTAATTACGTAACATTGTTCCATCTTGTTTACAAACCTAACTGACAAGCAAAACTTAGACCAATAGAAAGCATACGTACACAAGCTAAGCACAAGCACAACAGTACTTAAGGTGTTTGTGATAGCTTATTAACTGAGCTTATTTGAAAGTTCATAGCCCATTTTTGGGCTTATTTAATTTTCTAAAATTAGTGTGCGTAAACTATCGATCTATGCATTAAACATGTCGTCCATTAATTTTAAACACCACCCTTTTAATTTAACTAATTCCAACCAACTTTTTTACAACCTGTTAATGCACAACTAAACATAAACAATAACCAAGTTTGAGAAATGTTTCCATTCAGGTCACTCTAACATAAAAAATTACATAAGAATAGAACAGTTTTGAAATTTTGATGGTTTTTATTGTTGAAATAAAGTTTGAGGTACAAATTGAAACAGATAATTGGTTACTATTTGTTCACAGAAGGCTTGTTATGAGTTGCTTTCATACATATTTCTGAGATCATGTATTGTTGTTTCCCTTACACAATTAGATATAACTAAAAAGTTAATCTATTATCTGTGTTATGAGTGATGCGAATGTATTGATTAAAACTAATTAGTTAAAACGCAAATATAAAACACAAGAGTTATTTTTAAAACGTTTTAAATTCTTATTAGAAATGAATCAAAGAATCTATCACCCAAAGTGTTTTGCGGAATAAACACTTTGGGATTGAACAGACAAGGTATGGTGTCTCCTATCGAAACTTAAGCTTTGCTTAAGTTGTAAACAAACGAGACTCACTGAGCATCTCAGGGACCTGTTACTCTTTGTAGGAGAATGAGGTTTTGCAAAAGTCTAAGCTTTCAATATACAAAACTTACAAATCTCATTCTCCATGTGTTTGCTATTTATAGGCAACCACAAGTGGGTACGGAAGACTAAGGTACATGCAAAGGTGATATGACAGTTTGTCATTTCCAAGAACCAATAGGAATGGGCTAAAAAGTCTTTAGAAGTGGTTTGGTCTGACACTTCTTGACTCTTTAAGCCTTCTTTTAAGGAAGGACTGTACCTGATAAGATATTTTACTTTCTCTTATCAGGATCCTTCCTTTCCTATTCAGGCCTTCTTCTCAGGCACTTGGTTTCTTCAGTCTTTGTCTTCCGTCTTCAGTCTTTTAGTTTGTTGTTGAGGAGACTGGGGTTCAGTGAGTTCTTGTCCAACGCTCACTGAACCATCATCTTCTTCTTTGGCATAAGCCTTCTCAGGGAGTTTCGCTTTCCCGGAGGTGAATCCTTTTTGAATTCGTCTTATGCATCTTGAAGATGACTCATTGAGAGACTGTTCTCTCATTGACTTGAATTGTTCTCGGTTTAATTTACACTTAGTTAATTTGTGTCCCAAATCACGTTTAATGACTCTTGGGTACTGATGGACCCAACAATCTCCCCCTATTTGGATATAAATTATTCCTAAGTGTTTTGATCAGTAATGAGTGAGCAACAGACTTCTACTCATACTGAATGTACTAGAATGTAATAAGGATACTGAAATAATAAAAACATCATCTTATTGATATTATTACAAGTCCTAACAAAACTAATTACAAGGATAGTGGTGGTGGTTGATCAGTCCAAGTTGATTCCAAGAGCAGCAAGCTTTTTGTTTCTTCGACTGAAGCTCTTGTGATCAGGATGCTCTCGGATCTTTCTTTCAGGTCTTGGCAGAACCTTTTGTTCTCAGGAGTCTGAATTGGTGAGGCCATCATCAGGAAGCCTAGCATTGCCTTGATTCCTGATTGATCAATATCACTCCATCTCTGAAAGGCTTGGTCACCAAACTCATCAATGAAGAACAAACCCCTTTCAGGTTGTTCGATGACCATGAAGTTCATGAACTGAACTCCTTCAGGAAGTGCTCTGTTGCATTCCAGACCTGGGACCTTGATCTCAGCCTCAGCTTCAATCTTCTTTCTCTTCCTTGAAGAAGACTGAGAGAGAGTTGGCTGTTTGGCTGAAGAAGGGAGAAGTGATAGAGTGCCAAGTTCCTGAGGTGCTGCAGCCAATTTTTCATACCTCAGACCCAAAGTCTTCAACAGGTTAGGAACCACAAGA
This sequence comes from Artemisia tridentata subsp. tridentata, assembly GCA_021014915.2. Taxonomy (NCBI): domain Eukaryota; kingdom Viridiplantae; phylum Streptophyta; class Magnoliopsida; order Asterales; family Asteraceae; genus Artemisia; species Artemisia tridentata. Next base: position 500,277,343 of record CP139509.1, read on the forward strand.
TTTGATTTCTTTTTAATTAACGGACCCAATTCGTCCAATTCTGTGATTCCAAAGTCAGCGAACCTGAAGGGGTTGTGTACATCAAGTATTCTTTTGTCAGCACCCATGTAGACAGTGATGATGGCAGGATTGGATCTTTGTTGAATATGAACATCAGTGATTGGTTCTGGCCTCAGTCTTTGTGTCATGTACCACTGATATTTCTTGATTCTGTACTGCCTGATCTCCTCAGTCCTTTTCCTTATCTCTTCCCCTTTCTTTGGTGATAGCCGCCAATTCAGTAGACTGAGCTTTCATGAAGGTCCTTCCACCTTCTCTACTCAACACCACTTTTGGGTCCAACCCAATCTTCTCAGCTCCTCATGAACTACCTTAATGATAGCATCCTTGGCTGGCCTTTGCCTCAGCTTTTGCTTTCTTTTCAGCCTCCTCTTTTTCCATGTGAGTTACTAGTTTAGCTTCAGTGAGGTGGTGAATTATTCCATCTATCTCATAAGCAACCCTGATTGGCTCTTCAGGATCTGGTCTTTTTTCTGCGGAACATTTGAAAAGGTTTTAATAGGCTCAGGTTCAGGATGATAAAAACCCTTTGCCTTTGTTTGGTGGGGTGGATGGGGTGTTTTCGGTTCCCCCTCAGTGTGGAAAAGGATTTTTTCAGGACTTTCTCCCCCCCCTCATGTTGCAAACCGGATGTGGAGAAAAATTTGGAATCATGTCAGCAGGACCTTAACCCCCTGAAAAACTCCGTCCCACCCTTTGATTTGGGGGGGTCCTGTAAAGTAAAAAACCCTTTCTTCAAGAAAAAAGCCGGACCCTCTTCCGAAATTTGACCCAATGCCGGCCAGGAAGGGAAGATGTTGCCAAGGACCAAATTTTTTCCTGAGGCCTACTGAAGTTTTGGGGATGAATGGGAGCTACCCTAAGATTGGGGTCTCGAGGTTGACCAATTGGTGATTTGAAAACTGTTTTGGGGTTCTCAGAACCTGAAAAAAATTTTCTTGTTAACTCGGATTTTTTTTTGACCTTCCTGAATAGAAGGACACTCTTGGTCCCTTTAAAAACCCGAAATGTAAGATTCGTAAGATTTTTCAAGGGGGTATCCAATGATTTCATTAAATTATCTTTGATCCACGGTTTTTCCAGGTCAAATATTAACAGCAATTCAGTATTTGATCAAACTTTTCAAAGGGGCCTTGGAAGGGGGACCCCTATTTGCCCTCTAGGAATTGACAATTTTTTTTCGTAGGGGTTTTTGTTGTCAAACCTTTGGAAAATTTACATAAGAATAACCAAAAGACTGAGTAGCGATTCGTCATTTGGTGTGGAAAACTTTGGAGGTTCGGTTGCTCTTTATTCTTACCATTTAAAGATAAAATATGTTTTTTTGGGGGTTCTCAGTCTCCTTTCCACCTTTTCGTTCCTCCTCCTTTTTCCCGTTTCCCCTCATCGATAATGAGCCGAATGTCCCCCACGGATAATCTCAAACGATGGTTTCCCGGCCCCTCTTCTAAAAAGACCCCTTTGTCTGGGCCGGGTTCTGTCCTTTAGCCTAAAAACTGGGGGGGTTTCCGCCTACTATCATAATAACTGGGGGGTTTCCCCAGCCTAATTTTGGTCATTCCGAGAGTGGACGCCGGGGGGTTTGGGGGGTTCCGTATCAGGGGGGGTTTTTTTCCCCCCTGATCTTTGTCCCCTGAGCCCCTTTTCTCCAAAACGGGTTTTTTTGGGTAAATACTTGGTACTTTTTGTGAGTTTAGGGCCCCTTTTCGGGTTGATTCCCCTTCAAGGTTTAACCCTTTTCCCCGAGACCTGGGGTGAGGGCTGGAAAAGGGAGTGAATGGGGGCCCCCTTTTAGTAAGGATGCTGCCTTCCCAAAGGGTTTAACCCCCCTTTTTCCTGAACCTGAGGGGGGCTCGGAACTTGGGGGATTGAATTTTGTGCCCCCTCCCCCACCTTTTTGTTTTTGTCAGGGGCAGTGAAAAAGGTTTCCCCAGGAAGGGATGATTTCCGGACCTCGGTGGCGTTTGTTTGTGGCCTAAGGGTTCCTTTGGGGGTGTCTTGGGGGCAAGGAATTTAAACTTTCTTGGGCCCCGAGGTAGCTTCAGTGAAGGGGGTTTGGGTCTAACCACCCACTGGACTCCCCCCTTCTTTTTGGGCTTTTCCCTTTTGGTTGGTGAAGGAACGGTGAGCTAATTGTCCCCCTGAATAACCCCCAAAGTATTGTGGGCCTTCTTGTACCCCTTTTAATGTCATACTGAAGTTAAACCTATAAGAAGCAGGTTTGAGCCTTTTTTCTAGTCCTTTAAATACAAAAAGGAGGTCCGAACGCCAAAAAGAACCTGGGGTAAGACGTGTTTTTTTTTTCTTCCCTAAGCTTTTACAAAGGTCAGGTAGATATTACCGAATTTTTTTTTACCCCCCAAGAGACTGAAAAACCTCAATTGTTTGAGGTTCAATTCTCATGGAGGTTTATTTCCTCCCGGGCCTAATGAGAAAAGTCATCATAAGTTCCGACGGGTAAACCTTCTTCACTTTAGAGCCTTTCCAAAAGGTTCAGGTGACTTTCGGACCCTTGGGTCAGGGTCCCAAAAAATCATTTCATTTTTATTTCCTGATCGGGGTTATCCTAAAGTTCTCAACAAAGTTGAGACCGGTTGCCCTTTATAAGGTTTATAGCCAAGAGAGAGGGTTAGTCCCCCCCCTTTCCCAAAAAAATTTTATGCCCCTTTGGTGCCTTAGGGCTTGTAGCCCTTTTCGGTACACCAAAACTCCCCTTTGGATTGATAAAAAATTTTGGGGGTTTTTGAAAAACCTTGGCAGGGAAAATTTTGTAGAATTAACTTCCTTGTAAACCCTTATATTCCTGGGGTAGGGAAATTTTTCCAACCACATTGTTTTTGGTTGGCCCCCCCCCCTCCATTGTAATTTCATTGGGGGCGAGGGTTATGATTAGGGTAGCCATTTGTGATTGGGTTTTGGCGGAAAAAAAGGTCGGATTTTTTTAAGCTTAGACAACACCACAATTTGTTTGTTAAGAAAAAAAAGGGGCGAGTTTTCTTTTTTTTAAAAAAGGTTGTGTAATCTTTTGGGAAAAGGGATTTATGGGAAGGGGAGGTGGGGGGAAAAATTTGGGGTTTGCTAAAAACTTAAAGTTTAAAAAAATTTTTTTAAAATTTGAAGTCCGCTTTTTAATGCCCCGATTCCACTTCCTCATATTTTCGGCAAACATTGTGCCGTCTGCAAAAAAATGAATTTGGGGAATATGTCATACTTTTTTATTTTTGTTGGAAGGATTTAATGCCAAGGGGAAGGTGGGGGCGAGGGCATCCATTGGTAAAGAACTATTTCTATTTAAATGGTTAGTTATCTCCTAGGCATTTAAACTAAATACTTAACTTTAAGTTACTGAAGGACTCTTAACCCCTGAAACTTTATTCACTGGGGATTCGTGATTGGGTTTAGTATGGGTTGGAACAGGGGATTTATTCCTGAGTTTCAAAACTTTTATTTCCCTAAGGGTTAGGGTTTCAAAAACTTGGTTTATTTCCTGGACTTCAGGGACTTGGGTTTAGTTCCTGAGGGATTTAGGATAATTGATCACTGGGAACTTTTAATCAGGGCCCTGAGAATAATCAAGGATTGTTTTTCTAATCCAACTTCCTAATTCAGCTTTATTCTTGTGAAGTTTTTCCCCAAAAAGGTTTGGGAAATATAACAGCGATTTCGGGGGAATGGGGGAAAATTTTATGTCACCATTCATGACAGGTCCTTGAAATTATCTAAATCGTGTTTTGTTCTCTGTGAAAAACAGGATTTTTTAAGGCAATTGCATTGGTTACACAAAAAGGGTCCATTTGTACTATTTTAGTCATGGTTGACTCTTCCCCAGAGAAATTTCCACAAAACTAGTGCCCCCAACATATTCAGCTTCGCTGGGGGACAAGGAAACGATTGTTGCTTTTGCCCCCAACAACTGTTTCCCAAATTTTGGCAAGGCCTGGGTGCTTTTTTGTCCTGTTGATCCCATAGTCAGAGCTGGTACCCCTTAAGAAAACCTAACATTTTGGATAGTAAATCAAGGGTTTGGAGTCCTTTGGTACCTGAATATCCTTTTCAAGGTGATGGGGTTCTCTTGGGTCAATTGATATCGGAATGACATAAAAAATTTGGATATCAGGTTGATGAAGTAGATACTAGTGATCCTATCTTTCCCTTAAAATTTTGGGTTTGATTTACTGGTTTCCACTAGATCAGGCCAAGTTTTTTTGGGGGAACCATGGGGGTTTTTATGGGCCAGTCCTGGTTATTTCTTATGGTTTTGAATCTTTCTTGAAAAATAGGGGTTCCCTATCAGTTGCTTGATCGGTGACCCAAAGGGAAATGTTTTCCCCCTCATGTTTTAAAAATTTTTTTTTCCATTTTTTTCAAAATTTTTGAAAGCTTTGAACTTAAAGCCCCAAAATGTTATCAAAAAACATTGTAAAGTGCATAGTATTTGTCTTGAGATAAAAGTATTTTTTTGCCTCTGAAAACTTGTTTTTATCAGAAAGGGAAAAAAAGGGTTTTAACCTGCCCCGGGAGTTGTTTCGTCAAAGGGGGTTTATTAAGCTTTCAAACAGGTCAGGAACCTGGCTTTCAAAACAAAGGGGTTGTCAAAAAAAACTTTTCTTTCAGTGAACCTTTGGAATGCATTTTAACATCCCTTTGGGATCCTTAAGTTCATTTTTGTGAAAAGAAAGGGGGAAAATTTTTGAGGCTTCCTCCTTGTACTTTGGGGAAAAGTTTTTAATAATGCTTTTGTTGATTATTTTGGCTAAAGTTGGTTTGTTTTTTATGACTTTCCATTTTACAATTTGTTTAAAATTTTTCTATTCCTATTCACCCCACAGGTAAGGGAAAAACCTATTGCTTCAGGCTCTAAAAAAAAGGTAAAAAAAAAGTTTTCCTTTTGCCCCCCCCTTGGGGTTTTGAACCCTAAAGGGCCCTTAGAGAAAAGGGGTTTAAAAGGGGAAAATCCATAAATTTTTTGGGGAAAAAAAAATTTCCCGGGGGGCCCCCCTTGTGATTGTAAATTTAAAAAAGGGGACACCCAAAAAAAATAAAGTAGCTGTTGGGTTTATTCTTCCTTTGAATAACTAAGGGGGGGTTTTTCCCCCATGTCTCTTGAAAGAGGGATCTGTTTTGTGTAAACATTTTTTTTAATGATCCCCCCAAAAATTTTTTGGGTTTTTGGGAACTGCCCCTTTAGCATTTCCTTCGGCCTCTATGGTTTTTTTTTTTTTTCCCTCTCAAAAAACCCCTTTTGTCGGGTGTAAGGGTGGGGAAAAAATTTTTGGGATTTTCCTTTTTCTCACAAAACAAAAAAATTAATTTTTTTAAACCCATTTCCCTTGTAGTTCTGTTTTTTGGGGCCCTTAAATTGTCTTTTTGTTTTTTCAATGTTCCGAAAAAAGGGTTTTTGGGTTTCACTGCCTGATTTTTTTGGGTCGGGAAAAAAACCCCAAGTGTTTTTTTTGGTTTTCTCCCCCAATGAACAGAGTATATTCTCAGGGTTAAAGATTGGGAAGATGGGCCCAAAAAACCCTTTAAAAAGGGGTAAAGGGGTTTTTCCCCTGGGGAAAAAAAAATTGGTTTTATTTTAAAAAGGAAGCCTATGTTTTTTTCCCCTTTTTTTCGAGGGAGTGGTTTTTTTTCCTTTTTAAAAACACAAGGGATGGAAAATCCGGGGCCCTTTTTTTTTTTTTTAACAAATTGTTTATTTTTTGAAGTTCAGGGGGAATCTATATCCCAAAGCCTTTGGGAAGTTTCGTTTTTTTTAGCAAAAAGAAAGTTCCATTTTTTTTTAGCGGGCAGTCAGAACAAAAACTTTTTCTTCTTGGTGAAAAAAGGGGAAAATTTTCCCCCCTTTTTTTGCATTAAAGGGGTTCCGTTTATATCAAAAAATTGTATTTGGCCCCCAAAATTTTTGACTGACACTAATGGTTTTTTATTAAGTTTTTTCAAAAAAGTATCCTAGTAAAACTTACCATTGCTTTATGAACCAAACCCTTCAGTGAGAATATGGGTTTCAGAAAAATTTCATTTTGGGCCGACTTCCACTATTTTTGAGATCCCCTTTAAAACCCCATCAACTTCTTGACATCCAATCTAGATGCCAAACGGGGTTTTCTCGGGGTTTCCCAAAAATAGAAACTGGGTATTTTTTTCTAGGACCCACCCAAGGGGGATTTGTTTTGAGGTTTTTTAAAAAAAATAAAAAAAATTTTCATGGTAGTGGTTGGTTTTTTTGGGGCCCCCACTGTTTTGCTTGGGGGTTTGGGGGGTGGCCTGGGGGCATTTTTAAAAGGGGGGATTGTTTGTTCACCCTTTCCAATGAAGGGATTTCCCCTTTTTTCTGAAATTTTGAGTGGGCTTCCACTAATTCCAGTGATTGCACCCTTGAAATTTTAAAAAGGGGTAAAAAAATCCACATTAGGGAAAAGGTGGAAAGGGTTGGCTTTTTTTTTTTTTGTTTTGTTTGGAATCAGAAGGGTATTAAAAGCTTTGGGGGCCAAAGGGCCGAAGATTTTCCCCCAAAATTAGATTTTTTGTGTTTTGAGGTTTGTGATCTTCCTTTTTGAAATCATGCAATAAAATACTTTAGTAACTTTGAGGGGTTTGGTATAGTTAAAATTAACTTTTTTTTGGGGGGGTTTTGGGGATGGGGGGGGTTTTGGTACCGGGGGAAAAGGGTTTTTTTTTCCCCTTTTTGGGGGATGAGAAACTTTCGAAGATGTAATTTTCCCCCCCCTTTTTCCCGGGCCCTTTTTTCAGTAACTAAAAAAAATTTTGGGGTCGGTTTTTTGGGGGTTTTTTTTGAAGGATGAAGAAAGGGTTAAATATTTATAAATTTCGGGTTGGTCTTTTTCAGGGATTTTTTTTTTTTTCCCTACCCCCCCTTGGGGGAGGGGTGGGGAATGTTTTTTGGTGGGGGGGGGTTTTAGGTGCCTCCCAAAGGGTTTTTAAAGGGGGAAAAAAGTGGTGGTGTTATTTTGATTCAGATCATTTTATGACCGTAATTTTAGTTATGAGTTTCGTGGGGTCCTTTTTTTTTTTTTTTTTCAGGGGCCTGACTTTGGGGGGGGAAAGAAAGTTTTTTCCATTTTCAAATTTTTGGAATTTGTGAGGGGTTTACCCCTGACTATCCAGTTTTTTACTTAAAATTTTTCTTCCAAAAAAACCCCCCTAAAAACAAATTTTTTAAAAAATTTTTTTAATTAAAAAAAATAAATTTTTAAATTTATATTTTTTTAAAAAAAAACCCCCAAAATTTAAAAAAACCCTTTTTTTTTTCCCATTTTTTCACCAAAAAAAACCCCCAAAAATCCCAAATTAACCCAAAAAAATTTTTTACAAAAAAATTTACAAAAAAAAAATTAAAAAATTTTTTAAAATTTTAAAGGATTTATGAATGAAATTTATTAGGTCTAAAAATGAAACACGGGATACATTTTTTGTTTCCCGCTATTAAAAAAAACCCAAAAAAAAAACTAAGTTTTTAAAAAATTCCCAAAAAAAAAACCCAAAAATTTAGGGTTATTTTCTTTCCCCCAATCCAGCCGCCCCCCTTTTCCCCAAAATTTTTTTCCCCGGCCATTTTTCCCCCGGGGGTCCCCCTTTCCCCGGGACCTATCACACCGTTTTAAAAACACCAAAACCTCCCCCCATAAAACCCCCTCCCCTTTCCTCTTTCAAAAGGGGCCCCCCCCCACCCCCCCTTTCATCCCACACTCCTTTGTTTTTTTAAAAGAAAGTATAATCAAAGAGGGCCTTCAACTGTCGAAAAAGGTTTTTTAAGAAAGATGTGAATACAAAGTTTGGGATGAGGTTTGTTTAAAATCCTCAATTTTGGAAACTTATTTGAAGATTTTTTAAAAATATTTTTAAAAGGGGGGGTTTTTAAATTTGCTTTTTTATTGTTTCAGTTCATTTTCAAAATTCAAATTAAATTATTTAATGTTTTTTTTATGTAATTTTGAAAAAAATTAGGGTTTTAAAAAAAGGATTTTAAATATGGGAAATTGGGGAAGTTTTGGGGGAAATTTTACTCAATAGGGGCCCTTAAGAATCCCCCCTTAAATAGGATTGTTGGGGTTTTTAAAAAATTTTGGGGATAAAAAAAAATTAATTACAAAAATCTGTTTAAAAGGTTTGGGGGGCTTAGTGAACCCGGGATTTGATTTTTAAAAAACTATCCAACTGTATGTTATAAATATTTCATTTCTCAAAAGTACTTTTATCGGGGAAATTTTTGCATACCTAACAAATTTTTTAAAAAAACAAGAATTGGTGGGAAAAAAAAAAATTTTAAAAAAAAGGGGGAAGGGTTTTCCCCCAAAAAAGCTCTTAAGGGGTTTTAAATAATTTTTAGTTTTACATGCTGCCCGCGGGGCAAAAAGCATTAGCTGGGGTGGTCTGACAGAAATAAATGGGGGAAATCGTAAAAAAGGATGGGGGGTTCTGTTTGGACCCAGATGGGGGGTAAAGGTATATCAAAGAAACTTTCATGTTTAAACAGTTACTGTTTTTTTTGGGCCCCAAAAGGGAAAAAGAAAAAAAACGGGGAAAAAGGGGAACCCCCGGCCTTTTCCCATAAAATTTAGTTTTGCAATATGATTGCGGGGTTAAAAAAAAGTACACAGAAGTTTTTTTTGGCGAAAAACTTGATTTTTTAAGGGTTGAGAATCTTGCAGGACATGATGTTTTGGGGGGGGGCTCTGAACTATCATTAAAACCAGGGGGTTTTTTTTCCCCTTTTTTGTATATAAATTCGTTGAAAACGTGAAGATCACAAAAAAAAATTAACGGGGAAAAAGGGGGTTTTGGGGCATGTAAGGCCCTTTTAAATGAGGGGAACAATTACCTTTTCCAAAAGGGTTTTACCCATGGGTTGGGGATTCCCTTTTGTGTCAAATTTTTTTTTATTCGGAGCCCTTTCATTTTTTTTTTTTTTTTTATTATTTTTTTTTAAAATTTTTGTTTTCCCTTTAAATTCAATAGGGACGTATGGTTTTTTTTATGGGGAAGGAGCTGGAGTTCTGGTTTTTGGAAGAACTTGAGACGTAAATGGGTTTAAAAAAATTAAATTTTTCCGTATCCTAATTATGTTTCCGTTTTTACTTGATATTTTTATGAAAGGGGGGGAAAAAAAAAGGTGCAAAAATTTTTTTAAAGCAGAAAATTTTTTGGGGGGAAAACTTTGTTCTGTGCATTTTAAATACACAGCCCCCCTAAGGGTTAAAAAAAAAAAATGTACCTTTATTTGTCTGACAAAGCAAGAAAAACCTTTTGGGAAAAGGGAAAAACCTTTTTAAAAGGGGAGGGGTATCCCTTTTTGATTAAAAGGGGGGTTATCCAGCCCCGGGGGGGTTAGGGGAAAATTGGGAAAACAAAAAAACCCCAGCTTCAAACAACCCCAGGGGTGACATTAAGGGGAAAAAAAGCTATTTTCATTGTTTTGGCCAGAATAAAAAGGTTGACTTAATCTTTGTTATAAAGTCATTAAAAATCCTTTTAAATTTTTGCTTTTAAATTTTTTTTCAAAACCCAAAAATTTGAGGGTTTCATTTTAGGGTGGGAAATCTACAAAATCCTAATAGGCCACCATGCCAAAGAATAGCTTTTTTTGGGAAAAATCAGGGGGGGAAACCCCATGGCCCGGGACATTTAAGTCAAAGGCCGCCCCCGGGGTTTGATGACCTTAAAAACCCCCAACCCTTTTTGTGTTATGTTTCTTACTAAAAATAATTTAGTTTTGATTGAAAAATTGGGTTTGGGACGCCTTTGATTTCTTTTGACAAAAAGAAAACCCATCTTGAAATTTTTGGGGGTTTTTGGGGGGGCTTTTTTCTATTGAGGTCCCAAATTTTCCCAAAAAATTATTTTTGGTATTGATTTAATAATTTGTCAAAAAAACCCCCCTAATGGCTGAAAAAAGGGGTTTTTTGTTGTTTTTGGGAAAATGGGGGGTCAAAAAAAGTTTGTTTTAAATTTTCCAAAACCCAAGGGGCGGGGTTTTATTATAGGTTTCTTGTGATCTTTTCCCCTACATGATTCTAAGAACTTCTTAGAAGGTTCGGGAATTATAAATTTTATTTGTCTTTTTTTTGTTTTTTGGGAAACACCGGGGGAAAAAAGGGCAAAAGGTTCACGGCATTTTTTAGTGTGGTTTTCGTCCCCCTACATCGGTTTTTTCCCTTTTTTACGGGGGCTTTTTTTTTTTAGCCATGTTTTTTTTTTTTTTTGGGTTTTAAAAAAATACCCCCCAATTAAAAAGTTTTGGTTTTCCCCTTCCCCCTGGTTTGTTCTATATTTAATCTGCAGCAAAGGGGGTTTTGGGGGGTTTACATTTTGACTCCCCCGGGGGGTCAGTAAAACCCAAAAACCAAAAAAGGTGAAATGGGGGAAGGTGGGTTGACTAAAAACCTTCGCATCTATAAATTTTTAAATTTTTTTCACTTAATTTCGAATCGGTTTTTTGGGTAGAAAACGATTTTGGTTTTTTATTTTGGGGGTAACGATAAAATAAAATTGACCCCATAAAAGGGGGGGGCTTTTACCCCCTTCACTCAAAGGGGAAACCTTTCTTAAGCTAGTTAAGGGTTGGGTGAGAAAAATGTTTTGTTAAAAAATTTTTAAAAAAATTTTTTAAAAAAAAAGTTGTAAAAAAAAGGGGGGGTCACGCCAGTTTGCAATTTTTTAAAACTTTTTTTGTTTAATTTTTAAAAAAAATTATCAGTGTAGGGGGCCTTAAGATAAATTTTCCCCAAAAATGAAATTTTTAACCCAAAAATTAAGAAAATTTTTTTTTAAACGAAACAAAATTTTATATGATGTAAGGGTTACCCGATTCGATGTTAAAATTAGGGTCATTAGTTTTTGCAAATTCTTTATGTTTTTTTTCTAATTTTTTTCAAACCCCAAAATTTTAATTGGGTTTTTTGAGTTAATTATTTAGCAAAATTTTTAAACTTGTTGAAAACGGTTGCATCAAGTTTTGCCCTTTAATGGTTGCGGGATAATCATTTTTTGTAAATTTATGGTAAAAACCCAAAAAAAAAAACCAAAGCAAAAACTTTTTAGTAGATATATGTTTACCCCATTTATGAAATTTTTGGGGGAATTTTAAAATAAATTGTTGTATGGGAAAAAAATTTTTTTTGATATATAGAAAACGCTTTTTTGTGTTTGTGTTTTTATTTTTTTGAATTTTTTTGTTATTTAATGGGGGGGAAATTTTTAAATTTTTAAAAAATTTTTTTTTTTAAAAAAAAAATTTTTACCCCTGACCCAAAAAAGGGGGTTCAAAAAAGGGTCAAAAATTATACCCCGGGAAATTTGGGGTCTAAAGCTTTATGAGGGGGGCGTTTAATGACACCAAAAAGGGGCGTCATTTTTCCCCCCTTTTTTGCACGCAAGGGGTTTTTATTAAAGGCCCTTTTTTTTAGTGTGATGACAACCTTTTCTTTATCTAGTTCTTGTTGGAGGGTTTGGTTATGTTTCAAGATTTCATGTTTTCTATTTGTAGAGTTATTGATTCTAGTTTGGTTTGCTTCATTGTAAGAAATTCATCTCTAATTTGTTTAATTCAGAACTTATTGTTATATTTTGACAACATTTTAAAAGCCTTTGTTCTTCAACAAACTTAAGATCTACACAAATTAATTCATGTAAGACTGCCAACAGAATCATCCATAAAAAATAAAATGTTTACCTTCTTCATGGTGATATCACCCCCTCTCCATTCCTAGCATAGCTCTTCCCAAAGCCACCTGATCACCTTCAGAGAGTGCCATTAGTGCACTAACTCTTATTTCCTCATCTGAGGAGACCTCTTCATCATCCCAATCATATGCTTCACTACTAAAAACCTTGTTCTTGTTTGAACAGGTTTGGTGTTTGAGCAGCCTGAGACTTTAAATGGGTTAATTCAAGAATAGCAAGTTTAGCTTTGGTTAACCTGTATTTAGTTTCAAAGTCCTTTTGCCCTTGTTTTGAAATTGTTGGGTCGACTGGAAACATTTTGGTTGAAACTTTTGTTCCTGAGGAACTATTTCCTGAAAATTTGTAGGAGGGTTCTGAAGTGGTTTTGGAAAAACAGTCCCTAGAAAAAATAAATTTTTTTTGCCCATTTGAAAACACTCAGTGGTTTCATTTGCTTTTGTTTTTGGAAAGTTGGACTGATTCCTTTTGATGAAACGTTTTGAGTTGGCAGGAGAGCCCTTCTTGAATTCCAAGTTTAAATCATTTAGGTATCATCACCAGTTTTTCATCAATTTCATCTCAGAATCCTCTTGATGATCCTGCACAAACACCATTAGTATAAAAGGCAGTTGATATGGGTGTAGAGGTCAAGGTCTTTTTGGACTCAAAGCTTTTGAGTCGGATATCTTCTTGAGATCAAGTTGTCTTCATAGACAAAAATTTCCATAGATCTCAGAAGCTCAAGAGTCTGAGTGTGTTAGCATTCCTCAGACCTTGTGAGGAAGTTTAACCACTTCTCAGGGGACTGTTTTACAAAGCCAACATTTGTCTCATGCTTAGATAGAACTACACCATAATTTGATAGTTTTGTTTATCAAAGTCTTATATCTGGTATAAATCTGAGAGGACTTTCAGAGTCCTTTGCCCTGAAAGTTTGTACTCAGTTTCAGGTCCATTACCCTTTTTTTTCCTTGGATTGAGGGACCCTCAAAACTTTCACCAAGTCATCCCAAGTTTGCTTGGCTGTAGAACAGTTGATGACTGATTCCATTATATCATCAGGGGGACATGATTAATGATGCTTTTCAGGCGTTAGTTTGGTTAACCACCCTCTTCATCAGAGGTCCATTGAGCTTCAGGTTTGATAAGACCTGCAGCAGTCGTTGGGGCATAGGGACCATCTTTGACACATGTGATGTAGTATGGTTCCATACCGGTAAGTAGCAAAGCATACGCTTTTTCCACTTGCTTAAATTTCCCAGCTTCAAGTCGTGGGGAACAGCTGAAAAAACTTCCACCCTTTTTGTCAACTAGCTGGGGACATTTACATCAGTCATAGTAGGATCTTGGTTTTTAAACCTTAGCTTTGGGTTAATTTTGAAAGATTTATTTAAAAAAGAGGCTCTGATACCACTTGTTGTTCCCCTTACAATTAGATATAAACTAAAAAGTTAATTTATTATCTGTGTTATGAGTGATGCGAATGTATTGATTAAAACTAATTAGTTAAAAAAGTAAATATAAAACACAAGATTATTTTTTTAAGTTTTTAAATTCTTATTAGAAAAGAATCAAAGAATCTATCACCAAAGTGTTTTGCGGAATAAACACTTTGGGATTGAACAGACAAGGTTGGGGGTCTCCTATCGAAACTTAAGCTTTTCTTAAAGTGGTAACAAACGAGACTCATGAGCATCTGGGACCAGTTACTCTTTGTAGGAGAATGAGGTTTTGAAAAAGTCTAAGCTTTCAATTTACAAAACTTACAAATCTCATTCTCCATGTGTTTGCTATTTATAGGCAACCACAAGTGGGTACGGAAGACTAAGGTACATGCAAAGGTGATATAAACATTTTTGTCATTTCCAAGAACCAATGGGGAATGGGCTAAAAAGTTTTTAGAAGTGTTTGGTTGACATTCTTGACTTTAAGCCTTCTTTTAAGGAGGCTATACCTGATAAAATTTCACTTTCTCTTATCAGGATCCTCCTTTCCTATTCAGCCTTCTTCTCAGGCATTTGGGGTTCTTCAGTATTCGTCTTCCGTTGATGAAGAGAAAAGTGTACCGCTTTTAGGGGGTCATTTAAGCCCTAAATCGTATTTATTTGATCAAATATTGCCCTAAAATCGTTCCTTTTGTCATTTTAGGTACTTTGGAGAAGAAATCTGGAAAAGGAAGCATTTGGACGTTTTTGGAGTATAAAAGTGAGAAAACGACAAAACTCTCCAAAGCTGCTGGAAAAGTACACGTGACGGCGTCAAGGATTGCTCCTGACGGCGTCACGGCTTGGCAAAAGAGGTGGATATGACAAATACACGTGACACGCCAGAAAGTTTTACAATGGAAAGTCTGACGGCGTCACCCTTTAAGGTGATCAAGGCCGTCACGGTTTAAGTTAAAGAGAGACGGCGTCAAGCACAATTGTGACGGCGTCAACTCTTGACGCGCCAGAGTGGATTTTGGAGGATTAAAGAGGGACGGCGTCAGGAAGACCATCCGAGAACCCTAGCCGCGGCGAGGTGATGGCGGTCACCTCCTACAACGTGACGCCGTCAGACCTTAAATTCTATATATAGTTTTGCAATTTTTAGTCATTGGTGTGCAACTTTGTGAGGAGAAACCCTAAGACGAATTTTCTGCCATTTTTAAGGGTTTTATACCTTGGATCTCCATGTTTAATTGAAGATAAGTAATCAATTAATCATTCAATATGTCTATGTGTTGTTTGATTATATCTTGTTCTTGTCTTTTAATTAACATGCTAGGCTAGATTTATCTTGTGTTTGCTTAGATCTAATGAAACCTAACTATTGATTATTGGTTGTTGGTGTGTTATTAATTGTATTGGATGATTGTTTATCGATGTTAGGCTTAAGAAAACTGGCTAACCTCTATACGGTAACTTGCTTGAACGTCTTAAGAAACATGAACCAATGCGTACTAAGGTTTTTATGGTTGTATTTAATGCATGAGCGAATTCTAGTGATCCCATGTTAGGAGCTTCTTAGCCGGCTCGACATAGGAGTGAAGTAGGAGCTCGTAGAGTTGGGGAAGTACGTACGCCACCCCACGATTGGTATTAAGGAATACACCCGTCATCCACGCAATTAATACACACTAATCAACCGGTAAAAGATAGTTAGGGAGTAAGGAAATCTAAGTAAACACATTTCTCTCCATATAAGTTCCATGACCTTTTTATTTTTAGTTATTTTATTTTATTTGCAATTGTAGTTATTTGGGTTAGTTGACTAGCAACTAATTCCGCCCACTCCTTCAAACCCGAGATTTTACTTGCTTTTTATAAAAAAATATAAAATACAAAAGAATCTTCCCTCACCCTTAGACCTATTAGAATAGTTTTTCAATCCTAACGACACTATTCCCCTAGAGAACGATCAATCCCCCGGTACTTGCCACTACACTATACTACATCGGTCAGGTACACTGCCTGGTGGGGATTGCAAGCCTCTTGAGATCCCTCGAGAGGTAAAACCGGTTGTAAGGTCGCAAAAACCACGCATCATCCATCTTCAGTCTTTAGTTTGTTGTTGAGGAGACTGGGGTTCAGTGAGTTCTGTCCAACGCTCACTGAACCATCATCTTCTTCTTTGGCATAAGCCTTCTCAGGGAGTTTCGCTTCCTGAGAGGTGAATCCTTCATGAATTCGTCTTATGCATCTTGAGATGACTCACTGGGAGACTGTTCTCTCAATGACTTGAATTGTTCTCGGTTTAATTTACACTTAGTTAATTTGTGTCCAAATCACGTTTAATGACTCTTGGGTACTGATGGACCCAACATGTATATTGGTCTTATTCGTGTATGCTTTCAATTTTAATTAGTCACAATGTAATAGTCAAAATGTCTAAGTTTGTGAAAGTTTTCGAAAAAAATTTATTGGGTCAATTTTGGGGCGTATCAGCTTGGAGCATAATTTTATTGGGTCATTTTCGAAAAAAGTTTACGTGTGCAATGATTGTACTACATAATAACTGGTGGACTTTTCCAGAAAAGCTAAAGAGGGTGTTTTCCTGTGTCAGTTTCGGCGAGGAGAAAGAGAGGGAAAAGGAGTATCATTAATTTCGAGCATAATTGATCAAGAAAAGAGGGTGTAACCAAGTTATTTATATAATTGTTAGCTTTTATATTTTTATAGAAAGTAATGGTCATTTGTACATGTAATTATGTGTGTGTCGTGTAGCATATTTAACCATTGTAAGGTTTGTGTTGGACTAATTTAGTAAAAGATCATGTATTTCATGAAAGGCCCAAGTCCAACACAAACCACCCCAAGGGGCCTTTTTGGGCATCCCAAGGCCCCCTATTCTATAAATACACACACTCCCACCATATTCGGTGTGCCTCATTGTCTAGTAAAGGTGAGAAGTGTGTGTATGTGTGGTTTTTTTCTTTGTGTTCTCTTAAGGTTTTTTCAAGACAAACATTCGGCTACAAAGTTAACATCACACGATCCCTTTCTACTTCTCTTCTTTATATTTAGTGTTGAGTGTCACCCCGATTAGAATAGCTTAGTTTTTTGTTTAAGGTTGATTGGTTAGTGTCCTACAAGTGGTATCATTCGCCAAACATTGATCTAGGTCTCGTTGTGTTTGTTTACAAGTTTATTGTACGGTTTTTTTCATAAAAAGGTTCAATCTTTTTGGTAAAATAGTGGGTTTTAGTTTATAAAGTTACTACCTTTTGTGTTTTTAAAGGGGGTTTAAGGAATTAGTTGTTAAGTTTTTGTTTTAACGAGAGTTTGTGAAGGCTTCTTTGATCGTACTTGTCTCGTCTCAAAGATACTCGGTTCGAATCACCTTGATAAGATTTTTTATCATTTCTTTTTATAAGAAAAATGATAAAAAGTGCTTCTTCACGGACAAAATAGAATCTTTTGTTTACAAAATATTCGATTGAAAAGAGGTTTTTTCGGAAATTGAATTGTGAGTAAAAAGGGTTTCCCCAATTCAAAATCTCTCGGAATTTGCCTACATTCTCGGAATTCGAATTGCGAGTAAAAACGGTTTCTCGCAATTGGTGTTTCTCGCAATTGAAGTTCTCTCGCAATTCTCACATCTTCGAAATTTGGGGCCCGGGGTATTTCCTTACTTGTATAAGTTTGTGAAATCACTCGACTTGGGATTTATTTCATCTCTTGTATAAGATTTGAGAACGTTTCGAAATTGCTTTCTCGCAATTGAACAAGATTCTCGCAATTGCAAAGTATCTCGCAATTGAAAATTTTTCTCGAAATTTGGGAAAAGTCTCTGCAATTAACAAAGTGTCTCGCAATTGACAAAGTTCTCGCAATTGACAAATTCTCTCGAAATTGGGATTTTTCGCAATTGGGGAGATTTTGACAACTTTGAACAAAACCAAGACTTCTCAAATACATAAAGGTTTCTACATCAAAAAAACCATTTCTTTGTAACGATCCTGAATCAATCAACTTATAAAACATCAAATAACAATGACAATCAGCAAGACATTCATGCAGCCGGTTCTTGAAAAACCGTCCCCCAATGCTTCTAAAGGTGAATATCTTCCATGGACAAGCCGTATGCTTCGTTACATCAAAACCAAACCAATGGTCAAGGAAAACTATGTTTTACCCCCTCGAAATGGACCATTTAGCCTCGTCAGATTAAAAAACAGCCGGGATCCAGATGCAACACTCCATTGAACTAATATTTCGTGTTTAAAAAGAAGAAAAATTATACAGCAGAGGATTGGAAAACAAATTGAAGCTGATGACATGACAATGCACTTAATTCAACTTGGTTTACCACAAGAAATATTCTGTGCTGTGGACAGTTGCAAAACTGCTTATCAAATGTGGGAACGAGTTAAAAGGCTTTGTCATGGCACTGAAATTGGTCAACAAGACATTGAAAACAAACTTCTGACTGAATGGGAAAAGTTCACATCCACTCCAGCTGAACCAATTGAAAATTACTACACAAGGTTCTGCACTCTAATAAATGAGCTCATCAGGAACAACTTGGCTCCAAGGCAATTGTTCAAAACATCAAGTTCATTAACAACCTTCCAGAGGAATGGGGACGATATGTCACAATCGTGAACCAAACAAAGAATCTTCTGAAGTGAACTATGATCAACTGTATGACTTCTTGAAAACAAAACCAGAAAGAGGCAGATGAAGTTAGGAAAGAAAAGCTCGCAAAACAACATGATCCTTTAGCATTGATTGCTCAGTCACCATCTCTTCTACAGTGAACAACTCATCATCCACTCCTACTCAGAACTACATGCCACATGAATACTCAGTACCACCATCATCTACTCCCACTCCGAAATATATGCCACATGAATACTCCTTTCCACAACAACAACTCTATCCTTATGAACATCAAAGTCATTCCACAACAACCATACAATCCTAATGATGACATGGCTGCTTTGTCTCAAGCATTTACCCTTCTCTCTAGAGTCGTACAAGGACGATATTCCACACCTACCAACAACAACCAAAGGATTTCATCGAACACTCGCAATAGGCAATTTACACAGCCGAGTTTCATCATGGGTAATCAAGGACAAATGATTGGAGGTTATTGGGAATCAACAGGGATATGCTCCTCAGATGGGTAATCAGAATACAGGGCAGTATACAGGGAATCAGAATGGTCAGAGGGTTCAGAATGTTGGAAATCAGAGGATTCAGAATGTCAGGAATTAGAATATGGGTAATCAGATTGGGAATGTTGCTGCTGCTGGGAATGCTGGGAATGCTGGGAACATGAATCAAGGGAATGGGATAACATGTTTTAACTGTCAAGGAATTGGTCACATAGCAAGAAACTGTCCCACCAAGCCTAACAAGAAAGATCCAGCATATCTGCAAAAGGCTTTGCTTGTGGCACATAAGAACAATGCAGAATTTCAGTTGAGTGCTGAAGAACATGACTTCATGGCTTTGATGGATGATGCAGAGGATCTTGAGGATATTGATGCCAACTGCATCTTCATGGCTAACCTGCAGGAGGCTAAATACGACACGGACTCAGATGCACCTCCTGCTTATGATGTCAATATGATATCTGAGGTACCACCATATGCTACATGTCATAATAATGAAATGTTTGATATGCACCTCAGAATGAACAACATACTGCGACCTCCCTAAACTCACTTATAAAACATCATTGGACTCCCCAAGTTGTAGCAATACAAATTTGGCTACTCTAGATATGCATTCTAATGGAGGTTTCGAGTCACAGCATCCTGAGAATAAAGAGGAAACACGCGCTTTATTTGAATCATTATTGAATAACTGTAGTATAGAAATTGAGAAGGTCAAAAAGATCAATAGCGATGTTAAGGCCGCTAATGAGAAATTGACCGCTGAGCTTGAGAGATATAAGGTCAATGAACGTGCTTTTGAATTTAATCACAAACGTCAGTCAGAACTTGAAAAAGGTTATAGAGATTCTGTTGAGAGGGAAAAATTCTTGCAAATCAAATACGACACCCTTGATGTCAACTTGAACATGCAGATTAAATCCTTAAAAACGGAAATCTCTGACTTAACCAACCAACTTTCCAAACAAAAAGCAACTTACTCAGACCTTGAAAAAGAGTAGAAAGAGTTGCATGCAAAGTTTTCAAAACGAGAAAATGAACTTCTTGATGAAGTTCTTGACAAACAAGAATGCATTAAAAAGTTGGATGATTTGCTTGTAAAAACGGGTCAGTCAGCACAAACAACTAATCTTATTATAAACGATCCAAACCCGATTTTATATACAAAAAAGAAAATGGCTCTCGGTTGTGAAAACCCTTATTATCTCAAGAAAGCTCAGAAGCAACAGAATGTGCTCTATATGCTAGTATTATGAATGATGAACATGATCCACCTGCTAGTTATAACTCATATGAAACGAAGAGCTCATCAAAGAGAGTAAAAAACAAAATGCGACAATTAAACAGAGAAATTAAACCAATTGACTATAACAAAGTTAACATAGAATCTGGGATTCTCGAAGTTCAAAAAGAGTCACCAATGTTTTTCAAAAAACCGGGGGTTGTTGGAAAAAGAAGAACTATTTCAAATCATCTTTCTATCATCGAACAAATGTCCTCTAAAGACACTTGTCACACAAGTGAAGCAAGACGATTTTTGGACGATCTTAAAAAGCGAATTGAAATACTTTAGACAATTGTGGCATCCAAAACAAAAAGTAAACACAATGACTGGTTTTCAAGTTTTCAATCTGAGCAGAAAAAGATGTTTGAAACAGAAAATCAACCCGGTAATTGATGCTGTTTTTGCAATAACTCTTAATGTCGAAAGATGTATGATAAAAGAAGCAGCCGACTTTGTCAAGGACCACAATCCCTGGTAAAGGAAGCTAATGAAAAACATTGAACACATAAAAGTTTTGAAAGACACAATGACAATACTCACTGAGGTAGCTTCTATCGACCGAAATCATGTCCATTATTTACCAAACGTATTCTGTTGAAGATGATGAAAGAATTCGAGCTGAAACTTCTGCAATAGTTGAAAAATATGAGAATGCCTTTGCTAGGATAGAAAAAGAAAACACTACATATTTTTAAACAACTAGATCAGAAAAAGGAAGAATGTAAGTATGACAAATTGTCTTATGAGCGTTCTTATAAGAGCATGCAAGAACAAATAGATCTCTTGAAGTCTCAGCTTGAATGTCAAAATAGGAAGAGTGAGGAAAACAAGACCACTAGACCAAAAATGTCTATTTCTACACCCTTGCCTAAGGAAAGTGATAAGTCAACACATGTTGACAAACGGAAAGTAGTTGTCGAAAACTCAAAGGTGATAACACACCTGGCCTTTATAGGATTAGTCCCACTACTGCGTCTACCTCTACATCTAAAACATATAGGGCGATAGACAAAAGTACCAAAGATAATCCAAAAGAGACTAGGAATGCTAAATCAGAGGACAAAAAGATAAATTCTAACGAGTGTGCCTTACCTTCTACAGGAGTAGAAAGTTCCTTAGGAGCAGCAGACCAAAGCCTAGGAGCAATACAAGGAATAGAGTCTCGCATGCCTCTAAGAGTGAATCCAAGAATAAAACGGATGAAGTAGAAGAACACCCTAGGAATTTATTGCTTTCCAAGAAGAAACTTATATCATCAGAATGTAATGTTAAGACTAATGATTCTAGTGCATGTAATGACTCTGTTTGTTTAATGAACAAGAAATCATTGTCTGAAAATGTGTGTGATGATATTGTTTCTAATTTTGTGCATATGAATGATAAGCCTGCTAAGAAAGATGTTCCTTTAAAAACCAGTGCTAAGACTAGATACATTGAAAGACTTATTGCAAAGTCTAAGAAAACCACTAGTAGCCTGTTGCCTAGGAACTATCTTAAGATGTGTATATGGATCCCAACGGGGAGAGAATTCAGTCTAGAAAACGGTTAGAATAAAAAAGGCTAAGGAAGAACTAATAAAAAACCGTCTATGACTGTGTATCGCCTGTTACTCCTAACCCCGTGGAACCAAATGATAAACGGTTTCCAAAACACAATCATCTTTTATTGGCAGGTTATCGAAATATGTCTTTGGATCGTCGACTCGGGTTGCTCCAAGCACATGACCGGGAATCTGAAGCTGCTGATCAACTTCGTATGGAAGTTCATGGGAACAGTTCGGTTTGGAAATGACATGTAGCAGCTATTTTGGGTTATGGAGATTTACAGTTTGGGAATTATTTAATCACTCGGGTATACTATATCGAAGGTTTGGGACACAATCTGTTATCAGTCGGCAGTTTTGCGATGCAAATTTAGAGGTTGCATTTAGGAGAAACACTTTGCTTCGTTAGGAATTTGGTTGGGGATGATCTCTTAACAGGAAATCGTGGAACCAATCTCTATGCTATCGATATTAACCAAATGGCCTCTTCACACCAATTTGTCTTATGACAAGAGCTGACGAAACTAAATCCTGGTTGTGGCACAGACGATATCCCATCTCAACTTCGAAATATTAACCAATCTTGCCAAACACAACATCGTCACCGGTCTCCCAAAATTCAAATACACCAGAGATCACTTATGTCCATCCTGTGAGCTTGGTAAAAGCAAACGTGCAACATACAAACCCAAAACTGTACCCAGTTCAGTAGATAAGTTACATTTGTTGCATATGGACTTATGTGGCCCAATGAGAGTTGAAAGTATCAGTGGGAAAAAGTATATTCTTGTAGTTGTCGATGATTATTCAAGATATACATGGGTAAGGTTTTTGAGATCAAAAGATGAAGCACCAGACATCATCATCACCTTTCTGAAGCGCATCCAAGTTTTACTTCAAGCTCCAGTTAGGATAGTAAGAAACAGACAATGGCACGTAATTCAAAAATCAGGAGTTAAGAACATACTTTGAAGAAACTGGACTCACTCACCAGACATCAGCTGTTAGAACTCCACAGCAAAATGGAGTAGTTGAAAGAAGAAATAGAAACCCTTGTGGAAGTTGCTCGCACATGCTGATCTATTCCAGTGCACCGTTATTCTTATGGGCTGATGCTGTGTCAACTGCTTGTTTCACTCAAAACCGATCCTTAATCCATCCTCGTTTCAATAAAACCCCCATATGAATTAGTGAACAACAGAAAACCCGATATCTCTTACCTTCATGTATTTGGCGCTTTGTGCTATCCTACGAACGACAGAGAAGATCTAGGGGAACTGAAAGCTAAGGGTGATATTGGAATCTTCATTGGTTACTCAGATAACTCGAGGGCATTCAGGGTGTATAACAGAAGAACTAAAAGAGTAATGGAGACGATGAATGTGA
The DNA here is from genome assembly GCA_021014915.2 of Artemisia tridentata subsp. tridentata. Classification (NCBI taxonomy): domain Eukaryota; kingdom Viridiplantae; phylum Streptophyta; class Magnoliopsida; order Asterales; family Asteraceae; genus Artemisia; species Artemisia tridentata. The sequence continues at coordinate 500,299,906 of CP139509.1, forward strand.
AATCGGGATGAGATTTCTCAGATGGCTTCTGAGAGACTCGCTTAGAACCCGCGCTTAACCCAATGGTTTCTAATCGTACCGGATTAGGACCCGCCACCCAAAGTAAACTTCTGGACATATCAGTTCAGACTCACACCCAAAGAAGCTCAATCAACTAACACTGACAAACCATCAAATCAAGAACTGGATAACTTCTTCGAGTTTATGTATGATGAATACTATGGAGGAGCTTCGACAAATGCATCACAACAACATTCCGCTGCACCCGCTCAACAACATCAACCACCACCAACACCACAAGATGCATCTACCATATTCGAAGCTGACGCACCAACAACCTCAACGTCATCAACATCTACTCCAGCCACTCCAGCAATTGAGATTGAGATACCAACAGTTGATGAGCAAAACCAATCTACACCAAATCAAGAAGAACAACAACAAGACAATGCTGTGTTAGAAGAAGAACCATTTGAAAACCCATTTGCAACGGAATCTGCTGAATCTTCTTCTTCTAGGTTACAAGAACCAACCAACACTTATTTGTCCTCACCACGGTACCCTTCAACGTTAAAGTGGACTAAGGACCATCCAATAGAACACGTCATTGGTGAACCTTCAAGGCCAGTCCAGACGAGAAAACAACTTGCTACCGACTGTGACTTGTGCATCTTCGTTTGCTCAGTCAGTCTAAAAGAGCCTAAGAACATTCGGGAAGCAATGTCAGATAATGCATGGATAGAAGCGATGCAGGAAGAACTTCTCCAATATCAATTACATGACACCTGGGATTTAGTGCCGAGGCCAATCGACAAACTCGTCATTGATCTTAAGTGGTTATGGAAAAACAAAAAGGATGAAGAGATGACTGTCATTCACAACAAAGCTCGTCTAGTTTCCAAGGGATTCAGACAGGAAGAGGGAATAGATTTTGAAGAGTCATTCGCGCCAGTAGCTAGGCCTGAAGCGGTCAGGATTTTCTTAGCTTACGCGGCTCACAAGAACATCACGGTCTATCAGATGGATATCAAGACAGCGTTCTTGAATGAAACTCTGAAGGAAGAGGTGTACGTGAGTCAGCCAGATGGATTTGTTGACAACGATCGTCCAGACTACGTCTACAAACTGAAGAAAGCTATCTACAGTTTGAAACAAGCACCAAGGGCATGGTATGACGAATTATCATCTTTCCTACTTTTGAATCATTTCACCAAAGGAACCATAGACCCGACCTTGTTTACCAAAAAAGTTTAATGATGACATCTTGATTGTTCAGATTTATGTGGACGACATAATTTTTGGGTCCACCAATCCGAAACATTCAAAACTTTTTGCAAATCTCATGAAAAGTAAATTTGAAATGTCTATGATGGGCGAATTAAAATTCTTCCTTGGACTTCAAATCCATCAATCCCATCATGGTATTTTCATTAATCAGGCGAAATATGTAATTGAGATTTTAAAGAAACATGGAATGGAAAATTGTAACTCTGTCGGTGTAACTCTGTCGGTACTCCAATGGTCACTTCACCCAAAATTGGCCAAGACCTAAATGGAAAACCCATTGATCCGAAGAAATATCGGAGCATGATTGGGTCTCTCATGTACTTAACTGCTAGCCGACCCGATATTCATTTTGCTGTATGCTTATTAGCACGGTTTTTAGGCAAGGCCTACCGAACTTCACCTCCAAGAGGTTAAACGGGTCTTTCGGTACCTACGAAGAACCATTAACATGGGACTTTGGTATCCGAAGTTCGGATTCGGAGTTTACACTAACAGCCTTTTCAGATGCCGACCATGCTGGTTGTCAAGTTACCGCAAAAAGTACATCCGGGGGAGCACAATTTCTGGGAGAAAAGCTAGTAGGCTAGTCATCAAGGAAACAAGACTGTACGGCGTTATCAACTGCTGAAGCCGAGTATGTGTCTCTATCTGCGTGTTGTGCCCAAGTTCTTTGGATGAGGACACAACTTACAGATTATGGTTTTACTTTCGACTGCATACCTATGTATTGCGACTCGAAAAGTGCCATAGCCATCTCGTGCAATCCCGTGCAACACTCGAAGACCAAGCATATTCGAGTCCGCTACCACTTCATAAAGGAACACGTCGAAAATGGTACTGTTGAATTATTTTTCGTGAAGACTGAATACCAACTGCCGATCTATTTACTAAAGCCCTCCCAAAAGAGCGGTTTGATAACTTAGTTCGTCGACTTGGAATGCGAAGCCTAACTCCTGAAGAGTTAGAAAGTCTTCTCGAATCTTCTTGAATCAACTCATGAAGCTTCGCATGTAAATATCTTTTGAAAAAAACAAAATATAAAAATATAAAATTTCAAAAAGACATAAAAAATACAAAACATAAAAACCAAAAATATTCTTCTCACGACATGTCTCTTGTATAATCGATATTCTGTACGTACCTAGAAATGTCATTTAACAATGATACGGGCATGTACAGATGCTTGAGCAAGAGTTCCTGTAAATATTTTCTAAAACATGTCGTTTCTCAAATTTCTAATCAGACGACTTTCGTGCATTTCAGTACGAAACTCGAGCTACATTGATGACTTCTGATTATTTCCGATCAGGACTCGCAATGTTAATGGCAAAAAAAAAAGAAAAACTCCTTCTTAAACCCAAGGGTTTATAATGTGCTTTCTTTAAGGGGGAGTATAAAACTAAAATGTACAATGTTCCATTTTTCATGCTAAAATCAATCCGTCTCTCCACAAAAAGTTTCATTTTAATCAACTGTTTTCAAAAATACCTCGACATGCTATTTTTGAGAGGGAGATTAAGTGTTTATTATATATGGGAGAGAGGACGTGATTAAAATGTGATCAAAGATCGTGGAATCTCAAAGTATGCTCACCAGACAGACTCAGCTATAACCCTCGAATTGACGAAACTCAATGTCCGTTATCGAAAAGACTTGTCCGGGACGGGTAATAATTTCAAGCTGGTTCTCCAGTAATGTAAACGTGTCTCGCAAAGGACTTGTCTGAGTAGAATGTACCAATTCGAGAGATGATCATTGAATATGACCGGGACGGGTAATAATTTCAAGCTAGTCCAACTAGTGATGTAAGCGTGTCTCGCGAAGGTCATGTTCATTGAAAATCGATCATTTCAAATGTGCAAACTCTATCCCCACATGTGCAAATTTATCAAAAATGCATGAGCACATGTGAAGGGGGAGTATTTCAAAAGTGTAAAACTCTCGAAGTGTTAACTAAATGTGTTTTTCTCATAAACACTTTGAGAGATTTTCATAAAAGGTTTTATGGCAAGTGATCAATAATCTAGGATAATCATGGAGTAATAAGGTGATTATGGTTAGATTATGTCCAATGATCCGCCAGAGCCGGAGGGATCTACCCAAGGACGATTCCAATAGATTAGAATTAGAAGTCCTTAGGTAAGATTGAAAAAAGGAGTAAATGAGAAAGGGAAAGAAGGGGTTGAAGAATTAAAAATAAAAGTTTAATGTAAGGGTGAAAAAAAATAGCCCTCCATGAAAACTTAGGTCAGAAACCGGGTCAATACATCTGCTATCGGTTATCACAAGTTGATACTGATATTGAAGACAAGACGTCATGGACCCAGTGACGCAATTGCACCACCCCTCCTAGCCACTCAGATATCTCTTAAAAGATATTTGTTTCATTTCTCACGGAGAACACTGCATAATCTATCGGCCTCTCATTCCGAGATGTGTTGATATTGAAAAGGTGGCACTCTGCTCCATGCCTCCGACGACTAAAAACCAAAACGCACATTATAGAGTATAGAGCCATGAGATTCATTAAAACATCTCTTAGGAACACTTCCATTTGATACACTTGTGCTCACCAAAAAGGACACAAGTTGTAAGAGTCTTAATGAGATCAAATGATCTTGCCATCCACATCAATGATGGTTACTATGCTTCAAACGGTCTACAGTCGTGGGGTGATCTCCAGCGACTCACTGAATCGAGGATGCACTTAGGTGTGCCCGTATAAACCCTTTCGGGGTTAACCGGTTCAGAACGGCCTAGGTTTGAATTAGAGAAAATCTTCACACTATGCTGTTGACGATCTCGAATTTCAAATCTGTAAGCGCTGGACGTATTATTGCTAACTGTTTTATGCAGGTACAAATGAACGTTCATCCACCATCATCTGATACATCAAACATCTTCACCTCAACACATTCATACTCTTACTTATGAAGAACCTCCTCTACAAAGCCCAAATGTAAAAGTTCAAGACAAAAGGATCAAGTTAACGACAAAGTGTAACAACAAAGTCAAGAGGCTAATCAATATGTCAAGAACATGTTTGCATGTTATAAGATGAAAGAATATGGGGGAGATTGTTAGCATAAGGAGAAAAGCTATATGTTGGAGGACACGACGCATCATCACAAGAAGATTGTTGATCAAGGCAAGAACCACAAGAAAGACGAATACTTTGAAGATCACAGTGCATGAAGAAACATCGAATGAAGAATATTCTACAACGACACACAAACTTAAAGACATTAAAGACAAAATACCATTCACCAGTGCATTATTGAAATGACCATTCCTTAGGGGGAGATTGTTAGCTTTTATATTTTTATAGAAAGTAATGGTCATTTGTACATGTAATTATGTGTGTGTCGTGTAGCATATTTAACCATTGTAAGGTTTGTGTTGGACTAAGTTAGTAAAAGATCATGTATTTCATGAAAGGCCCAAGTCCAACACAAAGCCCACCCCAAGGCCTTTAGGGCATCCAAGGCCTCCTAGTTACTATAAATACACACACTCCTCACCATATTTGGTGTGCCTCATTGTCTAGTAAAGGTGAGAAGTGTGTGTATGTGTGTGTTTTATCTTTGTGTTCTCTTAAGGTTTTACAAGACAAACATTCGGCTACAAAGTTAACATCACACGATCCATTTCTACTTCTCTTCTTTATATTTAGTGTTGAGTGTCACACGATTAGAATAGCTTAGTTTTGTGTTTAAGGTTGATTAGGTTAGTGCTCTACACTAATCATAAACCCATCTCAAGTAAGTAATTACGTTAACATTGTTCCATCTTGTTTACCAAACCTAACTGACAAGCAAAAACTTAGACCAATAGAAAGCATACAGTACACATGCTAAGCACAAGCACAGCAGATGCTTAAGGGATGTTTGTGATAGCTTATTAACTGAGCTTATTTGGAAAGTTCATAGGCCCATTTTTGGGCTTATTTAATTTTCTAAAATTAGTGTGCTTAAACTATCGATCTATGCATTAACATGTCGTCCATTAATTTTAAACACCCACCCTTTTAATTTAACTAATTCCAACCAACTTTATTTACAACCCGTTAATGCACAACTAAACATAAACAATAACCAAGTTTGAGAAATGTTCCATTCAGGTCACTCTAACATAAAAAATTACATAAGAATAGAACAGTTTTGAAATTCTGATGGTTTTTATTGTTGAAATAAAGTTTGAGGTACCAAATTGAAACAGATAATTGGTTACTATTTGTTCACAGAAGGCTTGTTATGAGTTGCTTTCATACATATTTCTGAGATCATGTATATTGGTCTTATTCGTGTATGCTTTCAATTTTAATTAGTCACAATGTAATAGTCAAAATGTCTAAGTTTGTGAAAGTTTTCGAAAAAATTTTATTGGGTCAATTTTGGGGCGTAACAGCTTGGAGCATAATTTTATTGGGTCATTTTCGAAAAAAGTTTACGTGTGCAATGATTGTACTACATAATAACTCGTGGACTTTTCCAGAAAAGCTGAAGAGGGTGTTTGCCTGTGTCAGTTTCGGCGAGGAGAAAGAGAGGGAAAAGGAGTATCATTAATTTCGAGCATAATTGATCAAGAAAAGAGGGTGTAACCAAGTTATTTAGAGTGTCTAATCATAAACCCATCTCAAGTAAGTAATTACGTTAACATTGTTCCATCTTGTTTACCAAACCTAACTGACAAGCAAAAACTTAGACCAATAGAAAGCATACGGTACACAAGCTAAGCACAAGCACAACAGATGCTTAAGGGATGTTTGTGATAGCTTATTAACTGAGCTTATTTGGAAAGTTCATAGGCCCATTTTTGGGCTTATTTAATTTTCTAAAATTAGTGTGCTTAAACTATCGATCTATGCATTAACATGTCGTCCATTAATTTTAAACACCCACCCTTTTAATTTAACTAATTCCAACCAACTTTATTTACAACCCGTTAATGCACAACTAAACATAAACAATAACCAAGTTTGAGAAATGTTCCATTCAGGTCACTCTAACATAAAAAAATTACATAAGAATAGAACAGTTTTAAAATTCTGATGGTTTTTATTGTTGAAATAAAGTTTGAGGTACCAAATTTAAACAAATAATTGGTTACTATTTGATGATTTTCATCCGTTATATGAAGAGTCATTTGAAAATGCGTTACCTTTTTATTTATACACTCTAAGGTATATAACATTTTAGTTATTTATTTTGGTTTAATATGTACCAAAAACTCGCTTTTAACTATTTCTTTGAATTGTTCAAAAAGAAGCTATTTATCTCAAGGCTTATTTTTTACTTTTGACTTATCTTTGGTTAAAACCACATTATTGGGGGTCAATTGCACACTTTTTTACCATGTCAAGTTGATATTAGAAACTAAAAAGCATTTAAAGCTAAATGTTCGATCCAAGATTTGCCCGAGATTGTTGGGATTTGGATCTGGCTATGTATATTTTTAGCAAAATATAGACCTTGCTAGTCGTCGACGTAGTTTTATTATCGTCTTGTAGGGCAAAATTTTTTTTTCGTATCTTTTTGCCACAACAAATGGGTTAATCTTACACATTTATTTGGACACATATACACAATTTAAAGTGTGTACAAATTAGCGTGAAAATTTCTCATATTTTTGCACAGCTATAACCGTAAATAAATTGCACACACTAAAAAGCGTGTAGAAAATTGCACAATAATCCACCCTGAAAAGCGTGTAGACAATTGCACAAGTACCACACTAAAAAGGTGCAGAAACCAGAAACTTTCTTGTACATAAACGTACACTCATACAAATCAACACAGACAAAATATATATAAACTACTCAATATTGATATGGACCTTTAATTTCTAAAACAAATATATAACTAATTTCTATAACATCACTATTTAATTTATATTTCACTACTATGCATGCGTACTTTATTGTCCACGGTTTTATTATATGTGAATGTTTTCTCAATCCACAAAGATAAACGTATACAATTTTTGTTACGATAGTTGGTGTGGATAATTACAAAAATAAACTACACACTTTTCGTACCGTGAAAATATAAGTGTGTACTATTTGAGTTTTTCTTGTAGTGTATATATATCTTAATTACGATACTTTATCATATGATTCATGAGAAATTGTCTTCACTAATCTCATATCACACACTTTGCAAGTAAACACCATGGCAAGATCATAAGATACATTGTTTCGATTTTTAAACACAAAAGACAGCTAATGTAAAACATCAAAGGGTTAAACTCTATATTCATCAAGGGTTAGTGTAGTTAATAACTTCGTCCCCAGTACGTCCATTTCTTAGCAGGTTTTCCCGATGCAAAGCATAACGTTCCTGTCAAGAAAAGAAAAGCCGCATAACTACCAGTTTGTTTTTTCCCTAGTCAATTGTGAATGATAATACATGTATACGTAGTACTTTTTATAATTAAACAAACCCTCTATTAAAAGAAAAAAAGTACCTTGAGGCAGTTCAGGCTGGACAATTGGAGAACAAAGTGTCTTAGCAGCTCCAACCTCCCCTTTGTCTTAGCTTTCACATCCTTCTCGACTTCCTAAAGCATGAATTACATGTATAAGTCAATCCTATTATACATATAGATACAATACAAATGGCAAACTACTGAAGCATAGTAGCGCATAAAAAAGGACACATGCTTGAGCTTTGCTTTCATATCCTTCTGCATACACAGTTAGAATAGTTGCTTCAACGGGACAGATTTGAAACGGATCACAAGACTCAACTAGATAGATGGACACGCATTGGGATTTGATGGGCATTTTCAGTAATACAAGAACTTAACATTAATAACCATTAAAATTGAGGATCCTGATTTCAGTATTAAAGTAGCTCGACCCACACATATCACTGACCAACCCAATTATAGACCGGCCTAAATGGGTCGACCTCTTTAATCATTTGTTTGATCAATGGACTGGTTTTTTTTTTTTTTTTTTTTTTTTATTGACATGATTAAATAATTGGCTCACGTCTAGTTACAAGCATTAAGATGTAATGGATACAAACTATTACCTCTTCATCACACCATGGAGCCAAGATCAATTTCTTTTGGCCTAATGCTTCAATGAACTCATCCCAAGTTTTGGTAACTTGAATACATGCATCTCGTTTTTGTTTAGCAATACGAAACATGCGTTTCTGAATATCATCCAACATAACCTTAACTTTCTCACCCAAATCTGCCATAGGAAGATTGACCTTTGATCCATTGTCACGACAAACAGCACGGACCTGAAAAGAAGTAAACATCAGGCTTTTGCAAGGAACACTTGCAGTTGAAGAAGGCCAAATAAGTTCGGAAACAAATTAGAAGGGATTCAAGCTAAATCAGACAATTAAACATAATAAGCTATAGTGCTATACATTCGGTAAAACCCGATTTGAAGAGTTAGTAATAAAGAACGGCCCAAATAAACACAAAAAGTGGACTTTCAAAATTTGCACCTCTACCTTGCATTTTGTCATAATGAACATTACGAGTATTTTCTAACCTGGTTATTAGCTAGATCTTTTGGTCCTATTTCAATCCTCAAGGGAACGCCCTTCATTTCCCAATCAGAATACTTCCAACCAGGCGAATAATTCGTTCTGAGGTCTGCCTGGGCACGAATACCTAAACCCTTTAAAGTGTTCACAGTCGCCGAACAAGCATCCATTATTTCTTCGACATCTGCATCTTTGAAAGGCACAGGAATCACAATAACTTGTACTTCTGAAACTTTAGGAGGCAACACCAGGCCTTTATCATCACCGTGAACCATAACCATCACACCAATCTGAAAATAGATCAAGTTTAATATCAAAACTTGTTCTATATTATAGAACACATTTTTACAAATACTAAAAACAATCGCTTGATTACTGTTCTGGTGCTGTAAGCCCATGAGTTCTGCCACGCCATAGCCTTTTTTCCCTTCTCATCTTCAAAGTTAATCTCAAACATCTTAGCAAAATTCTGGCCCAAGCAATGTGAAGTTGCACCTTGTACACCACGACCAGTTTCTGGAATAAAGGCCTGAAAGCATTAAAGCAATTATAAGGAGACATGTAATTTAACATTAGTTATCAACTGATGATAGTATCTTATAGGTGGTACCTCCACACTAGTAGTATATAGCCCACCAGCAAACTTCTCCAGCTCACTCTTTACCCCTTTCACAACAGGGACGGCCAAGTAATCCTCATAAAGACGTTCATACAGTTCAAGTATTTGATCAACCTAAAATATATCATAGTTATAACTATATCATTCCATTTTTTATGCATTAAACACATGTATCAATGAATGAACTTTCTCATGTTTTAAACATGAGATGTACTGACTCGAGATAACTCTGATTTTTACCTCGATGTCAGCCTCCTCCTTTGTTGCAAAGGCACTGTGTCCTTCTTGCCAAAGAAACTCACGGCTCCTACAAAGTTGAAAAGTTAGTACACATTCAAATTGTGATCATAACTGACTCCAGTGTTGGAAAAAACGGCCTAGGCGCTAGGCGGGGATTAACCGGCCAGTTTAAGCCTAGTCGGCCTTATTAATGGGATGAAACAAAATGTCGGCTAAATCGGTCAACGCGGGTCAACTTTTTCAGAAACTTAAAATTGAGGATTTTTTTCAATATACCTCACGTTTTTCACAAAATCAGACGAACCACACCTCGAGTAGTGATTTAACACAAAATACTGAATGTTTATGACACCAATTGAATTGGGAAATTGGTTTCTAAAAATGAAAATGATTGAACCATTTGAAATTTGAACCTTAGAGTATTTTGAAGCATTTCGTTTATGTTATACATATAATTTCAAAAATTAAAAATTTTATATATAAAAATTCCAATCCAATTATTCCCTGATTGAGCCCCCGCCTAACCATTAACGGTTAGGTGGTACCTGGCCGCCCAACTAGGGACCAGCGATTTTTACAGCCTTGGTTGACTGACTGATAAAGTGATGCGATAAGCAGGCACACAATATAACAAGGGATATGAAAAATATTACCTGATAAAGGGAGTGGGATTACTTAACTCCATGCGAACAACATTGTTCCATTGATTCAGTCTCAAGGGCAAGTCACGGTGTCCCCTGATCCACTTAGAAAAGAAGGGGTACATGACAGTTTCACTTGTTGGGCGAATGGCAATAGGAACTTCCAAATCAGAGCTACCTGATCTCGTGACCCAAGCAACCTGAAAAGTTTAGATTAGGGAAAGCATCCCAAAGTGCATCACAATCGATAATAAAGACAAAATATTATAATATTGATAAAAAGTTCATGCCAAAACACCAATCAATTAAAAGTGTAAATACAATGTTCATAGACTATACCTCAGGGGCAAAACCCTCTATGTGATCCTTCTCCTTTTGCAGAGCCGTACTGGGAACAAAAAGTGGGAAGTAACATCCTCTGACACCCATCTTCTTAATTTCTGGATTAAAGAAGTCCTGTCCAAAGATATTACAAAAAAGCTTATACCATCATCATTTTGCCGGGGAAACCCTTTACCCAAAAAAAATCATCATTTTGCTAGCATGATATTTTAATAAGTGAAACAAATAAAGGCACAAAATGTCACAGAGCAAAACAATGCTTACATGCATTTCGTCCCAAATGGCTGTTGCCAAAGGACGGAGGATGTAAAAGCCAGATATGTCATAGTATTCTATCATCTCTCCTTTTGTAACCACCTATAAGCAAAAGAAAAAAAAAACAAAAAAACAAAAACAAAGAGTAAATAATGATAACACAATTTCATCCTCCCCATCCCCATTAAAAATGAATATTCTATTATAAACTATGGTTAACTATATTAGTGAATTCAATATATGTTGTCAAATTTATTCCCCAAAGGTCCACATTAATTACTGTTATCATGGGAGTATAGTTATCAGAAATACATAGAAGATGCCCAATACCTCAGAATACCATTCTCCAAAGTTACCGTCCTTAGTATTAGTTAGACCTAGACCATTCTCCTTCTTAATTCCCTCTGCACATAATATTTATCACAGAATTACACACAAAAGATGATAAGCAATGTCATAAAACATTAAGCGGTTTTTAAAAACCATCATAAAAGCATGCTGCTATATATTACTAATCATAAAAGCAAATTTTAACCATATGACGAAATTCATTATAAAAGAAAAACAATGTAACCAATCCTAAAACTTAATCCATTTCTAAAAACCTTCATTAAAATAGGCTCATTGTGATTTGATAAAAAGCTAATAAGCACCTCAAACAAGCTTAGACAAACACCCTATGACATTTGGTTGCATCTCCATCAACCTATCACTTACAGTTGCAACAAAACTGAATGTGAGGATCCACGTACTAATGCAAAACATAATAAAACTAACATCACTCCATCGTCTTCCCATGCCACATTAAAAACATATAAACATTTATCTGTTTGTTTGTTAAGCACTTTCATGTCTTTGGATCAAGAGAAATCGAGCTTGTAAGGTCAAACAGACCCACATCATAAGTAAGTAAAAAATGTGCTACTACTGCATCCATTCTAAACAAAAAAAACTCTCGTACAACATTTTGAATTTGTCCATTCACTAATCAAAAACTAACATACATGCATTTTACACCTAAACATAAAATCAAATAAAGTAAACATAACAAAATTTACACCTGAGCTAGCAAGCTATGTGTATAACTAATAAGTCAAACGCATAAATAAATAAATAAAGACTTACTAGCGTTAGCAGCACCACCACCAGCCATCTTTTACGCCTTTAACCTTAATCCAAGCAAGACCAAAAACGAAACCCGAAACCCTTTTTAGGGTTATGGCCGGTCGTCCAAGAGAGGGAGAGGAGAGAAAGAGATTTTGGTTTGTGTTATGTATGTTATGGGATTCTAGTATTATTTATACTAATCCAAACGTACGTACGTACTAGCTATACCTTGATCACCAAGTTAAGCAAAATCCAAACGTACGTACTAACCCAGCTCACTAATGGGCTGCCATATATTCACACGAGAATTGCATAGTAGCAGGCCCACACAATGAATAAAAGGAAGGGATTAAAAATAACGAAGAGAAAACTATATAAAGAAACCAACCAATAGTTTTAAGGATGGTTTAAGGTTTTCATTCGTTTGTAAATCGATCATATACACAATTTAAGAATGTTTGTTCATGTCCTTCGACTTTTATAACTTGCTACTTTTATCTTGGGTTAATTCTAACTTGTCAATGACACACGAAAAAAATATACAAGTTAACTTTTTGTTTTTCTAAAAAAAGCTCTTACCGCCTCTTATCAACGGATCATACGCACCTAGCTAAAGACTCACTTCAAAGTTAGGATACGTAGAGTTTCAATATGAGAATTCACTTAATTATTGGTCATTTTAAACTGCTATTTGTAACTACAGATTAGTACGTACGTTCTCTTATAATCTAGACTTGATACTTGTATTTCACAAGAAGGTTGGTTTGACATATAATTTTAACTCGTGATCTATTTTGCACCGAGACTATTTTTGAAAAACTGTAATTCAAGTAATGTTTTTTTTTTTTTTTTTTTTTTTGCCAAACTCATAACCTATTTCACAAAAGTCATCTCTTCTCCCGTTTTGCAAGGACCTTTGCGTTAAACGCGTCCAAAAACTGCTCTAAAACCAAGGCATGTGAGCTTAAAACCTTCACCGAAGAATCTCAACTTTCCTACCAGACTTAACACAACAATCATCACATACTGCTTGCCCATAAGAAAATATACTACATATAATGTTTACTTTGCACCTTACGAGACTCTTGTCGAAAATCCTTACTTTAAATTAAGAATAAAATGAGCCTAATATTTTAATACTTTTGACTCACATAAAATTTTATAAAACTTGTTGAAGTTAATTTATAAAAACAAATGCTTTTGGCAAAAATAAAAGAAAACTTCAAAACACACCCTTTAAACTATTTAACAATTTATAAAAACTACCTTAAACTTTATTTCTTTAGATTTATATATATACATATATACATAAATTTAATAAAAAAAAAGATTCAAAACAGACCCCTAAAATATGTAACAAGTATTTAATAAGCTATTCTCTTATAAAAAATATATCAATAGAAAGCTATTTAAATCTTGAATAAAATAAGCCCGATATGCAATTCTTTTAACTTGCGTACGATTAAAAGAAAAAATAATAATAAAAAATTAAAAATCAACTTTTTATTTTTCTCGTAGTATGACAAAATTAATCAATTTTGTAATAAAAATATACTAGTAGAAATGTCTGTAAATTTTGAATAAAATAAGCCAAATATTTCAATGTTTTCAACTTACGAATAGTTCTATAAAAAATAGTTAGAGTAAATTGCAGAAATTGTCCCTGTGGTTTCTCGGATTGCAAGTTTAGTCCCTGGTCTTTGAAAAGTGCAGGCGGCCTCCTTGTGGGTAAAACTATGGTTCGTTTTGGTCCCTGGTTTTAACTGACGTTAAGTAGATTCCATTAACAGTTAAACATTAGCACTTTTGGCCAACGACCATTGCAGCGTCCATCCTTTATATTAACGACCGTTTATAATTTGAAAATTTTGGTAAATTGGTGCTCTCTTATTGTAGTTGATGCTAATAGATGTACAATGCCATTTTTTGTAAACAACAATGCCCATAATATAAATACCTACTTTCGCTCGACAGTTATCTTCAGTCTCAAATCTATATTGATAATTACATTGTCAAAAAAGTTGGGGAACACCCCCCGCAACGCGGGGGTCGTCCCACTCATGTTACAAAATAACTTACAGTTATCCTCCCTTTTAATTTCTAGATTTACAATTATCATCCTTTATAACATCATACCATCTATTAAATGAGAGGCTTCACGTCATGTAAAATGTTTTTCAAAAAAGTTTTAGACTTTGTTGATTAACTCTTTAATGATTAGAAAGCAAGAGTGAAAATATAAAAGAAGTATAATAACAAATGCGAAAGATTTGTATTTAACAAAGTTTTATTATGTTACACTAAATAGTTTACATTGCTTGAAACACAAGCTAGCTAACATGGGCTAAGCCCGAAATCACATAATAAGCAAATACGAATGAGCCTATACTAACCAAGACTAATACTCCTCCGCATTCGAAACAAGAGACATTTGAACGTTCCTTCAACATGTGTGAAGCTTAAAACTGCATATGAAACAATGACTTGAATGAAGCCTTTCGTGCACAAACGCAGTACTGAAACGATTACAATGTCTATTAGAATCTTTTCATAGGCCTATAAACGACAACGAAAACTAATTAATTATGAATGACAACCATACCATAAAAATCACAGCGCAATAGAAAAAAAAATAATATAATAATAATTCAATCCAGTGATTTAACCAAAACCACTAATTTCAAGATACAGATGCTCGCTTAGTGAAGTTTAACTAGGCAACCCCTGTATGTTAATTATGTTATACCAAGTGACCTTTTTAGTTTTGTGTAAGCTTTTAATGCAATCTGCTAGATGCATCACGGAATCGGCAATCGCGCTTCATCGGTTTGCATCCTTACAAAGTTAGGAGATGAACGTTGTGGCTAATATGCATACGATAGAATAGGGTTAACTAGCAATTGGAAGAAGGTAGATTGAGTCGACTAGCCAACTAAGGGTTTGGAAAACCTTAGTTCGACCGATGGAAGGGAAGGGGAGAGGAATTTTGGTTTTAGGGTTGTAGAGGAGTGAATGAATGAACCTAGAAAGCCTTTGTTATTTATAGGATACCAAGGAAGGTTCTAGTAGGATTAGGAAAGCCTAATCCTACTAGGGGTCGCCCGACCATATACAACCCTTATAGGGGTCGGCCGACCATGTTCAACAAGTAACCTAGTTTGACATAAAGTCAAACTCAACCCCTAGGGTTGGCCGACCATATACAACCCTTATAAGGCTTGTATTTTTTCGTTTATTACCATTAATATTTATTACCCGTTTAACCCCTTAATTAAAATATCGTCGTATTTTTATTTCCTCTTTATTTTCTTTTCCAATTCATTTAGTAACTCGTTTCTTATTTCCATTTGGCTAAACGTCATTTGCTAATAAACATTTGTTTCATATATATAATAATGTTTTGCTTGGTAGTTTTCAGTCTTAAAAGTATGTTAATTCATCTTGACTCATAAAAGGCAATGGGCAATTATGCATTTGACATATCTTGACTTGCTATAGTGTTTGTGACTTTGTGTTCTAGGAAGAGAAAGATGATAAGATTATGCAAGTGAAATTACAACACATAGGGAAACCAATAGATAAAGATGAACCGAAGTCAAAATCAAAGTCAACATTCAGTGTAGATGTACCCTTTTCTATACCGAAGACTTTAACATGCAATGTCAAAGTGGGCAACGACGAAAGTCCTGTAAAATCTCAAGAACAAGAAGAGGTAGCATATGAAGGCGAAGACGAACATGAAAATGATACTAATCCCAGATTTGACCTCAATCTTTCTAAGATAAAACGCCAACACAAGAAGAACAAGATGATCATGAAAACAATTGTTCAGATGTAGAAATAAACAATGACGGGCATTTAAGTGATCCGGGAACTTCAAAGAAACCAACTTTAGCTTCTCCGAAGCTAAAAAGATCGTGTTCTAATATAGAAAGGAAAAGGGTGACGCTAAAAGATAAAATCGCTCCGTGTGAGTCCTTTGAAGATTTGCAGAAATTAGCAAATGGTTCTATGAGTCCTGTTTCGGTCACAAGTCATTGTAGTGCGGATAAAGTTATATTAAGAAAGTGTTCATCGAGTCAGATATTACCGTCAAAGAGTAGAAGATTATGGTGGAAATTATTCTTATGGAGCCATAGGAATCTTCACGAACCGGTTAAAGGGATTCAAAACAAACTTCTTTTGATAAGCCAACAAGGAGGTTACTCTTCAGATACTAACGAACCAAACCAAAGACTCAATAAGTCAAAGTCCAAGTCTAAGTTAGACAAAGTTAATGTTGGAGATCATAATTGGGATTCATTTCATCAAGGATCCGGTTTCTTTCCGCAGAACCAATGGATGGCATTTTCAGCAGGATCACCATCAGCATCGCCATTAACAAGAGTAGACGAATGGGTTCAAGAAATTCCAAATGAGACAGTTTACGCTATTGGTAATGAAGAAGAGAATGAAATAACCTTTCCTCCATCGCCGGATAATGGTAAACAACCAGCCAGAAATGCCGATCTTCCTGAAGAGGTTGCGTATGCTAACAGGGTCATACAATCTTTAAACTCATCGTCAACTGCGGCTTATATATCTGGTATAGGACTAAAGGTGATCCCGCCAATTTCAGCCTTTTTGACCCTTCGATCAGTCAACTTATCTGGGAATTCAATAGGTTTGTATATACTAAATAACCCCTTATCCAAGATTACATTGTTATGTTTTTTATGCGCAAATTTAACTAATCGTGTGATATTATTGCAGTGCAAATAACACCGGGGTCATTGCCAAAGGGTCTTCACATTCTTGATTTATCAAGAAACAAGATTAGTGTTATTGAAGGCTTAAGAGAGCTCACTCGGTTACGTATTCTTGATCTTAGCTACAACCGGATTTCACGAATCGGACAAGGTAATCAACTTAACTTAGTTGAAGCCATACATTATGAAAACACTAGAGCTAATAGAAAGGTTACTACTCCTTGGCTTTTTCAATATATCTGATCAGAGGCGTCTCCGAGGATTTACGGGCCCTATCCGAGCCGTTAAAAAATGTGCCCCTTAGACCCCTTATTGGGCTTATAAATTTATTATGGGTTATAGATTTAGTTATAAGATTGGAATTTAATTGGGCCCAAGTTTAAATGTTTAATACCTATTTAAAAAATACACACACACACACACATATATATATATATATATATATGATTTTTTTTTTTTAAATGGGCCCTCGCGAAATCGGGCCCTGGCCGGTTGGCCTCCCCAGCCACCCTTAGAGCCGCCTCTCTATCTGATACTTCCTTGTTACGACTCTTGTCATTCCTTCACTTTAAAAGTCGAATTTTAGTTTCCAAATGTATAATTTCTATGTGCATTTTGTTACAGTTACGGCACCAAAAATTTCAGAGTCTAAGTAATATTATTTTCAGGTTTATCAAATTAAACTGTACCCTCATCAAGGAGCTATAACTTGCTGGAAACAAGATCAGCAACGTTGACGGGCTACACAGGCTGCTAAAGTTAACAATCTTGGACCTAAGTTTCAACAAAATTACAACAACAAAAGCACTCGGCCAATTAGTAGCAAACTACAACTCTTTACAAGCTTTAAACTTGCTAGGTAACCCAATCCAAAGCAACATTAATGATGATCAAATGAGGAAAACACTTTGTAGTCTTCTTCCAAAACTAGCATATTTGAACAAGCAGCCAGTGAACCCACAAAAGGCGCGCGAAGTTGCTAAGGAAGCCATTACAAAGGCGGCATTAGGGAGTGGAAGCTTAAGTGGTCGTAGAAGAGCGGCTAAGAGAGTTGGAAGTGGTGGATCGAGTGGATCAACTTCTTTTAGTAAGCATCGAGGTAGTAGTGGTGTTGGTCAGAAAGGAAGTGGACGACATGGGGTGAAACCGAGGAGTCATCATCGGCCTATGAAGTCGTCGGGGATGGGTTTATAAATTGGTTTGTGGTTTTATATATATCTTGTTACAACATTTATTTTGGATTATGAATTGTAAAAGTTATTGGTTTGTAGAGAAATTATTGAATAATGGGGAGTGATTAAGGTTGTTTCTATGTTTTTAACTTATGGGTTCATAATGCTTTTAGGATTTGGTTTTATGATGTACTAAAGTCATTTTATCCGTACCTCGTTTCGGCAGGATTTAGTGTTGTTGCTAAAGACATTATATGATGTTCTAGAGACAAATAGTCTGATTAATCGATTCATATGCCATCACTTCATGATATTGTACATGGAATGTTACGAATATGATTTGAGTTTTTTATAACTTATCATGTGGTGTTGGTCATGATAACAACAAGCATTCTCTCGTATAAGAGTGCTGTTGAAACATATTTATGCGGTGTTGGTCATGACTCATGATGATACATATGGGGCCGTTTGTTGTCACCTCGAGCATAGAGTATGTTGCAAACATCAAAGGAAACCGATTAGAAAGGCGATATATCATGAGAAACTCGGAATGGTTGCTAATAAAACATTTAGGCCTTCTATAAATACTTAAAATTCAGCAATACAAGTAAAGAAGCTAAAAGTACAACATGTTTAAACACAATTTTCCAACATTAGTTACATCAAAAACTTAAAATTCAGCAGTACATATTACAAAGCTATGTTTACAATTAATTAATGCACACATAAAACTAAAAACACACTATTTAGGGCATCCACTATGGTTGGTTTATGAAAAGGTCTAAAAATATAAAAAGGTTTATGTTTCATTTCAACCATAGTGGACACTCATTTCATGTCTGTGGCATGAAGAGGTCCTAATTCTTGAACCTCTTTATAAATTCAATACATTTAATGCATTTTGTTCTGCAAGACATTTTATGAAATTGTAAAGGTTTATACCATAATGAATGTAGGTTTATAATATCAAAAGGTCTAAAAATTAATGATGTATTATTGTATAAACCTTTGTAAAAGGTTTATCATAGTGGATGTTCTTATATAATATAATTAATACACTATTAAAAACACTCTTTCATCCAAAAATACAACTTTTTAACCACAAAGTACAATATAATTAACCTTCCACACATGAATTTTTTTAATGCCTTAAAATTCAGCATTACAAATATTTTTGCTAAAGGTACAACTAATTTAAACACAATTGGAGATTTAATGCCTTAAAATTTAGCATTACAAGTAAGGGTGCTCACGGTCTAAAAACCGGACCGAACCGAGACCGAGTTAGGCAAAAACCCTAGAACGAGACCGGACCGAATGTTGTCGGTCCGGTCTCGGTCCAAATAGGCTAAATGTCAGGTTTGTAAGCCGGACCGAGACCGAAATAATAAAAAACCCTAGACCGAGACCGGACCGAGGACCGAATGTGGTCGGTCCGGTCTCGGTCCGGTTGGTTTTGACGGTCGGTCCGGTAGATCCGGTCGGATTGCTCACCCTTAATTACAAGTATTGTTAGGCTGGATGCAGTAAGGCGACCCAATCCCTCCATTTTTCTCTGTCACGTCAGCTTTCTCTCTCCAACGACCTACAGGCGATTAGGTGCCCCAGTAAGGGCGACCAAGTTCAATTTTTTTTTTTTTTTTTTTTTTAAACACAAACTCAAATTTTATTAAAAATTAAAACGTTATATAATAATTCAAATAAAATAAAAACGAGTAACTTAAAATTTACACCCTTTCACATTATAGTAATAATTAGACACTTTTATTGGAGTACAAGACAAAATCAAGAACACCTTTGTATTTTCCCCACAAAACCTAATCAAGGTTATCTCTAGAAACAAAAACAGGGTTAGTCCTCCTTAATCATCCGCTTCTGTTTTTTCATCTATTTGCAATAGTACTAATATTATTCTGTGTTTATACTTTCTTTTTCTTGGTTTTGGGCATTAACGGTTAAATAATAATTCCGATTCCTTTCTCAAAGTCGATCACAAACGTGACCAAGTATGGGGGATCGATTCCCACCGATCGACTATCCACAGCAATGGAATCGATCGACTTGGTCGATCACCATTCGATCTCGATCGCCTACTGCAAGCAGCCTTACTAAAGATACAACTAATTAACTATTGCACATAAATTGTTTGGGTCAACAAATACAATTAATGTAATTCTTAAAAAAACCCCTTAAATGAAAAATACAAATTATTAAGCGTAATATACAAACTATGGATCACAAACTACTTTCTCATCGTCTCAGTTTATGCATCAATGACCAAGTGAAAAACGAATAAGAAAGCCAAGTACTATGACCAACTACAACAAGCAGTGTTCAACAAACAGGCAACTATCCAACTCAAGTCAACTAAATCACCAACTGCCAAGATTAAAAACTTCATCTCTAAACAACTACATAAATTCGAAAAACAAAAGAACTACAAAGAAAAATCTCGGGTTTCTTTATTTGTGATAGATCTTTACAGATCGAAGAATACCCATCATCGATCTATCACATACTCGAAATAGAAAAGAAGATCTCGGGCTGTTAAAGATTTCTCAACAGATAATACAAGATCTTACAAGAAACGCCCTTCATTGATCTTTAAATAAAAAGAACCAAGAACAAAAGAAAACACATATCACCTACCTGGTTCGAAACTACAACAATTACTATATGG
Source organism: Artemisia tridentata subsp. tridentata (assembly GCA_021014915.2). NCBI lineage: Eukaryota > Viridiplantae > Streptophyta > Magnoliopsida > Asterales > Asteraceae > Artemisia > Artemisia tridentata. The sequence goes on from CP139509.1 coordinate 500,320,508, forward strand.
CCCCTTGACACATGTGTATAATATCTCCTTGTTGCAACTCCCTGTCACATTTTTGTTTCGTGTTCGAAATATAACATTTTATCACCAACAAAAGAAAGAGAAAATTAAGAAAAAAATAAAAAGAGATGATACAACATTGTTGTTGTTTAAGACTCAGACTGAGCGTGTTTGTTTTTTTTTCCCTCTTAACGCCTCTTAACGGGCTTCACATCTGAATCGGTCAAACATTTTGTCATTCAGACCGTTTGTGTTTTTTTTTACGTTCAGACGCGTTCAGATGCAGTTAGATCTTAATGGTCAAGACTTGAGAGGGGTGTCTTAACGCGTCTGAATGCCTCTTGTTGACACAAAATAACCAAATTTTTTTTCCCGTTCAAACATGAGTTTTTTTTTTCCGTTCAGATGCGTTCAGATTCAGACATTTACGCCTCAGATTCAGATTCAGATGTGCGATTCAGATTCAGATTCAGACCCTCTAAAAAAACAAACACCACCTCAGACTCTGACTCTGTTGGAGGATACCGAAAGTGGAGAATGAAACCCTATTCCAAAACTATTTTTATGTAGTAAAGTTATAAATTGTATTTGAGGCCCAACTCACAAAAACTAAAGTTTTCTAATAAGCCCAGGAACAATTGAGTAAATTTGCAAATTTGTTACGCATTTATCTCTACTAGAGAAAAGTTTAATATAGATCTCATATTTGTCATAAATTCAATAAACCAATCCTGACCATTCATTTTTTTTATCAAAACAAAAAAATAAACTTTCACCATTTTTTTTAAAAATTAATTATCTCGCAAACCGTTAATTATTACGCGAAAAAAATCATACCATCGCGACGAGAATTAAATTATCTTTCTATAGATATGCACTTCTATATACTTTCAACGAATGTTTTTTTTTTTTAAATTTCCGCCCAGAAAAATAACATGTGATTTGTAAATATCAATTGATTTTTACAAATCACATGTGATTTTTCTGGGCGGAAATTTTGAAAAAAAAAATCGTCGAAAGTATAGAGAAGTGCATATCTATAGAAAGATAATTTAATTTTCGTCGCGATGGTGTAGTTTTTGTAGCTTGAAGATTTACCGTTTGCAAGATATGTTGTTTTAAAAAAAAAGGTGGAAAACGGTTTTTTATTAGTTTTGATAAAAAATAGATGGCTAAGATTGATTTATTGAATCTATGACAAATATGTTGTCATAGAAGTGAATTTATTTTACGTTTATTTTATAAAAATCAGACGAATAATCGCGCAAAGAAACGGTGTATCGCGGAAAATAATTATACTTGCAAAATCGTGATTCTGATAGACACACTTAGGACCACTTAAGATCGTTAAGAGTGTTTTACATAGAACTTGGTCAATCAGAGAGTTAGAAAAGATCAACGAAAGCTCAAAGTATTATCAATGGTGGATATTTGTGATAACTTGTTATAATGAGAGAGAGAGAGATTAAGAAGGAAATTGTATTCAATCAAGTTACTAAATGAGTTACAGATACAAGTATTTAAAGAAGGAAACTTGGGCGGGAAAGTTGGTTAATCCAATGAGTAACTGTCACGTGCACCTCACGTGTGTGTTAACACACCTGCGCCTCACGTGCCATTGGCTTAACCAACTTACCAGCTTAACTAGCTTATTGACTAACAGCTCCTATCAATCCCCCCTTCTTCAATTCATTCTTGTCCTCAAGAATGGTTATCAAAATCTGGAAACTTGGCATACAACTCTTCCAAGTTTTCCCAAGTAGCATCATCTTGTGTCCCATTTGTCCACTGAATCAGCCCATAAACCACTGCAGCATTTCTTTTCTTCACCATCTTCCTATCTAGAATGGCCATAGGTTGTACTGCTATTACACCTTCTTGGTCACAGCTGGGAAGGGCAATAACTTGTTATGGTTGGGGCTGGCCTTTGCAAAGTTTCAGTTAAGACACATGAAATACATTGTGTATTTGACTGTGAGCAGGTAACTCCAGTCTGTATGCCACTTGTCCTATCTTTCCAATGACTTTAAAAGGGCCAAAATACTTGGGTGAAAATTTGTTCTGCCTCCCTTGCCTGATTGACACTTGTCTGTGAGGCTGCAATTTTAGAAAAACCATGTCACCTTCTTTGAACATTCTTTCACTTCTGCCCTTATCTGCCTGTTGCTTCATCCTATTCTGAGATCTTTCCAAATGAAACTTAAGCAACTGGATAGCTTGTTCTCTAGCTGCTAAGGTCTTATCCACAGCATCCACTTTACTTAGTCCTCCAATGTATGGAACATGAATTGGTGGTGCTTGACCATAAACTGCCTCAAAAGGTGTGGTTAAGATGGAAGTATGAAAGTTGGAGTTATACCATAATTCAGCTAGAGGCAACCACTTCACCCATTCTTTTGGTGTTTCACCTGTCATACACCTGAGGTACCCTTCCAAACATCTGTTAACCACTTCTGTTTGGCCATCTGTCTGTGGGTGATAGGCAGTGGACATCAACAGTTTATCTTGTAAGAGTTTGCATAGCTCCTTCCAAAAACTACTCAAAAACACCTTATCTCTATCTGACACAATAGTGGTAGGCAGCCCATGTAACTTGTAAACTGAGTCCAGAAATACCTGAGCAACTTGAACTGCTGTGAATGGATGTGCTAAAGGCATAAAATGGGCATATTTGGTGAGCCTGTCTACTACCACAAAGATGACAGTCTTGCCATTTGACCTTGGAAGGCCTTCAATAAAGTCCATTGAAATGCTTTCCCATATCCTTTGGGGAATGGGCAAGGGCTGTAAGAGGCCAGGATAGGCTGCCAAGTCTGATTTGCATCTTTGACAAACAATGCACTGTTTCACAAACTGTTTGACTTCTTTTCTAAGACCCTTCCAATAGAGTACTGAGCAGATCTTGTGTGAAGTAACTTTCACTCCTGAATGCCCACCTACTGAACCTCCATGGAAGTGTGCAAGCAAATCTTCCCTTAACTGTTTATCTTGTCCCACCACCAATTTGTTTTTCTTGAGTAATTGTCCATTAGCCCACACATAGTGTTTCTTACTTGCATTACCAGCCTGCAAGTTCTCAATGATGGTCTTGAGAGCTGTATTTGCATTCCAACTTGCCACAATTCTGGTAGCCAACTCAGTAGTCATAGTAACCACAGTTGATTGCATCAAAGTACCACTCTCTTGTACCCTGGACAAAGCATCAGCAGCTACATTGTCAACCCCCTTCTTGTATTTAACTTCATAGTCAAAACCCATGAGTTTTGGAAGCCACTTCATTTGTGCAGGGGTAGTAATCCTCTGGTCTAACAGATACTTCAAACTGTAGTGATCTGTTTTAATGACAAAGTGCCTGTCAAGCAAGTATCCTCTCCACTTTTCCAATGCCAACATCACTGCCAAGAATTCTTTTTCATAGGTGGAGAGTGTCTGGTGTTTGGGTGCTAAACTCTTGCTTAAGCAAGCAATTGGGTGACCATTTTGCTGAAGCACAGCCCCAATACCACTTCCTGATGCATCTGTTTCAACTTCAAAAGGTTGTTCAAAATTGGGAAGGGCTAACACTGGTGCTTGTGTCATTGCTTTCTTCAGGGCTTCAAAGGCTGTCAAGGCTTCATCAGACCAGTTAAAAGCATTTTTCTTCAATAACTGTGTCAATGGTCTACTAATGGTAGCAAAATCTTTGATGAATTCCTGTAGTAACCAGTGAGACCAAGAAAACCTCTTAGCTGCTTGATATTGGAAGGTATTGGCCAGTTTTGCATTGCCACTACCTTACTTGGATCAGTTGCAACTCCTTCAGCAGATAGGACATGACCCAAGTACTCCACATGGCTTGGGCCAAACACACACTTAGATTTCTTTGCATACAATTTGTGCTGTCTCATGGTTTCAAGTATCACAGTCAAGTTCTCCACATGAGAGTAGACTAAAATGTCATCAAAGAATACCAATGTAAACTTCCTCAGGAAAACCTTGAGCACATCATTCATCAATGCTTGAAATGTAGAAGGTGCATTAGTCAGTCCAAAGGGCATCACAATGAACTCATAGTGCCCCTCATGAGTCTTAAAAGCAGTCTTGGAGATGTCATCTTCACACATTCTAATTTGATGATAACCTGATCTGAGGTCCAACTTAGAAAACACTGCAGCACCATGTAGCTCATCAATTACTGGAATAGGAAACTTGTCTTTGACTGTGTTCTGGTTCAGTTTCCTATAATCTACACACATCCTCCAACTATTGTCTTTCTTTTTAACCATCACAATGGGTGAAGCAAATGGACTTTGACTTTGTTTAATCACCCCTGCTTCAAGAAACTCCTTAACCATGGCTTCTATGGCATCCTTTTGCACATGTGGATGCCTATAAGGTCTGGTGTTAATTGGTTGGGTGTTTGGGAGAAGTGGTATTCTGTGATCAAAGGCCCTTTTTGGTGGCAATTCTTTTGGTACCTCAAAGACATCAACATACTTATCAAGTACTTGTGCCAATTCAGGGTGCACTTCCTCTGTGACTTCATGTGTCTCCATAGACCTGAGTTCAATTCCAGTGTTTGGATACATACACAATATAGAATCCCCTGCTTGTGGTGTACCTTCCAAACTTTGTAACTGCTTCTTTCCTTTCATCCACTGGACTGTGGCCTTGGAAGTACCTCTTAATGCCACTTTATTACCTTTATACACAAACTGCATTCTCAACTCTTTAAAGTCACACGTTATTTCACCAAGAGTAGAAAGCCACTGAATTCCCAAAACCATATCACAACCACCTAGAGGAAGCAGCATCACATCAGATACAAAGGTTTGACCCTTTAATTTCCAAGTAAACCCTTTGCATTCACTTACACTGAGCAATTTTCTACCACCAGCTACAGTAACTGACAAAGGACAAGTTTGTCTTATGTTGCAACCCATTCTTTTAGCCACATTAATGTCTAAGAAATTGTGAGTGGATCCTGAATCAACCAGGATGTGCAATTCATGTTTATTGCCAAACACCCCAACTACCCTCAAGGTCTGATAAGAACTTACCCCATTCAATGCATTCAATGATATCTGAGGCTCAATTTCATCATACTGTGACCCCTCCAAATCATCTTTTGCATCTTCAAATTCTTCTTCCAATTCCTCATTCTCAACCAACACAATCAAACTAAACAATTGACCATCACATTTATGACCTGGAACAAACTTCTTATCACAGTAAAAGCACAAATTCTTGGCCCTTTTCTCCTCATACTCCTTTTGTGTTAACTGTTTCATAGGCTGTACATTACTTGGCCTATTGTTCCAATTTCTGTTAGTGTTTGGTAAAGGCAACAAAGGTTTAGCATAATTTTGACCAACACCATGATTGACTCCAAACCTACCACTTCCTTGATTAAAATTTGACTGCACCCTATTCTTTTTCTTAACAACATTCAAAGTAGCCTCTTGATAGTTTGTTAAAGAATATGCATCAGCCAAAGTTGTTGGTTTAAACATCCTGACTGTAACGCCCCAAAAATGACTTTTTTTTTTTTTTACCCAGACACTATTACCCCTAGTTTTAGTCTAAAATATCCCTTTTTCTTCTTTTACTCTCTTTTACCCCGGTTTTAGTCTAAAATATCCCTTTTTCTTCTTTTACTCTCTTTTACCCCAGTTTTAGTCTAAAATATCCCTTTTTCCTCTTTTACCCCAGTTTTAGTCTAAAATATCCCTTTTTCTCTAAAATATCCCTTTTTCCTCTTTTACTCTCTTTTACCCCGGTTTTAGTCTAAAATATCCCTTTTTCCTCTTTTAAACACTTTTTACCCATTTCAACCCATTGACGCTCCAACCACTTAAAACACTTCATTTACCCACCATACTTAACCAACATCCATAACTTAACCTACTAAACTTGACTCATACACTCATGACCCGTTCACATCTCAAAATGGGTAAAAACCCGATTATGCCAAACACTCCTTAAACTCATTAACAAAACCCACTTTTTACCCAATATACATAACAACTATGTAACCACTTAAAACACTCTTTACTTAACATTTCAATTATATTGCAAAGTTGATGGTACAAAGTATTGACCCACATCTTTCCAAAATGGGTGAGATTGGCTATTTGCCAATCACCCTCCTAATTACCACCATAAACACATACCATTAAGACTTCTTGACGTTTACATAAACTTGACTCATGACCTATCATGACTAAAGACCATGGACGACAACAAGACCGTTAAATAGCAAAATGACCACATGGATTGAAATATACCAAAACACGAAAGGACACTTCGGGGCTTCCAACTTCAACACACTTGGTCTAAAAGATTACGGTCTTCTAGTTACCTTCTACAACTACGCTAATACTTCCTTCCAAGGCTACAACTAGACTAATTCCTTACCTTTGGCTCCTCCACTTGTACCTACAAAATTGACATTAACTATAACCGTAAGCGAAAACGCTTAGTAAGTATATGAGATATAACCAACATCACATTTACATGAGATTGGTGATTAACACCAATCATAACATTAACAAGGAGCATAAAATGGGATTATTACTCACCTTGACCAAGCAAGTAATTATATAACATTAACACATTTAGCATTGGATCCAAGCTAACATATATTCACAAGCTCCATAACAATCACATTAACACAATCATAACATTAACAAGTTATACTCATATACTTACCTCAATTTCCTACTAGCTTCCTACTTGGCTTGAGTTGGGCTTCTATAATGATTCCTATTTCAAAATTAACCTTAATTAGCAACTAATTAACTAAGAGAATCATAAATTTACAACCTTTATCAATAATACCTAAATTTCATGCCAAGAACCATAATTTCTCAATTGGGGAAATTACTTACTTGATGAAGAGACTACAATTAAGGAGTCTCTAATGGTTCTTGATCACTCCTTGATAATCAAAATGAGTTAAAATGATGATTTTGGTCTTCCCTTCTTTTTCTCCTTAAAATGTCGACACATATGAACTCACTCAATCTTTCCAGACAATTCTAGGAGCTAGATATTTAATCATGTGTAGGATTAACTTTGGTCATTTGGCAAGGATAGTCCTCCAAGTCTTATTCTCTCTGTATTAGCCACACATATATTTACTACTTATCACATAACATATTATACATATATATAGTACCTTATCGGGATATGGGTGTAACAATTCACCCCTCCTTAAAATGGGAGTTCGTCCCCGAACTCTACTCTTGGAATAAATGAGGATACTTGCTCCTTATTTTCACTTCCATCTCCCTCCTAATACTAGTACCCTTACGATGTCTCCATTGCACTTTTACTAACGGGATTTCTTTGTTCCTTAATTGCCTCACTTTTCCTTCTTAATATAGCCTCCGGTTCATCCTCTTGTGAAAACAATTCCGGATCAATTTCGATATCGTTTAGAGTAACCACACTTGTTTCGTCCGCTAAACACTTCCTTAAGTATGACTCATGAAAGGTATTGTGAATACCTCTCATTTCTTCGGGTAATTCCAACACATATGCTACCTCGCCTAATCGTTTCAAGATTTTAAATGGTCCTATTAACCTCGGACTTAGTTTCCCTTTGTTTTTGAACCTAAAAACGCCTTCCCACTGAGAAACTTTTAACATAACAAAATTACCTATTTTGAATTTGATTGGTTTTCTTCTATGGTCGGCATAGCTTTTCCACCTATCTTGCGCCGCTTTATATTTGTCAAGCCAATCCATGCCAATAACAATATCAAACTCTCCTAGTATTATAGGAATTAATTCAACTCTAAAGGCACTACCATCGATCTTTATCCCTACATTTCGATATACATGGGATACAACTACAACCTTACTATCGGCTATTTCTACTTCAAGGGGCATCGGAAGTTTAACTAGTGGGGTGGTTAGTTTCTTGGTTATAGGATACAAGGAACACACTAGCACTCGAATCATACAAAGCTCGAGCGGTTACGGAATTAACAAGAATAATACCTGAAATGACATCGGACTCCAACCTAGCTTCTTCGGCACTCATTTGATAAACTCGAGCCATTGGTTTTGGAATTTCAACCTTTTCTTCTTTGACAGTCCTCAAAGGCCTTGCTTCAATTGCCTTTGTTTTTGGGCAATCCCTCAACCTATGCCCTATTTCATTACACCCGTAGCACACTATCATTGGTTTGGTGCAATCTTTACTTTTATGGTCAAGAGCTCCACACTTGTAACAACCCGGCGTATTACGCCTACACTCTCCAAGATGGAACTTATTACACTCCGGACAAGCCACCTTATTCTTGATCTCCACATCTTCCTTGCCATGATCAAACTTGGTTTTCTTCCCATCTCTATCTCCAAACTCTTGCTTCCTTTTTGGTTCCTTAGCCTCTTTCTCCTTTCTCCTTAGCAAGTCCGCTTCTCTTACACGTGCTCTACTCAAAAGGTCTTCCAAGGTAGTACATTTAAACGGAGAGATCACATCACGAATATCATCCTTGAGCATCCTTTGGAATTTGTCAACCTTAAGTTTCTCATTACCATGGTATTCGGGACAATACGGAACCATATCATTGAACTTCCTCCACAACTCGTTCACGGTCTCATTGGTTTGAGTGAGAGATTGGAATTTCTCACGGATCTTATCAATCTCTTCAGCCGGAGCATATTCGGCACTAAACAACTCCTTAAATTTCTTCCAAGTACATGTTTCAGCCCAAGGTTCACCTTTTTCACACACCTTTCCTTCCCACCAAGTCCTAGCACTATCGCGAAGAAAGTTAGTAGCATAGATAACCTTCTTCCTTTCCTCACATCCACTAGTACGGAAAGCACCCTCCACAACCGTAATCCACCTATTACTAACAATCGGGTCAAGGACACCGGTAAACCGTGGTACATCACAAGCCGTGAAGTCACGGTAAGTAGCTTTGTCACTCCTAGGTTCTTTCGCCGGACCGCACTCTTTCTTAAACTCCTTAAACTCTTCCTTCATTAGTTCCCTAAGATTTTGCGTTGTTTGTTTGACATAGAATGGCATTGCTTGCTTAATGGCCTTTCCTACCCTTTTCGCTAACATTGAATCCAAGGCTTTCATCTCCTCTTCCGTGAAACCCCTAAAGCTAGGTCCCCCGGAACTAGAAGAAGAGGAATTTTCATTGTCTTTGTCTTTGTTACCCACATCGCTTGCCGAAGACTCGGCATGCTTGGAAGCCGTGGCTTTCGCGACTTCCTTCGTGTGAGGGGTTTCCATTTCTTCTTACTGAAAATTAGCAATTCGTAATATTAGGCACACATACATATACCTGATGAAGCGAAAAGTGTACCGCTTTTAGGGGGTCATTTAAGCCCTAAATCGTATTTATTTGATCAAATATTGCCCTAAATCGTTCCTTTTTTCATTTTAGGTACTTTGGAGAAGAAATCTGGAAAAGGAAGCATTTGGACGTTTTTGGAGCATAAAAGTGAAGAAAACGACAAAGTCTTAAAATTATGCTGGAAGTTACCTTTGACGGCGTCAGGATTATCCCCAGACGGCGTCATGACTTGGCAAAAGTGGTGGATGTGAAATTTACTCATGATAAGCAAGAGAAATTTGCATGGGAATTCTGACGGCGTCACCCTTTAATGTGATCAAGGTCGTCACGGCTTAATTTAAAGAGGGACGGCGTCATAACTAAATCTGACGGCGTCAAGCCTTGATAGGCCAGAACGGATTTTGGAGCACTAAAGAGGGACGGCGTCAAGAAGGCCATCCGGGAACCCTAAAAGCGGCGAGGTGACGGCGTCACACTCCATAACGTGACGCCGTCAGATCTGAAAGTCTATATATAGTTTTGCAATTTTTTGTCATTAGTGTGGAACTTATTGGGGAACTTTGTGTGTGAAAACCCTAAGACGATTTTAGCAGCTTTTTCAAGACTTTTTGCCTTGAGATCTTCCATGTTACATTGAAGATAAGTTATCAATTAATCATTCAATATGTCTATGTGTTGTTTGATTCTATCTTGTTCTTGTCTTTTGTTTAACATGCTAGGCTAGATTTATCTTGTGTTTGCTTAGATCTAATGAAACCTAGCTATTGATTATTGGTTATTAGTGTGTTATTAGTTGTATTGGATGATTGTTCATCTATGTTAGGCTTAAGAAAACTGGCTAACTTCCTATTCGGTAACTTGCTTGAACGTCTTAAGAAACATGAACCAATGCGTACTAAAGGTTTTTATGGTTGTATTTAATGCACAAGCGAATTCTAGTGATCCCATGTTAGGAGCTTCCTAGCCGGCTCGACATAGGAGTGAAGTAGGAGCTTGTAGAGTTGGGGAAGTACGTACGCCACCCCACGAATGGTATTAAGGAATACACCCGTCATCCACGCAACTAATACACACTAATCAACCGGTAAAAGATAGTTAGGGAGTAAGGAAATCTAAGTAAACACATTTCTCTCCACATAAGTTTTCACCAACCTTTCATTTTTGTTATTTTATTTTATTTGCATTCGTAGTTACTTGGGTTAGTTGATTAGCAACTAATTCCGCCCACTCTTTCAAACCCGAGATTTTACTTGCTTTCATAAAAATATAAAAAACATAAAAAGAATCTTCTCTCACCCTTAGACCTATTAGAGTAGTTTTTCACACCTAACGAACACTATTCCCTGTGGAGAACGATCAATCCCCCGTACTTACCACTACACTATACTACATCGGTCAGGTACACTGCCTGGTGGGGTTGTAAGCCTCTTGAGATCCCTCGAGAGGTAAAACCTGTTGTAAGGTTGCAAAACCACGCATCAAGTTTTTGGCGCCGCTGCCGGGGAATAGTTATTGTTTAGGTTGAATTTTTATTTTATTAGGTCTACTCACTAGATTCCTTTCTAGTGAGATTTTTATTTTTCTTTTTATTAGATTTCTTTAGTCTATCTTTTTCTTTGTGCCCTTTGTTTGTAAAACCATTTTCATTTGTCACCATGGCGGATGAAATTCCATTTAGATCATTAACAATAGAGGAACAATTACTTTACACGGATAGATTTGCTTCCTGTTGTTCCAATGAATTTTTAAGTGATCTTAGATATATACAAGAGGAGATGGGTATAAAGTTTGATAGGTTTGATGAATTATGTGCATGTGTGGCTTCTATTAAACAATCATTGTTAGGATCAACTCCTTTTAATAAGACCCTTTGGAAAATTTTTGAGGAAAGCCTCCTAACCGTGAACCATAAGTTTAATGAATTAATGGGTTCGTATACATCACAACTTGAGGAAACAATTGAGGAGGATTTAGCCGAACATGAGCATATTGAGCAAAAAGACCTAGGTTTTATGATCAATGACTTTGAATCTCAAGGAACACATGATGAATCCTTTAGGCAAATTGAACATAGTAATCATGTTATCGGGGAAGATTCTTATGAATCGGACTTAGAACTTGAAATGGCTAGAGAAGGATTTGAGATACTTAGGAACATGTTTGGGTTAGATTCTACTAAAACACATGATGTGGATATAATTGATATAGAGACAAGGAAGGATGAGGTAAATAACACAAACCTACAAAGTACCCCACAAGTCCTACCATCATTCGAGGCATACACACCGCCCGTGACTTACCCGGAAGAAGTAGAAGGGACTATAGGAACCCCAATTGAAGTAGAACCTTTGGAAGAAACAAAACTAGAAGAAACAGGTTTGAATACTTGTAGTCATAACCTTTCTTTTAGTTCTATGGAAGTTCCTAGTTTTGATGAACCGGAGCCTAAACCAAAACCGTTACCTAATCTTCCATCCTTAGATGTGAACTTAGGAATTGAATTAGGTCCCGATCCACCCATCAAACCATGTAGTTCGGGTAGTGTTAAGATTAAGGTAGTAGACTCTAGGCCTTGTAGAGAGGAAGCTAACATAGGAGTGAACCATGACCTTACATACTTACATCACCCATTTATGATTGATCACAAGAAACATTATGGGTTTAAACCGGGTTTATTAGGTCAAAATGGATTCTTAACTTGACAACATGGAATGTGCTTAAACACATACCATTTACCGACCAAAATCGGACCAAAATGACCAAAAACCCGACCAAAATGCCAAATATATTGTGTTTTTGTGTTATTACATATGCAGGCACGGATATCGAAGAAAAGGACAAAAATCAAGCAAAGAACCGGGAAACCGAGCACGAGATATGGAAATGTTATTTGTAGCCGATGCCGAGGAGAAATTATGGTCAAAAAGTCAACCGAGGTCCTCCATCTATCAGAAATTATCAAATTAAGCCCTTGGATTTATTTTTGATAAGTGGCAACAATGGTCCTTGAGATTTCTGAATTTACAAAATAAGTCCTTGTTATTTTTCCTAAAAATCCTAACTTTAAAACCCTTAAATCCTTTCACTACTTAAAATCCGGATTCAACAAACAATTCACTCAACCCAATTTACCACCCTAACCCATCTAATCTAAATTCCAGCCCACCTATCCTAATGCACCATCCTAGCCCATCAGCCCACAACTAATCCTGACCCGATCCCATTTCTTAAACCCGGGTCAAACCTTTTCACCCGGTCAAAAACTAATATACCTCGGTCAAAAAGAAAGAAATAAAATAACAAACACACCTTTACCTTTTTCTTTCACTCTCACTTATCTCTCACACCCCCGCCCCCAAAATTACCCTCCAACCCAGAAACCACTATTTACCAAGAACCCTAATATTACCGTACGGATATTTACTACAATTAAGGGCAATTATGGCAATCATTGGCTCATCTAGAAGCTCCTGACACCAAGAATGACACATGGCAGCCATCGATTGGCCAAGACACGTAGCAGTTTTAATCATACGGCCAGAGATGAAGGAATAGAGAGCAAGGATGATCCAAGGGTGATGGATGGATCAAGGTTCACGAGGATTGCCAACGTGGACATCCCAGAAGGTTCTATCTTCGGCTATAAATAGGGCCTCGTCCCTCATGTTTAGAGTTAGTTAATTTTTTAGTTAATGTTACTCTGCCATTTTTATTTCATGTTTTGTAAACCTTCAATTTCTATTGTAATCCTTTAAGTTTTATTAATGAAAACTTTGTTTTAGCTTTACTTTGGATCTGTTTTTTTTATTAAGTTGTTTATCTGAATTGAGTTTACTGAAGTTGTTATAAGTTGATTTTAATCATTACCATTTTATTTCTGTTTAACTCTCATTCTGTTTAAATTTCCTTTGAAAATCCACAAATAGTTACAACAATATTAAAAAAAAAATATATATATATACAAAAAAAAAATATTGAAAAACCAGCTTCAATAAGCTGATATCTAAGGTTTATAAGTTCATATAAGCTTAAATAGCTTATAGTGAACTTTCATATTGTTCAAATCTGTGTTGTCTCACAAAAATCAAAAAAAGTCAACAAGTCAAAGAAGCTGATAAGCTGTGGTATTAAGCTGTTCAGAAAGGAGCTTTGGGTATAATATTGGCTTTCATAAGCCTGGGTAGTTTAAGTTGTCTGAGTTTATTGTCTACACAGCAGGATCTACTTGTGAGTTTTTCATAATTTTTTTAGCTTATTGATTGCTTACTTTTATTCAGCTTTTATTATTGCTTTTTGTCAGTTATTTCTGCTTTAGTAGCTTATGTGATTATAGGGTAGTTATAGCTTGAGGTTTTAGAGTAATTTGGGTAAAATAGCTTTGATAAGGTGTGTTTTGGATAGTTTGATTTAAGACTTTAGGCTTTTTAAAGTTACTTTTGCAATATATTCAGTAGTATATCTATGGTGATTTGATTTGGTGTCTACTAGTGTTATTGAACTGAGATTGATCATTGAATTGGGTGAATGTGTTTTAGATCTCAGTGTTATAGTGTAAATGCATAGTTAGGGGTGTTTGGATCAAGTTGTCTGGCTGAGTTAGTGTGATAATTTGGTGGTTAGTATTGCATCAGTAGTTAACATAAGGTAATATTAGGCCTATTAGTTCATAAAAGCAGTAGGATATTAGATAAAAAGTCAAAGTTAGCTTTTAAATCTTAAGTCTGCTTGAATTTTATTGATCTGAGGTTGTTGATTGATCACTTTGATGCATTGTGTGATTGTGAGAGTGAAAAACTCAACTGTTTGGTTTACAAGCTGTTTTCCAGCTTATTTGAGCTTATTAGAGTCCTTTTCTTTTCATTAAATTAGTTGTTATTAGTTGTTATTTGATTTGCAAAAGAAGAAAATTTAAAAAAAAAAATAGTTTAGACAATTTGTAGTAGCCTAGGATCGAACCTGGGCTACTTGTTAGTGTAAAACGTTTTTCTAATTTCAGGTTTTTCAAATTAGTCCGTAGGTTTCAAATTTAACATGTTTAGTCCCTGTCTTTGTTTAAAAACGAGTTGAGTATTAAAGATAAGTTTCAGAAATTACAATTCTGGTCCCTTAGGTTTCTGTGTTAGTTTAAAATCGTGACTGAGTAGAATTTAGTATTAAAATAGTTTGTTTTTTTTGGCAAATTTAGCCCCTGTCTTTTATTAAGTCTAAAACAGTTTCAGTTTTGTCAACTTTAGTCCCTCAGCTTTTATAAAACTTTTATTTTTCCAAATTTTCTTTTATAATTTAGTTTTTCCAAACTACATTTTCAGTCCATTAGTTTTTTTTTACTTTTGCATTTTAGTTAAATCACCTAATTAGTTTTAAATAGTTTTAATTCATAAAAAATTATTTAAAAGTCAAAAAAAAAATATTTTTTTCTTTTTCCAAAAATTTTCTTTTATCAATTTTAATATAGGAAAATTATTTTTATATTTTTAGGTTTTAAATTTCACAAAATCACTTTTATTTACGTTTTAAAATTCGTCGCGTAACGTTTTTAAATTCAAATTTTCGCTTTTAGATTTACATGCTTAGTTTAATTGTTTAATTAGCTTAATTAGTTGTTTTTATTTCATATTTAATTGTTCGTAGTATAAAATCACAAATCAATCACTCTTTTTCACTTATTCACCACACGTATTCGACACGTTAACGACAACTCGATATTCGACCTTCGTTGGGAAACGACCCGGGGAAAACGCATTCGTTGAGTTTTACCCTTGGAAAATAAAATACTAAAAACGACAAATCAACTTGGAGTCTCTCGAAGTTGATAGAAGATGATCCCTTTCTAGGAGAAAATCTTAACACCGCCCACTAACCCAATTGAATTAGGTAAGGTTATGATGATAGGATCCCGCACCTTTGAGCATATAATTCACCCGTCACTCTTCCCTCACGTGGCATATTTCCACCCTAAGGGTGTGTATCGCTACTTTCACCCACACTTAATCCTAAGTGTAGGGAAAACCTCCCCTATTTCCGTTAAATAAGGGTAGAGTCAGGCTCGTGACTCGAACAAAAACAAGCGCTTCTTGGGAGGCAACCCAAGCTTTATTTGCTTTGTGTGTTTATTTATTTGTTTGTTTGATTTTATTTGTTTCCGTATGTATGTTTAAATTTTATTATTGATTCATGTTCAAAACTAATTTGTGAAAATGCTTTATCTTGTTTTTAACTTCGTCTTAACTACATATAAAGGTATTTTGCAAAAGTTAAGTGTAAGGGAAATCCAAACCGGTTTATTAGAACAAATGAACATGAATCGTAATAATATTAAATGAACATACATATTAGTATTTGTTTGAGTCAAATGCTTGTATCGAGTCATAATGATATTTTGCAGGATTTCCAGGAAGTAAGGTATAGGTTTTTTCCAAAATTTTTCCGGAAACTTAACATGAGAATTCTGTCAGATCATTTCTGACGGCGTCAGGATTTACAACCTGACGGCGTCAGGTTTAATTTTCTGAAAATTTTTGAAAGTTTTGTTTTTATAAAAAGTTTTTATTAAATCTCTAACTTATAATCTCCAGGAATCTGCAAAATTTTCATTCCACAAGCATTATATCCTTATATATAGAGTTTATCCCGCCGATGTTATGCAGGTTTTCGTGTTTGTTTTCTCAGGTTTAACAGGTTATTTTGGACAAGGAAATGTTTGTTGGATCAAGCTTATGGCGATGCATTAGTCATGGAGCTTCAACATTACCTTGGAAGAAGATCTAACCATGTTACTTCATTATCCACCGAGCGAATCAGGGGAGTATTTGATTTCATTCTTTTACTTTATGCTTTTACATCTTGTTATTTGAACATTGGGGACAATGTTCATCTTAAGTGTAAGGGGGGGGGGGTAAAAGTACGATTAGAGAATGCTATTACGCTTGATTTTTGTTTGTTTAATAGTAGATGTGTAATAAAACTGAGATAAATACCTGTTAGGGTAATTTTAGTGCCAAATTTAAAATTTTTTACAACATTTAGGAGTGAAACTTTGATCTTAATGAGCGTCTCACGGATAGGAGTTATATGACTAGCACAAAAACCGTACCACTAAAAAATTTTCCACCCCCAAATATGTGAGGTTCGCCCCTAGAATTGGTAGGAAAAGCATTTATGCTATGATGTGTGTACCGGTAGCACTTAGATTCTAGAACTTGCGTTAGGACCATTCCGAGGCCACAAGTGAGACTACATTCGTGTAGTTAGATTTACTACATGATAAGAGGCATTAGGATTAACCCATTGTTTTACACCTGTGTTTTTGTTATAATTACTTCGGCTACATTGGTCAAGTAATTCTCCCACACCCTTTGCGTTGTACTCATTTTTAGTACACGATACCCTAGTACACCCCTCAGAGCCAATCTTTTCGTTTCGACCTTTAAGCATTTTACTTAAAGGAAGAATTTGTTTACGCCCCACTTAAATGTACACCCAAATCGCCTTAGCCTACCTTATATGCACTCATTTTTAGTGCATTATTGTGACAACATTTGTTTAAACCCAAGTTAATTATCTAATTGATTACATGGTTGCTAAGTCAAGTCATATCCTTGTACATATTGTTTTGGGACGATTGGGACTCATGGGTAAAGTACTAGTGTAATGGAGTAATGGGGAAGAGCATCATTTATTACCCCCATATGTGCTAAATATTTTAAAAGTACTCCAAGTTTTTCAATTATCTTAATTCGAGTAATTAGAATAGTTTTTTGTAAAGTTGTGTAAAAGTTCAAGTGTAAGGGGATGCAATGCCCCTATGATGTATTATTTTGGATGGTAGGGCAAAAGTGTATGCAAAAAAAAAAAAAAAAAAAAAAAAAATACAAAAAAAAATGAGAAAAAGAAAAGTAGAAAAAACATACGGACTACCATCCCGTTTCATTTTATGTTTATTTTATGTTTTTGTTATTTTGTTTTTAGCTTAAGATCGAGTCGAGTCTTGGCTTAGCAACATTGTATAGTTCATGTAATTAATCAAGATCTTTAACTCGCCACCAGTAAAATATCCCTTATCCAACAAAACCGTGTTTTCCTTTTTCCCTACACCTAACGTTATAACCCGTTTAAAAGCCCTCTTTGATAGTTTATCTTAGGTGCTTACGCCTAGTGGAGGAGGTTTTTGATTCTTTCCCAAGCATATGGTAATCTATTTGCTATGACAGGTAGTGAGAGATATTATCCGTTTTCATTTATGAGATTTATGTTGATGACACTTGAGAGATGTGAGTATCTAAACACTACTTGTGAGGTGCTAGTTTGTAATCTCCGTGCTCATTATGATTAAAGTGGAACGAATATTTGTTTAAATTACTTTTATGTTAGCATTAAATGACCCCTAACTTGTATTTTGATTAGAATAAAAGCGCATTTGCTTGAGGACAAGCAAATCTCAAGTGTAAGGGTATTTGATGAAGCGAAAAGTGTACCGCTTTTAAGGGGTCATTTAAGCCCTAAATCGTATTTATTTGATCAAATATTGCCCTAAATCGTTCCTTTTGTCATTTTAGGTACTTTGGAGAAGAAATCTGGAAAAGGAAGCATTTTGGACGTTTTTGGAGCATAAAAGTGAAGAAAACGACAAAGTCTTAAAATTATGCTGGAAGTTACCTTTGACGGCGTCAGGATTATCCCCAGACGGCGTCATGACTTGGCAAAAGTGGTGGATGTGAAATTTACTCATGATAAGCAAGAGAAATTTGCATGGGAATTCTGACGGCGTCACCCTTTAATGTGATCAAGGTCGTCACGGCTTAATTTAAAGAGGGACGGCGTCATAACTAAATCTGACGGCGTCAAGCCTTGATAGGCCAGAACGGATTTTGGAGCACTAAAGAGGGACGGCGTCAAGAAGGCCATCCGGGAACCCTAAAAGCGGCGAGGTGACGGCGTCACACTCCATAACGTGACGCCGTCAGATCTGAAAGTCTATATATAGTTTTGCAATTTTTTGTCATTAGTGTGGAACTTATTGGGGAACTTTGTGTGTGAAAACCCTAAGACGATTTTAGCAGCTTTTTCAAGACTTTTTGCCTTGAGATCTTCCATGTTACATTGAAGATAAGTTATCAATTAATCATTCAATATGTCTATGTGTTGTTTGATTCTATCTTGTTCTTGTCTTTTGTTTAACATGCTAGGCTAGATTTATCTTGTGTTTGCTTAGATCTAATGAAACCTAGCTATTGATTATTGGTTATTAGTGTGTTATTAGTTGTATTGGATGATTGTTCATCTATGTTAGGCTTAAGAAAACTGGCTAACTTCCTATTCGGTAACTTGCTTGAACGTCTTAAGAAACATGAACCAATGCGTACTAAAGGTTTTTATGGTTGTATTTAATGCACAAGCGAATTCTAGTGATCCCATGTTAGGAGCTTCCTAGCCGGCTCGACATAGGAGTGAAGTAGGAGCTTGTAGAGTTGGGGAAGTACGTACGCCACCCCACGAATGGTATTAAGGAATACACCCGTCATCCACGCAACTAATACACACTAATCAACCGGTAAAAGATAGTTAGGGAGTAAGGAAATCTAAGTAAACACATTTCTCTCCACATAAGTTTTCACCAACCTTTCATTTTTGTTATTTTATTTTATTTGCATTCGTAGTTACTTGGGTTAGTTGATTAGCAACTAATTCCGCCCACTCTTTCAAACCCGAGATTTTACTTGCTTTCATAAAAATATAAAAAACATAAAAAGAATCTTCTCTCACCCTTAGACCTATTAGAGTAGTTTTTCACACCTAACGAACACTATTCCCTGTGGAGAACGATCAATCCCCCGTACTTACCACTACACTATACTACATCGGTCAGGTACACTGCCTGGTGGGGTTGTAAGCCTCTTGAGATCCCTCGAGAGGTAAAACCTGTTGTAAGGTTGCAAAACCACGCATCAAGTTTTTGGCGCCGCTGCCGGGGAATAGTTATTGTTTAGGTTGAATTTTTATTTTATTAGGTCTACTCACTAGATTCCTTTCTAGTGAGATTTTTATTTTTCTTTTTATTAGATTTCTTTAGTCTATCTTTTTCTTTGTGCCCTTTGTTTGTAAAACCATTTTCATTTGTCACCATGGCGGATGAAATTCCATTTAGATCATTAACAATAGAGGAACAATTACTTTACACGGATAGATTTGCTTCCTGTTGTTCCAATGAATTTTTAAGTGATCTTAGATATATACAAGAGGAGATGGGTATAAAGTTTGATAGGTTTGATGAATTATGTGCATGTGTGGCTTCTATTAAACAATCATTGTTAGGATCAACTCCTTTTAATAAGACCCTTTGGAAAATTTTTGAGGAAAGCCTCCTAACCGTGAACCATAAGTTTAATGAATTAATGGGTTCGTATACATCACAACTTGAGGAAACAATTGAGGAGGATTTAGCCGAACATGAGCATATTGAGCAAAAAGACCTAGGTTTTATGATCAATGACTTTGAATCTCAAGGAACACATGATGAATCCTTTAGGCAAATTGAACATAGTAATCATGTTATCGGGGAAGATTCTTATGAATCGGACTTAGAACTTGAAATGGCTAGAGAAGGATTTGAGATACTTAGGAACATGTTTGGGTTAGATTCTACTAAAACACATGATGTGGATATAATTGATATAGAGACAAGGAAGGATGAGGTAAATAACACAAACCTACAAAGTACCCCACAAGTCCTACCATCATTCGAGGCATACACACCGCCCGTGACTTACCCGGAAGAAGTAGAAGGGACTATAGGAACCCCAATTGAAGTAGAACCTTTGGAAGAAACAAAACTAGAAGAAACAGGTTTGAATACTTGTAGTCATAACCTTTCTTTTAGTTCTATGGAAGTTCCTAGTTTTGATGAACCGGAGCCTAAACCAAAACCGTTACCTAATCTTCCATCCTTAGATGTGAACTTAGGAATTGAATTAGGTCCCGATCCACCCATCAAACCATGTAGTTCGGGTAGTGTTAAGATTAAGGTAGTAGACTCTAGGCCTTGTAGAGAGGAAGCTAACATAGGAGTGAACCATGACCTTACATACTTACATCACCCATTTATGATTGATCACAAGAAACATTATGGGTTTAAACCGGGTTTATTAGGTCAAAATGGATTCTTAACTTGTGGTATGTGCTTAAACACATACCATTTACCGACCAAAATCGGACCAAAAAGACCAAAAACCCGACCAAAATGCCAAATATATTGTGTTTTTGTGTTATTACATATGCAGGCACGGATATCGAAGAAAAGGACAAAAATCAAGCAAAGAACCGGGAAACCGAGCACGAGATATGGAAATGTTATTTGTAGCCGATGCCGAGGAGAAATTATGGTCAAAAAGTCAACCGAGGTCCTCCATCTATCAGAAATTATCAAATTAAGCCCTTGGATTTATTTTTGATAAGTGGCAACAATGGTCCTTGAGATTTCTGAATTTACAAAATAAGTCCTTGTTATTTTTCCTAAAAATCCTAACTTTAAAACCCTTAAATCCTTTCACTACTTAAAATCCGGATTCAACAAAACAATTCACTCAACCCAATTTACCACCCTAACCCATCTAATCTAAATTCCAGCCCACCTATCCTAATGCACCATCCTAGCCCATCAGCCCACAACTAATCCTGACCCGATCCCATTTCTTAAACCCGGGTCAAACCTTTTCACCCGGTCAAAAACTAATATACCTCGGTCAAAAAGAAAGAAATAAAATAACAAACACACCTTTACCTTTTTCTTTCACTCTCACTTATCTCTCACACCCCCGCCCCCAAAATTACCCTCCAACCCAGAAACCACTATTTACCAAGAACCCTAATATTACCGTACGGATATTTACTACAATTAAGGGCAATTATGGCAATCATTGGCTCATCTAGAAGCTCCTGACACCAAGAATGACACATGGCAGCCATCGATTGGCCAAGACACGTAGCAGTTTTAATCATACGGCCAGAGATGAAGGAATAGAGAGCAAGGATGATCCAAGGGTGATGGATGGATCAAGGTTCACGAGGATTGCCAACGTGGACATCCCAGAAGGTTCTATCTTCGGCTATAAATAGGGCCTCGTCCCTCATGTTTAGAGTTAGTTAATTTTTTAGTTAATGTTACTCTGCCATTTTTATTTCATGTTTTGTAAACCTTCAATTTCTATTGTAATCCTTTAAGTTTTATTAATGAAAACTTTGTTTTAGCTTTACTTTGGATCTGTTTTTTTTTATTAAGTTGTTTATCTGAATTGAGTTTACTGAAGTTGTTATAAGTTGATTTTAATCATTACCATTTTATTTCTGTTTAACTCTCATTCTGTTTAAATTTCCTTTGAAAATCCACAAATAGTTACAACAATATTAAAAAAAAAATATATATATATACAAAAAAAAAATATTGAAAAACCAGCTTCAATAAGCTGATATCTAAGGTTTATAAGTTCATATAAGCTTAAATAGCTTATAGTGAACTTTCATATTGTTCAAATCTGTGTTGTCTCACAAAAATCAAAAAAAAGTCAACAAGTCAAAGAAGCTGATAAGCTGTGGTATTAAGCTGTTCAGAAAGGAGCTTTGGGTATAATATTGGCTTTCATAAGCCTGGGTAGTTTAAGTTGTCTGAGTTTATTGTCTACACAGCAGGATCTACTTGTGAGTTTTTCATAATTTTTTTAGCTTATTGATTGCTTACTTTTATTCAGCTTTTATTATTGCTTTTTGTCAGTTATTTCTGCTTTAGTAGCTTATGTGATTATAGGGTAGTTATAGCTTGAGGTTTTAGAGTAATTTGGGTAAAATAGCTTTGATAAGGTGTGTTTTGGATAGTTTGATTTAAGACTTTAGGCTTTTTAAAGTTACTTTTGCAATATATTCAGTAGTATATCTATGGTGATTTGATTTGGTGTCTACTAGTGTTATTGAACTGAGATTGATCATTGAATTGGGTGAATGTGTTTTAGATCTCAGTGTTATAGTGTAAACTGCATAGTTAGGGGTGTTTGGATCAAGTTGTCTGGCTGAGTTAGTGTGATAATTTGGTGGTTAGTATTGCATCAGTAGTTAACATAAGGTAATATTAGGCCTATTAGTTCATAAAAGCAGTAGGATATTAGATAAAAAGTCAAAGTTAGCTTTTAAATCTTAAGTCTGCTTGAATTTTATTGATCTGAGGTTGTTGATTGATCACTTTGATGCATTGTGTGATTGTGAGAGTGAAAAACTCAACTGTTTGGTTTACAAGCTGTTTTCCAGCTTATTTGAGCTTATTAGAGTCCTTTTCTTTTCATTAAATTAGTTGTTATTAGTTGTTATTTGATTTGCAAAAGAAGAAAATTTAAAAAAAAAAATAGTTTAGACAATTTGTAGTAGCCTAGGATCGAACCTGGGCTACTTGTTAGTGTAAAACGTTTTTCTAATTTCAGGTTTTTCAAATTAGTCCGTAGGTTTCAAATTTAACATGTTTAGTCCCTGTCTTTGTTTAAAAACGAGTTGAGTATTAAAGATAAGTTTTAGAAATTACAATTCTGGTCCCTTAGGTTTCTGTGTTAGTTTAAAATCGTGACTGAGTAGAATTTAGTATTAAAATAGTTTTTTTTTTTGGAAAATTTAGCCCCTGTCTTTTATTAAGTCTAAAACAGTTTCAGTTTTGTCAACTTTAGTCCCTCAGCTTTTATAAAACTTTTATTTTTCCAAATTTTCTTTTATAATTTAGTTTTTCCAAACTACATTTTCAGTCCATTAGTTTTTTTTTACTTTTGCATTTTAGTTAAATCACCTAATTAGTTTTAAATAGTTTTAATTCATAAAAAATTATTTAAAAGTCAAAAAAAAAATATTTTTTTCTTTTTCCAAAAATTTTCTTTTATCAATTTTAATATAGGAAAATTATTTTTAGGTTTTAAATTTCACAAAATCACTTTTATTTACGTTTTAAAATTCGTCGCGTAACGTTTTTAAATTCAAATTTTCGCTTTTAGATTTACATGCTTAGTTTAATTGTTTAATTAGCTTAATTAGTTGTTTTTATTTCATATTTAATTGTTCGTAGTATAAAATCACAAATCAATCACTCTTTTTCACTTATTCACCACACGTATTCGACACGTTAACGACAACTCGATATTCGACCTTCGTTGGGAAACGACCCGGGGAAAACGCATTCGTTGAGTTTTACCCTTGGAAAATAAAATACTAAAAACGACAAATCAACTTGGAGTCTCTCGAAGTTGATAGAAGATGATCCCTTTCTAGGAGAAAATCTTAACCCGCCCACTAACCCAATTGAATTAGGTAAGGTTATGATGATAGGATCCCGCACCTTTGAGCATATAATTCACCCGTCACTCTTCCCTCACGTGGCATATTTCCACCCTAAGGGTGTGTATCGCTACTTTCACCCACACTTAATCCTAAGTGTAGGGAAAACCTCCCCTATTTCCGTTAAATAAGGGTAGAGTCAGGCTCGTGACTCGAACAAAAACAAGCGCTTCTTGGGAGGCAACCCAAGCTTTATTTGCTTTGTGTGTTTATTTATTTGTTTGTTTGATTTTATTTGTTTCCGTATGTATGTTTAAATTTTATTATTGATTCATGTTCAAAACTAATTTGTGAAAATGCTTTATCTTGTTTTTAACTTCGTCTTAACTACATATAAAGGTATTTTGCAAAAGTTAAGTGTAAGGGAAATCCAAACCGGTTTATTAGAACAAATGAACATGAATCGTAATAATATTAAATGAACATACATATTAGTATTTGTTTGAGTCAAATGCTTGTATCGAGTCATAATGATATTTTGCAGGATTTCCAGGAAGTAAGGTATAGGTTTTTTCCAAAATTTTTCCGGAAACTTAACATGAGAATTCTGTCAGATCATTTCTGACGGCGTCAGGATTTACAACCTGACGGCGTCAGGTTTAATTTTCTGAAAATTTTTGAAAGTTTTGTTTTTATAAAAAGTTTTTATTAAATCTCTAACTTATAATCTCCAGGAATCTGCAAAATTTTCATTCCACAAGCATTATATCCTTATATATAGAGTTTATCCCGCCGATGTTATGCAGGTTTTCGTGTTTGTTTTCTCAGGTTTAACAGGTTATTTTGGACAAGGAAATGTTTGTTGGATCAAGCTTATGGCGATGCATTAGTCATGGAGCTTCAACATTACCTTGGAAGAAGATCTAACCATGTTACTTCATTATCCACCGAGCGAATCAGGGGAGTATTTGATTTCATTCTTTTACTTTATGCTTTTACATCTTGTTATTTGAACATTGGGGACAATGTTCATCTTAAGTGTAAGGGGGGGGGGGTAAAAGTACGATTAGAGAATGCTATTACGCTTGATTTTTGTTTGTTTAATAGTAGATGTGTAATAAAACTGAGATAAATACCTGTTAGGGTAATTTTAGTGCCAAATTTAAAATTTTTTACAACATTTAGGAGTGAAACTTTGATCTTAATGAGCGTCTCACGGATAGGAGTTATATGACTAGCACAAAAACCGTACCACTAAAAAATTTTCCACCCCCAAATATGTGAGGTTCGCCCCTAGAATTGGTAGGAAAAGCATTTATGCTATGATGTGTGTACCGGTAGCACTTAGATTCTAGAACTTGCGTTAGGACCATTCCGAGGCCACAAGTGAGACTACATTCGTGTAGTTAGATTTACTACATGATAAGAGGCATTAGGATTAACCCATTGTTTTACACCTGTGTTTTTGTTATAATTACTTCGGCTACATTGGTCAAGTAATTCTCCCACACCCTTTGCGTTGTACTCATTTTTAGTACACGATACCCCTAGTACACCCCTCAGAGCCAATCTTTTCGTTTCGACCTTTAAGCATTTTACTTAAAGGAAGAATTTGTTTACGCCCCACTTAAATGTACACCCAAATCGCCTTAGCCTACCTTATATGCACTCATTTTTAGTGCATTATTGTGACAACATTTGTTTAAACCCAAGTTAATTATCTAATTGATTACATGGTTGCTAAGTCAAGTCATATCCTTGTACATATTGTTTTGGGACGATTGGGACTCATGGGTAAAGTACTAGTGTAATGGAGTAATGGGGAAGAGCATCATTTATTACCCCCATATGTGCTAAATATTTTAAAAGTACTCCAAGTTTTTCAATTATCTTAATTCGAGTAATTAGAATAGTTATTTGTAAAGTTATGTAAAAGTTCAAGTGTAAGGGGATGCAATGCCCCTATGATGTATTATTTTGGATGGTAGGGCAAAAGTGTATGCAAAAAAAAAAAAAAAAAAAAAAAAAATACAAAAAAAAATGAGAAAAAGAAAAGTAGAAAAAACATACGGACTACCATCCCGTTTCATTTTATGTTTATTTTATGTTTTTGTTATTTTGTTTTTAGCTTAAGATCGAGTCGAGTCTTGGCTTAGCAACATTGTATAGTTCATGTAATTAATCAAGATCTTTAACTCGCCACCAGTAAAATATCCCTTATCCAACAAAACCGTGTTTTCCTTTTTCCCTACACCTAACGTTATAACCCATTTAAAAGCCCTCTTTGATAGTTTATCTTAGGTGCTTACGCCTAGTGGAGGAGGTTTTCGATCCTTTCCCAAGCCTATGGTAATCTATTTGCTATGACAGGTAGTGAGAGATATTATCCGTTTTCATTTATGAGATTTATGTTGATGACACTTGAGAGATGTGAGTATCTAAACACTACTTGTGAGGTGCTAGTTTGTAATCTCCGTGCTCATTATGATTAAAGTGGAACGAATATTTGTTTAAATTACTTTTATGTTAGCATTAAATGACCCCTAACTTGTATTTTGATTAGAATAAAAGCGCATTTGCTTGAGGACAAGCAAATCTCAAGTGTAAGGGTATTTGATGAAGCGAAAAGTGTACCGCTTTTAAGGGGTCATTTAAGCCCTAAATCGTATTTATTTGATCAAATATTGCCCTAAATCGTTCCTTTTGTCATTTTAGGTACTTTGGAGAAGAAATCTGGAAAAGGAAGCATTTTGGACGTTTTTGGAGCATAAAAGTGAAGAAAACGACAAAGTCTTAAAATTATGCTGGAAGTTACCTTTGACGGCGTCAGGATTATCCCCAGACGGCGTCATGGCTTGGCAAAAGTGGTGGATGTGAAATTTACTCATGATAAGCAAGAGAAATTTGCATGGGAATTCTGACGACGTCACCCTTTAATGTGATCAAGGTCGTCACGGCTTAATTTAAAGAGGGACGGCGTCACAACTAAATCTGACGGCGTCAAGCCTTGATAGGCCAGAACGGATTTTGGAGCACTAAAGAGGGACGGCGTCAAGAAGGCCATCCGGGAACCCTAAAAGCGGCGAGGTGACGGCGTCACACTCCATAACGTGACGCCGTCAGATCTGAAAGTCTATATATAGTTTTGCAATTTTTTGTCATTAGTGTGGAACTTATTGGGGAACTTTGTGTGTGAAAACCCTAAGACGATTTTAGCAGCTTTTTCAAGGCTTTTTGCCTTGAGATCTTCCATGTTACATTGAAGATAAGTTATCAATTAATCATTCAATATGTCTATGTGTTGTTTGATTCTATCTTGTTCTTGTCTTTTGTTTAACATGCTAGGCTAGATTTATCTTGTGTTTGCTTAGATCTAATGAAACCTAGCTATTGATTATTGGTTATTAGTGTGTTATTAGTTGTATTGGATGATTGTTCATCTATGTTAGGCTTAAGAAAACTGGCTAACTTCCTATTCGGTAACTTGCTTGAACGTCTTAAGAAACATGAACCAATGCGTACTAAAGGTTTTTATGGTTGTATTTAATGCACAAGCGAATTCTAGTGATCCCATGTTAGGAGCTTCCTAGCCGGCTCGACATAGGAGTGAAGTAGGAGCTTGTAGAGTTGGGGAAGTACGTACGCCACCCCACGAATGGTATTAAGGAATACACCCGTCATCCACGCAACTAATACACACTAATCAACCGGTAAAAGATAGTTAGGGAGTAAGGAAATCTAAGTAAACACATTTCTCTCCACATAAGTTTTCACCAACCTTTTCATTTTTGTTATTTTATTTTATTTGCATTCGTAGTAACTTGGGTTAGTTGATTAGCAACTAATTCCGCCCACTCTTTCAAACCCGAGATTTTACTTGCTTTCATAAAAATATAAAAAACACAAAAAGAATCTTCTCTCACCCTTAGACCTATTAGAGTAGTTTTTCACACCTAACGAACACTATTCCCTGTGGAGAACGATCAATCCCCCGTACTTACCACTACACTATACTACATCGGTCAGGTACACTGCCTGGTGGGGTTGTAAGCCTCTTGAGATCCCTCGAGAGGTAAAACCTGTTGTAAGGTTGCAAAACCACGCATCAGCACACATACATATACCTAACCAATGCATGAATGACATTTTCTATCCTTACTCTAGCACCCTAGCTTGTCACCCATTTATGATCTAAATGATTTCAATTTCACATATGTTCCGTATTTTTATCACTACGGTGGCCAGACGTAGTCATAAAAATATTTAACATATGGGTCATCAAAATCACCCAAACAATACACAAATAACAAACACTAATCTTAAAAGCATCTACACAAGGCCTAAGTCTAAGAAATCCTAAGGTGAAATCCTAAATCTCTTAGACCAAGGCTTTGATACCAAGTTGTAACGCCCCAAAAACGACTTTTTTTTTTTTTTTTTTTTTTTTTTTTTTTTTTTTTTTTTTTTTTATTTTTTACCCAGACACTATTACCCCTAGTTTTAGTCTAAAATATCCCTTTTCATCTTTTACCCCGGTTTTAGTCTAAAATATCCCTTTTTCTTCTTTTACTCACTTTTACCCCGGTTTTAGGTTTTAGTCTAAAATATCCCTTTTTCTTCTTTTACTCTCTTTTACCCCGGTTTTAGTCTAAAATATCCCTTTTTCCTCTTTTACCCCAGTTTTAGTCTAAAATATCCCTTTTTCCTCTTTTACCCCAGTTTTAGATGTTTTGCGATGATGGCTAGTCACGATTTACCTAAAACATGACTTCTGCAAAAGCATGTAAACAACTATGTCTAGAATTTAGTGGAGAGCATTGAGGTAAAACTACACCTTGTTCTTGCTCAAATGCTCATCCTACCGGCCAAAGTGTTGTTACTCCCCGTGTGTAAATACAATATATGGAAGTAAAAGGCACCATTGATAGATATGGTATGGTTGGTTTCTCGAGGTTCTACTTGCTAACCCACCCATACGTTCTTCGTCCATCGAATCCTTGGTGGGAATGAATCGGTAATTATTATTTTAATATCACATTCTCTTTTTTTCAATCTCTTTCAAAAGCAAATAGCCCATAATATATGGAGTTAACTACATTTTTGGTCCTTGTGGTTTGGTGCGTATTTCATTTTTGGTCCATTTTTTCAAAAAGTTTTGGTTTTAGTCCAAAATCGATAGTTTCGTTCCACTTTCAGTCCATTTTGATAACGAAGTTAGTTTAGTTAGTTAAGTCTAATCGTAAAGTAGCAATATCAGTCCTTCATACTAACGGTAGTTTGCAACGTTAGTCCTTTATACCATAGATCGTTTGCAACTTTGCCACGTTAGTCCTTTATACCAATGATCGTTTGCAACATTAGTCCTTTCGACCAACGATCGTTTGCAACGTTAGTCCTTTTATATACGTTTTTATTTATGTTTTTGTATACATTTTTAGACATGTTTTTATACACGTTTTTACACTCGTTTTACACGCGTTTTTATACGCGTTTCTGTACACTTTTTTATACACGTTTCTATACACGTTTTTACACGCGTTTTTATACACGTTCTCACACACGTTTTTATACACGTTTTTATATACGTTTTTTTTTCAGAAATTTCTTTTATAATTTTTTTTTCGAAAAACTTTTTTTCCGAAATTTTTTTTCGGATTTTTTTTTCAAAATTTTTTTTTGAATTTTTTTTTCGAATTTTTTTTTCTAAATTATTTTTTACCGAAAATTTTTTTACGGAATTTTTTTTTGAATAATTTTTTTCGAATTTTTTTTAGAATTTTTTTTTCCATATTTTTTTACACATTTTTTTTTTCAAAAAAAATGTTTTTGGAAAAAAATTTCGAAAAAACAAATTTATAAAAAAAAAATCGAAAAAAAATTCGGATTTTTTTTTGGAAAACGTGTATAAAAACGTGTGTGAAAACGCATGTAAAAACGCGTGTAAAAATGCGTGTAAAAACGTGTATAAAACGTGTGTGAAAATGTGTGTGAAAACGTGTGTGAAAACGCATGTAAAAACGTGTCTAAAAATGTATATATAAACATAAATAAATACGTATATAAAAGGACTAACGTTGCAAACGATTGTTGGTAGAAAGGACTAATGTTGTAAACAATTATTGGTATAAAGGACTAACGTGGCAAAGTTGCAAACGATCTATGGTATAAAGGACTAATGTTGCAAACTACCGTTAGTATGAAGGACTAAAGTACTTGCTGGACCAGAGACTCACAACTCCATTCCAAACCAAATGGTTACCTAAACTGTTGGGGTTTGATTATGAGATAAGCTACAAGAAGGGAAGTGAAAATGTAGCTGCAGATGCTTTATCAAGAGTCAACACTGGTGCTGAATTGTGTTCATTGGTTCTATCTACTATTTCAAGTTCTTTGTTACAGCAAATCCAAGACAGCTGGACTGGTGATACAGATGTGCAGACTGTTATAACCAAGTTACAAAGTGACCCAAATGCAGTGCCAAAGTACACTTGGGCAGATGGCCAATTAAGAAGGAAAAGAAGATTAGTGGTTGGTAATAATGTGATGCTACAACAACAGATTGTGGCTTATTTCCATCAAGGGCCCTTGGGTAGGCACTCTGGTGTTCATGTGACTGCCAAGAAGTTGTCAGCTGTATTTTATTGGAATGGGCTAAGGTAAATGGTCAAAAAATTTGTAAAGGAGTGTGATATCTGTCAAAGATACAAGCCTGAATTAACTGCTTATCCAGGTCTCATTCATCCTTTGCTAATTCCTACTCAGATTTGGAGTGAAATTTCTATGGATTTCATTGAAAGCTTACCAAAATCACATGGCAAATCTGTGATCATGGTTGTGGTAGACAGATTGAGCAAATATGCCCACTTTATGGCATTGCAACACCCCTTCACAGCCAGTGATGTAGCTAAGGTCTTCTTGGATAACATCTATAAACTACATGGGTTGCCAAAAGTGATAGTCAGTGATAGAGACAAAGTGTTCATCGGTCACTTTTGGCAATCACTATTCAAGATGCTCAACGTTGAATTACACTTATCCACATCCTATCAACCACAAACTGATAGGCAAACATAGGTAGTGAACAGGTGTCTAGGCTGTTACTTGAGGTGTATGGTTGGGGAAACACCAAAGGAATGGGTAGATTGGTTACCCTTAGCTGAGTTCTGGTATAACACCAACTGGCATTCTGCAACAAAGGTTACCCCATTTGAAGTGGTATATGGTCAAGCCCCACCAATCCATTTACCTTATGTACATGGAGATAGTGCAGTAGAGGCTGTGGACAGGACATTGCAGGTAAGGGAAAAGACAATTGAAATGCTGCAGTTTCATTTGAAAAGAGCACAAGACAGGATGCAAAACATGGCCAATAAAAAGAGGACTGATAGGAAATTTGAAGTTGGAGCATGGGTATATGTTAAATTGCAGCCCTATAGGCAGGTCTCAGCTAGGCAAGGAGCTTATCACAAACTAGCTGCAAAGTTTTATGGGCCATTCCAGGTGGTGCAGAGAATTGGTGAAGTAGCCTATAAGCTGCAATTGCTTATTGACAGTCTTATACACCCAGTTTTTCATGTAGTTAAGGGACTAAGTTGGTAGAATTTTAAATAAGTTTGAAAGGCGGTTAGCATCTCAGCTCAACCCACCTTTCTTCCATAAATAGTAGTTTCATTTCATTTTCTCATTTTCATGTAATGTGTAATCAAAATTCTCTCTTCCTGTAACAAATTCACAATTTCATCTTTTAATATCAAAACATTTCGGATTTCTCTTCTTCCTTTGAAATCCCTAATTTTTGTGTTTGTTAAACTTCAATTCTGTGTGAATTCTGGTTTAGCATCTATCAAGCAATAATGGCATAAATAGAAGTTCAATTTATACCTTCATAGTGAAACATTATTTGAGTAAAACGGAACTTAATATCTTGCTAGCGTTATTAATATATTAGCCACATATAGGACTTACAAAATTATATCCGGAACTAATACATGGTTCCCATAGATGTTTTGGAAGGAACATGCCACGTATGTTCTTGTTTATATCAACTAACAAGAGATATGGAATGTATCAAACAAAAAACAAACATATCAACGATACAACCAAAAGAAACAATGAACTGATACTTCCCAAGCGAGCAATAATGGCATAAATCGTAGTGCGATCAAAACCTGCAACCAAAACGATAAATTCAGTAGCAGAAGCCAAACCATAGGCAAGGAGACTCATGACAGCAACCATGATGGTGTTAGGGTATGTTTGGAAAGGAAATTCATCATTCCCCTGAGACTTAATTGCTACAATAGCAAGTAAAACGGTGACCATAAATGAAAGTGCAGATGATGGCATCACTACAGCATTTTCACCAATTGTTACACGTGGGTAACAGTTATTCAAGACGTAGCCTAGACGTGTCACTAGACCACCACATATTTCTGCTAAATGAAATACATAGCGTATGCATTGAAACAAAAAAACAAACAAGAAGAATCTGTGATGGTGTGTTTGTGTGGGTTGTTGCTCAACAATGGTAACCTGTACATTATCCGAGGAATGCATCATGTTTTGTTCTTTTTTTTCTTTGGTAGAGCAAAATGGTGGTGGATACGAGATTGAAACGTAGATGATATAGTTTTTCAAGCCAAGTGTTTTACTTGAATTTCTATTTATACAGGTAGCAAGCCTCTACAAATCGATCAAGGATAAATAACTTTTACCAAGTGTGTCGATCCTAAATGAGTAACTTGGTATATATCATTAATATAATTATTCGGAAACTTTAAACGATATCACTAGTCCCTCTGAGTGACCAGTCTTTCAATGTTATTGACCATATATTTTTCGTCGGGAATTTTCTTATGGTGAGAATCCATCAATTAACTGTGGAAATGAATTGAGACATAACAACACTCGTCATAGACACCATGTTAGCCGGACCATGTGATTGAAATGGAAGTTCATTATTCGCATGTGACTAGATTTTAACAAAATCAAGTCAAGGAGTATTAGCAAAGGTAAGCTAATTAATAAATACGTTACAGTAATCATCTTTTTAGGAAATTGATTTCTTTGTTAGGTACTGATCAATGGTATGCAAATGCTCTTTACTTCGTTTAATAATAAAAATGTATTGTAGTTTTCAGAATAAGCCATTTGGAAGTTAATACGTACTGCACGACATAAATCTCAGTGATATTCCACCATAGTCGTCCCATAATAATTTATGTGCTCTTATATTTGTGATCACTTCTTTCCTTATTACAATATGATGGTATATATGTTACTAATGCAAGAAGCATCTGCGAATTAGACTTCTATAGAATGTATGGCAAATGTGATAGAAATTTCGGCTCGTAAAGCGATTCATGTTTATTATGCACATAATCAGAAGAATTTTTTATAGTACTAATATGGAACTTAAAACGTCATGCATAAATATTGGTACATCAAAGATGGGTTTGCTGACTGTTCTAGGTTAAGGCAGTAAAGACGCGATCAATAATCGTGATTTATGTTTTAGTGTTTAGCTCCGAAGCACAGCTACATCACTCAAATCATAATGTCCTCAAGTGACATAAAAACAGAGTCAAGAGTCAATATCCCAATAACCTTCAAGTCAAGTTGTAAGGCAAACAACCAAATCAAACATATGCTCATATATGACTCATATGAGTGATGATTTGCACACTCCACGAATAAAAGTAATGTAAGGGTAAAAATGTCAAAACACCATTTATTAGAGTGTGCAAATAAATTTGTGGAGTGTGCAAATCATCACTCCTCATATATAGCTTACTCAGAAAACTACAATACATTTTTATTATTAAACAAAGTAAAGAGCATTTGCATACCATTGCGCAATACCTAACAATGAAATCAATTTCCTTAAAAGATGATTACTATAACGTGTTTATTAATTAGCTAAAGTGCTAAAATAAATCATTCAACTTAAATATAAAGCAAAAGAGGATATTTTCTATTATATATTTGTTCACTTGCCCATATAACAATTTATAGTCGATTACTTGGTGAAGAAGGTGGTGCAATAACGCCGCGACAACAACACTCCTTGACTTGATTTTGTTAAAATCTAGTCACATGCGAATAATGAACTTCCATTTCAATCACATGGTCTGGCTAACTCGGTATCCATGACGAGTGTTGTC
Source organism: Artemisia tridentata subsp. tridentata (assembly GCA_021014915.2). NCBI lineage: Eukaryota > Viridiplantae > Streptophyta > Magnoliopsida > Asterales > Asteraceae > Artemisia > Artemisia tridentata. The sequence continues at coordinate 500,354,268 of CP139509.1, forward strand.
ATGTCTGGATTCATTTCCATAGTTGAATTCGTAATTTCTAGCCATCACATTCCGGTCTATGTTTTACTTTTTGTTTAGTATACCTCAGACACTTAATACCAATGGATTATTAGTATTCCTGAGCCCTTTATTTTTTAACATATAATTGTTTGGTTAATACAAGTAAGATGCAAATGAAGTGTTTGATGAATTTTCCTAATGAAATGGTTTTATTAGTTAACAAAGGATATAAGATATTTAGGTTAACTTTTCCAAATTCTTTATAACTTTCTTGATTTATGAGACAAACACCAAAAATATAAACTATCTACTTATATAGTATGAAAACCAATCTTAGTTTTGTTTAATGAATCATCTCCTTAAACCCCTTAGTCGATACTTTATAATCAAGTTATACTAATTGCTAAATATCTTATATTCCATGTTAACTAATGGATTCTCCCCATAAGAAAATTCCCATTAGTGACGAAAAATATATGGTCAATAACAGTGAAAGACTGGTCACTCAGAGCGACTAGTGGGATCGTTTAAAGTTTCCGAATAATTATATTAATTACATATACTAAGTTACTCGTTTAGGATCGACACACTTGGTAAAAATCATTTATCTTTGATCGACTTGTTGAGACTTGTTGAAGCTTGGTACAAGAAGGGAAGCGAAAATGTAGCTGCAGATGCTTTATCCAGAGTCAACACTGGTGCTGAATTGTGTTCATTGGTTCTATCTACTATTTCAAGTTCTTTGTTACAGCAAATCCAAGACAGCTGGACTGGTGATACAGATGTGCAGACTGTTATAACCAAGTTACAAAGTGACCCAAATGCAGTGCCAAAGTACACTTGGGCAGATGGCCAATTAAGAAGGAAAGGAAGATTAGTGGTTGGTAATAATGTGATGCTACAACAACAGATTGTGGCTTATTTCCATCAAGGGCCCTTGGGTAGGCACTCTGGTGTTCATGTGACTGCCAAGAAGTTGTCAGCTGTATTTTATTGGAATGGGCTAAGGTAAATGGTCAAAAATTTTGTAAAGGAGTGTGAAATCTGTCAAAGATACAAGCCTGAATTAACTGCTTATCCAGGTCTCATTCATCCTTTGCTAATTCCTACTCAGATTTGGAGTGAAATTTCTATGGATTTCATTGAAAGCTTACCAAAATCACATGGCAAATCTGTGATCATGGTTGTGGTAGACAGATTGAGCAAAATATGCCCACTTTATGGCATTGCAACACCCCTTCACAGCCAGTGATGTGGCTAAGGTCTTCTTGGATAACATCTATAAACTACATGGGTTGCCAAAAGTGATAGTCAGTGATAGAGACAAAGTGTTCATCGGTCACTTTTGGCAATCACTATTCAAGATGCTCAACGTTGAATTACACTTATCCACATCCTATCAACCACAAACTGATAGGCAAACATAGGTAGTGAACAGGTGTCTAGGCTGTTACTTGAGGTGTATGGTTGGGGAAACACCAAAGGAATGGGTAGATTGGTTACCCTTAGCTGAGTTCTGGTATAACACCAACTGGCATTCTGCAACAAAGGTTACCCCATTTGAAGTGGTATATGGTCAAGCCCCACCAATCCATTTACCTTATGTACATGGAGATAGTGCAGTAAAGGCTGTGGACAGGACATTGTAGGTATGGGAAAAGACAATTGAAATGCTGCAGTTTCATTTGAAAATAGCACAAGACAGGATGCAAAACATGGCCAATAAAAAGAGGACTGATAGGAAATTTGAAGTTGGAGCATGGGTATATGTTAAATTGCATCCCTATAGGCAGGTCTCGGCTAGGCAAGGAGCTTATCACAAACTAGCTGCAAAGTTTTATGGGCCATTCCAGGTGGTGCAGAGAATTGGTGAAGTAGCCTATAAGCTGCAATTGCTTATTGACAGTCTTATACACCCAGTTTTTCATGTGTCCCAGCTCAAGAAATGTCACAGTCAAACAGCAGTGGCAGGGAATTTGCCTCTTTGTGAGCCCAATGGCAATATGAATGTGGAACCAGTTGCTGTGTTAGAAAGGAGATTGGGCAAGGTTGGTGACAAGGCAGTGATGTTTGTGTTAGTCCAATGGGCAAATAATTCAAAAGAAGATGCTACCTGGGAAGTCTACCATGAGTTTGTGGCCCGTTTTCCTCAGTTTGCTTGAACCTTGAGGACAAGGTTCTTAAGGGGGATGGATTGATACATGCTCAGCCTTGAAGTAAAATAGTCAAAGGACCAGTGTTGCACTTAGTCTGTAGTTAAGGGACTAAGTTGATTGAATTTTAAATAAGTTTGAAAGGCGGTTAGCTTCTCAGCTCAACCCACCTTTCTTCCATAAATAGTAGTTTCATTTCATTTTCTCATTTTCATGTAATGTGTAATCAAAATTCTCTCTTCCTGTAACAAATTCACAATTTCATCTTTTAATATCAAAACATTTCGGATTTCTCTTCTTCCTTTGAAATCCCTAATTTTTGTGTTTGTTAAACTTCAATTCTGTGTGAATTCTGGTTTAGCATCTATCAAGCAATAATGGCATAAATAGAAGTTCAATTTATACCTTCATAGTGAAACATTATTTGAATAAAACGGAACTTAATATCTTGCTAGCGTTATTAATATATTAGCCACATATAGGACTTACAAAATTATATATGGAACTAATACATGGTTCCCATAGATGTTTTGGAAGGAACATGCCACGTATGTTCTTGTTTATATCAACTAACAAGAGATATGGAATGTATCAAACAAAAAACAAACATATCAACGATACAACCAAAAGAAACAATGAACCGATACTTCCCAAGCGAGCAATAATGGCATAAATCGTAGTGCGATCAAAACCTGCAACCAAAACGATAAATTCAGTAGCAGAAGCCAAACCATATGCTAGGAGACTCATGACAGCAACCATGATGGTGTTAGGGTGTGTTTGGAAAGGAAATTCATCATTCCCCTAAGACTTAATTGCTACAATAGCAAGTAAAACGGTGACCATAAATGAAAGTGCAGATGATGGCATCACTACAGCATTTTCACCAATTGTTACACGTGGGTAACAGTTATTCAAGACGTAGCCTAGACGTGTCACTATATTGAGATTGAGAGAAAAGTGAAAATGATTATTATTGAAGTAAAAAACTTATGGTCAAATGACCATTTACAGAGTATTTATACTACAATATTACAAGTTGCTTCTAACTACATTCCTGCTTGCGCTAACTACATTCACATTCCTGCTGCTAGACTAATTACATTGCTGCTGCACATTCCTGCTGCTAGACTAATTACAATGCTGCTGCTTTCTTCAGACACTTTGAGTGATGCATGTAGTTTGTAGAGACTGCATTGACCTTATGTCCATTACCCCCCCTGCAAGTTGGCAGTGTGTATGGATCACACATGCCAAACATGGAAATGCAAGTTTGAAAGGGAGATCTGCTGAGTCCTTTGGTTAAAGCATCAGCAGTTTGTGCTTTTGAAGGGATGAATGAAGGACAAATGATTCCTGCTTTGATCTTATCTCTGACAAAGTGACAATCAATCTCTATATGCTTTGTCCTAGCATGCTGCACAGGATTAGAAGCTAGAGCAATAGTAGATTGGTTGTCACATAGGATGGGAATTGGCTTGATAATAGGAACATGAAACTCCATAAGTAGACTTTGCAGCCATGTTAACTCACAAGTACAATCAGCCAATGCTCTGTATTCTGCCTCAGTTGAGCTTCTTGAGACAACAATCTGCTTCTTGGATTGCCAGGAAATCAAACATGGTCCTAGAAATATGCAGAATCCTGTGACAGACCTTCTAGTAATTGGATAACTTGCCCAGTCACTGTCACAATATGCTTGTAGCTTTAGAGGTGAATGAGATGGGAAATGTAGACCTTGTCCTGGACACATCTTGATATACCTTAAGACCTTGATGAGAGCATCAAAATGTGGAGTTCTAGGAGCATGACTAAACTGACTGAGATTATGAGCAGCATATGAGAGATCTGGTCTAGTAATAGTCAGGTAGAGAAGTTTGCCAACTAGAACTCTGTAGAGTGAAGCATCTGGTAATGGGTCACCATCCTTGTCATTTAACTTGATGAGAGGATCAACTAGAATGTGGGATGGTTTGAGGTCAAGTATACCAGCTGTGTGTAAGAGTTCAAGGGCATATTTTCTCTGGGTCATGGTAATGCCTTTGTCATTCCTGAGAAACTCAATACCAAGGTAGTAATTGAGTTCTCCCAAATCCTTGATGCTGAACTTGTTATCCAGTTGTTGTTTGAAGTATGAGATGAGCTGGTTGTTGTTGCCAGTTAAGAGAATATCATCAACATAGATGACTAGGGCTAGGAAGTCTTCACCTTTGCTGTAGATTAGAAGTGAAGTGTCTGCATAGCTTTGCTTGAAACCCAAGGTGATCAGAAAAGAAGTGAGCTTGGTATGCCATTGCCTGTTAGCTTGTTTCAAACCATAAAGGGACTTCTTGAGCTTGCACACAGGATTAGGGATAGAGGATGGTGCCTTGTAACCTTGTGGTAGACACATGTAAACTTCCTCATGTAAATCTCCATGTAAGAAGGCATTGTTGATGTCCAGTTGAGCTATTTGCCAGTTGTGGTGCACTGCTATGGCTAAGAAAATTCGAACTGTGACCATATTTGCAACTGGAGCAAATGTTTCAGTATAATCAATTCCTTCCTTTTGAGTAAATCCTTTTGCCACAAGTCTAGCCTTGAACTTGTCAATTGTTCCATCAGCTTTGCATTTGATTCTGAATACCCATTTGCAGCCAATTGGAGATTTGCTTGATGGTAGAGTGACCACTTCCCATGTTCCATTAGCATCCAGTGCCTGCAGTTCTATAGACATAGCATCTATCCACCTAGTATCTTTTACAGCTTGGGTATATGACTTTGGTTCCACAATATTATTAATGGTGTTAATGATATGTCTTTTGGTTGGTGAGCAAATGTTATTATAATTTATGTATTTTGAGTGATGAAATTTGATGGTGGATTGAACAGTGTGCTTTGTTTTGGGTAGTTTGTAATGATAATCTTTGTATTTCAGTGGTATGTTGGATTGTCTTGTGGATGTTCTTGGTGGTGGTGGTATGGGTTGAGTATGTTCAATGTGATCAGTTTGAATTGGTGGGGTGTTCTCAGTTAGTATTGATGGCTCATTGTGGTTTTGTGAGAGTAATGTTGGTTCTGGTGTTAGTGAGATTGTTGGTGAAGGTAAGGTTGTAGGTTCTGGTGTAGGTTCTGGTGGCTCAGTTAATTCTGGTGATGTGGTTAAGTCTGGTGGTGTGGTTAAGTCTGGTGGTGGTGAAGGATAGAAATCAGATGGTGTGGCTGTGACACTTGGAGTTGAGGTTGGTGAGGTTTTGGATGGTTGTTGGTGGAAAGGAAAGATGGATTCATTGAAATGGACATGTCTGCTTACAAAGGTTTTGTGTGTGTAGGTTGTACAAAAGATAGCCTTTTTGTGTTGTGGGGTAACCAAGTAGTACTGATGGTGTGGATCTTGCAGCAAATTTGTCAGGTGTGTGATCATGTGCATAGGCTTGGCATCCAATTATCCTGAGATGTGAAAGTGATGGTGTTGTGTTGTGAATGAGTTCATATGGTGTTCTGTTTTGAAGAGGTTTTGATGGTAGTCTGTTTATGATGTAAGTGGCTGCCAAAATGCAATACCCCCAAAAATGAATTGGAAAGTTTGCCTGAAATCTTATAGCCCTGGCTACTTCAAGTAGGTGCCTATGTTTTCTTTCAACCCTTGCATTTTGTTGTGGAGTGTATGGGCATGTTGTTTGATGAATGATGCCCTCTTGGTGGAAAAACTGGGTTAGGGATTGATTGACAAATTCTGACCCATTGTCACTTCTTATAGTTTTGATTTTGGTACTGAAGTGAGTGTTGACAAATGAATGAAACATTTTTATGTGAGAGATGGTGTGGTGTTTTGTGGGCATTAGATATGTCCATGTAGCTCTTGAATGATCATCAACAATGGTTAAGAAATATTTACACTTGTTCACAGTGACATGTTTATAGGGACCCCATACATCCACATGAATCAAATCAAATAAGTTTGTAGCATGAGAATCACTATTTTCAAATGAAGAAGCATGTTGTTTAGCTAAAGGACAAATTGTACAAGAATTTGATGGTATTTTACAAGGTACAGTAATGGATTTTATTTGTTGTAAGGTGGAGTAAGCAGAGTGTCCAAGCCTTGCATGCCAGAGATGATGGTTGCTGTTGTTAACTGAGAGTGTGATGGATTGAGGTGATGGTTGCTCTTGTTTGATGATGTATAGACCATTACAAAGGTTGCCATGTGCAATCCTCTTGTGTTGGTCCTGAAAGTAACAGTTAAAAGGTGTAAATAGGACAGATAAGGGTAAGTGGGAGCCAAGTTTACTAACTGAGAGCAGGTTGTATGAGAAGGATGGTATGTATAAAACATCATGTAAGGTGATATGGTCATTGATATAGACTGAGCCAATTTGTCTTACTTGTGTGTGTTGGCCATTTGGGAGAGTGACATAGATAGGGTGTTTGCATAGTCTAATATTGTGCATGGAAGTTAAAGTTATGCAAATGTGATCTGTGGCACCACTGTCAACAACCCAAAGATGTATCTGATTAAGCATGATAGAGCCAACTAGTCTATAGGTACTGCAAGTAATATGGGTGATTTTGAGTTTAGGTATACCTGCTGTGCCAAACTCAGTTGTTTCTTTGTTTTGCTGCATAAGCATCATCATTTGGTTGAGTTGGTTCTGCAGCTTGTCCATCCTAGCATTCATTGCTGCATCATTTGACCCATCTGAGTTTACCTCTTGCCCAACTGTCATGTTCACAAACCTATTCCCTGTGTTTGTTCTTCCTTGTTGGATTGGTGGTTTATACTTCCCATGTAGTGGGTGACCTATTGGATACCCAACCAACTGATAGCATTCTTCCTTGAGATGTTCTTCCTTGTTGCAATTTCCACAAATGACCCCTTTTCTAAAATTGCTCCTTCTTGGTGGATCCTTTTGACTGTGGATTCTTGTAGATGACTCACCAGTATTGAAATTCCTTCCAAATCTTGTGTTGTTGTTGTAAGTGTTTCTTAAGTTGTTGGTGTGAGATGAAAGTGCAACTGAAGGTGTGATTTTGAGTCCATTTCCTTCCCTTTGCTTCTCTTCTTGTCTGATCATACTATAGGCTTTAGCAACAGTAGGCATGGGGTTCATGAGAAGGATTTGACCTCTGATATTTGCATAGCACTCATCCAAACCCATAAGAAACTGTATCAATCTTTTCCTTTGATCCCTTTCACTGTTTGATCTTCCATTTTCACAAGTACATTCACAAACACAAAGATATGGAGCTTCAAGTGAGTCAAATTCATCCCAAAATCCTTTCAACTAATGGTAATAGATTTCAATAGCCACATTATCTTGTTTCAATTGCACAATGTCATTGGTGATTTGGTAGATTCTGTGGCCATCCAATTGAGAGTAGTGTTCTTGCAATTCCTCCCAAAGATCATGAGCAGAGTTGACAAAACTGAGTGAATTGCTTATCTTCTCATCAAGAGTGTTCAAGATCCATGATATGATCATATCATTTGTTCTTTCCCAGAGTGCTCTTAGATGTGAACTGACACCAGGTTCTTCAAACTCACCAGTAACAATCTTGAGTTTGTTCTTTGCATTTAGAGCAATAACCATGGATCTTTTCCAAGAAGCATAGTTATCTGATCCAGTGAGTTTCTTGGAGATGAGGATTAAACCTGGGTGATCATTTTGATGTAAGAAGAGAGGGTGATTGAAGTTGATTTCATCATTTTGAGGAGTTTGTGTGTTTCCCGCCATTTTTGAGTTTTGAAAGATCGATGATGGTTTTGATTGATTTGATAGGATTTTGTGTTGTTTGATGATGAATTGATGTGTTAATTGTGATTAGGAGGTGATTGTGGTTGAAATGATGGTTGTTTGGTGATCGGAATGATGGTTGTTTGACAGTTATAATGGTTTTAGTGGTGGTCAAAGTTTGTTAGGGCAGTCAAAGTTTGTTGAGGTGAGCAGAGTTTGTTATTTGGTGGTGGTTTGTCCACCGGAGAGCTGGTGACGCTCTGATACCATATTGAGATTGAGAGAAAAGTGAAAATGATTATTATTGAAGTAAAAAACTTATGGTCAAATGACCATTTACAGAGTATTTATACTACAATATTACAAGCTGCTGCTAACTAACATTCTTGCTGCTAACTACATTCACATTCCTGCTGCTAGACTAATTACATTGCTGCTGCTTTCTTCACATTCCTGCTGCTAGACTAATTACATTGCTGCTGCTTTCTTCACACACTTTGAGTGATGCATGTAGTTTGTATAGAATGCATTGACCTTATGTCCATTACACTAGACCACCACATATTTCTGCCAAATGAAATACATAGCGTATGCATTGAAACAAAAAAACAAACAAGAAGAATCTGTGATGGTGTGTTTGTGTGGGTTGTTGCTCAACAATGGTAACCTGTACATTATCCGAGGAATGCATCATGTTTTGTTCTTTTTTTTCTTTGGTAGAGCAAAATGGTGGTCGATACGAGATTGAAACGTAGATGATATAGTTTTTCAAGCCAAGTGTTTTACTTGAATTTCTATTTATACGGGTAGCAAGCCTCTACAAATCGATCAAGGATAAATAACTTTTACCAAGTGTGTCGATCCTAAACGAGTAACTTGGTATATATCATTAATATAATTATTCAAAAACTTTAAACGATATCACTAGTCCCTCTGAGTGACCAGTCTTTCAATGTTATTGACCATATATTTTTCGTCAGGAATTTTCTTATGGTGAGAATCCATCAATTAACTGTGGAAATGAATTGAGACATAACAACACTCGTCATAGACACCATGTTAGCCGGACCATGTGATTGAAATGGAAGTTCATTATTCGCATGTGACTAGATTTTAACAAAATCAAGTCAAGGAGTATTAGCAAAGGTAAGCTAATTAATAAATACATTACAGTAATCATCTTTTTAGGAAATTGATTTCTTTGTTAGGTACTGCTCAAATGGTATGCAAATGCTCTTTACTTCGTTTAATAATAAAAATGTATTGTAGTTTTCAGAATAAGCCATTTGGAAGTTAATACGTACTGCACGACATAAATCTCAGTGATATTCCACCATAGTCGTCCCATAATAATTTATGTGCTCTTATATTTGTGATCACTTCTTTCCTTATTACAATATGATGGTATATATGTTACTAATGCAAGAAGCATCTGCGAATTAGACTTCTATAGAATGTATGGCAAATGTGATAGAAATTTCGGTTCGTAAAGCGATTCATGTTTATTATGCACGTAATCAGAAGAATTTTTTATAGTACTAATATGGAATTATGACTTAAAACGTCATGCATAAATATTGGTACATCAAAGATGGGTTTGCTGACTGTTCTAGGTTAAGGCAGTAAAGACGCAATCAATAATCGTGATTTATGTTTTAGTGTTTAGCTCCGAAGCACAGCTACATCACTCAAATCATAATGTCCTCAAGTGACATAAAAACAGAGTCAAGAGTCAATATCCCAATAACCTTCAAGTCAAGTTGTAAGGCAAACAACCAAATCAAACATATGCTCATATATGACTCATATGAGTGATGATTTGCACACTCCACGAATAAAAGTAATGTAAGGGTAAAAATGTCAAAACACCATTTATTAGAGCGAGTGTGCAAATAAATTTGTGGAGTGTGAAAATCATCACTCCTCATATATAGCTTACTCAGAAAACTACAATACATTTTTATTATTAAACAAAGTAAAGAGCATTTGCATACCATTGCGCAATACCTAACAATGAAATCAATTTCCTTTAAAAGATGATTACTATAACGTGTTTATTAATTAGCTAAAGTGCTAAAATAAATCATTCAACTTAAATATAAAGCAAAAGAGGATATTTTCTATTATATATTTGTTCACTTGCCCATATAACAATTTATAGTCGATTACTTGGTGAAGAAGGTGGTGCAATAACGCCGCGACAACAACACTTACTTTGTTAACACTCCTTGACTTGATTTTGTTAAAATCTAGTCACATGCGAATAATGAACTTCCATTTCAATCACATGGTCTGGCTAACTCGGTATCCATTACGAGTGTTGTCATGTATGGATTCATTTCCATAGTTGAATTCGTAATTTCTAGCCATCACATTCTGGTCTATGTTTTACTTTTTGTTTAGTATACCTCAGACACTTAATACCAATGGATTATTAGTATTCCTGAACCCTTTATTTTTTAACATATAATTGTTTGGTTAATACAAGTAAGATGCAAATGAAGTGTTTGATGAATTTTCCTAATGAAATGGTTTTATTAGTTAACAAAGGATATAAGATATTTAGTTTAACTTTTCCAAATTCTTTATAACTTTCTTGATTTATGAGACAAACACCAAAAATATAAACTATCTACTTATATAGTATGAAAACCAATCTTAGTTTTGTTTAATGAATCATCTCCTTAAACCCCTTAGTCGATACTTTATAATCAAGTTATACTAATTGCTAAATATCTTATATTCCATGTTAACTAATGGATTCTCCCCATAAGAAAATTCCCATTAGTGACGAAAAATATATGGTCAATAACAGTGAAAGGCTGGTCACTCAGAGCGACTAGTGGGATCGTTTAAAGTTTCTGAATAATTATATTAATGACATATACTAAGTTACTCGTTTAGGATCGACACACTTGGTAAAAATCATTTATCTTTGATCGACTTGTTGAGGCTTGCTAACCCGTATAAATAAAAGTTCAAGTGAAACACTTGGCTTGAAAAAATATATCATTTAAGTTTCAATCTCATATCCTCCACCAATTCGCTCTTCGAAAGAAGGAAAATAGTAAAAGATGATGCATTCCTCTGCTAATGTATAGGTTTCCATTGTTGAGCAAAAACCCGCACAAACGCACCATCATATATTCTTCTTGGTTGCTTTTTTGTTTCAATGCATAGGCTATGTATTTCATTTAATTAGGAGAATATGTGGTGGTCTAGTGGCACGTCTAGGCTACGTCTTGAATAACTGTTACCCACGTGTAACATTTGGTGAAAATGTTGTAGTGATGCCACCATCTGCACTTTCATTTATGGTCACCATTTTACTTGCTATTTTAGCAATTAAGTCTCAGGGGAATGATGAATTTCCTTTCCAAACACACCCTCACACCATCATGGTTGCCGTCATGAGTCTCCTAGCCTATGGTTTGGTTTCTGCTACTGAATTTATCGTTTCTGTTGCAGGTTTTGATCGCATTACGATTTATGCCGTTGTTGCTCGCTTGGGAAGTATCAGTTCGTTGTTTATTTTGGTTGTATCGTTGATATATTTGTTTTTTATTTGATACATTCCATATATCTTGTTAGTTGAAATAAACACGACATGTTCCTTCCAAAAATCTATGGGAACCATGTATTAGTTCTGGATATATGGATGTTGAGTTCCGCTCTATTAAAATAATGTTTTGCGATGATGGCTAGTCACGATTTACCTAAAACATGACTTCTGCAAAAGCATGTAAACAACTATGTATAGAATTTAGTGGAGAGCATTGAGGTAAAACTACACCTTGTTCTTGCTCAAATGCTCATCCTACCGGCCAAAGTGTTGTTACTCCCCGTGTGTAAATACAATATATGGAAGTAAAAGGCACCATTGATAGATATGGTATGGTTGGTTTCTCGAGGTTCTACTTGCTAACCCACCCATACGTTCTTCGTCAATCGAATCCTTGGTGGGAATGAATAGGTAATTATTATTTTAATATCACATTCTCTTTTTTTCAATCTCTTTCAAAAGTAAATAGCCCATAATATATGGAGTTAACTACATTTTTGGTCCTTGTGGTTTGGTGCGTATTTCATTTTTGGTCCATTTTTTCAAAAAGTTTTGGTTTTAGTCCAAAATCGATAGTTTCGTTCCACTTTCAGTCCATTTTGATAACGAAGTTAGTTTAGTTAGTTAAGTCTAATCGTAAAGTGGCAATATCAGTCCTTCATACTAACGGTAGTTTGCAACGTTAGTCCTTTATACCATAGATCGTTTGCAACTTTGCCACGTTAGTCCTTTATACCAATGATCGTTTGCAACATTAGTCCTTTCGACCAACGATCGTTTGCAACGTTAGTCCTTTTATATACGTTTTTATTTATGTTTTTATATACATTTTTAGACATGTTTTTATACACGTTTTTACACTCGTTTTACACGCGTTTTTATACGCGTTTTTCTACACTTTTTTATACACGTTTTTATACACGTTTTTACACGCGTTTTTACACACGTTCTCACACACGTTTTTATACACTTTTTATACACGTTTTTATATACGTTTTTTTTTTCAGAAATTTCTTTTATAATTTTTTTTTCGAAAAACTTTTTTTCCGAAATTTTTTTTTCGGATTTTTTTTTCAAAATTTTTTTTTGAATTTTTTTTTCGAATTTTTTTTTTCTAAATTATTTTTTACCGAAAATTTTTTTACGGAATTTTTTTTTGAATAATTTTTTTCGAATTTTTTTTAGAAAATTTTTTTTCCATATTTTTTTACACATTTTTTTTTTCAAAAAAAATGTTTTTGGAAAAAAATTTTTGAAAAAACAAATTTATAAAAAAAAAAATTCGAAAAAAAATTCGGTTTTTTTTTTTGGAAAACGTGTGTGAAAACGTGTATAAAAACGTGTGTGAAAACGCATGTAAAAACGCGTGTAAAAATGCGTGTAAAAACGTGTGTAAAAACGTGTATAAAACGTGTGTCAAAACGTGTGTGAAAACGCGTGTAAAAACGTGTCTAGAAATTTATATATAAACATAAATAAATACGTATATAAAAGGACTAACGTTGCAACGATTGTTGGTAGAAAGGACTAATGTTGTAAACAATTATTGGTATAAAGGACTAACGTGGCAAAGTTGCAAACGATCTGTGGTATAAAAGACTAATGTTGCAAACTACCGTTAGTATGAAGGACTAAAGTACTTGCTGGACCAGAGACTCACAACTCCATTCCAAACCAAATGGTTACCTAAACTGTTGGGGTTTGATTATGAGATAAGCTACAAGAAGGGAAGTGAAAATGTAGCTGCAGATGCTTTATCAAGAGTCAACACTGGTGCTGAATTGTGTTCATTGGTTCTATCTACTATTTCAAGTTCTTTGTTACAGCAAATCCAAGACAGCTGGACCGGTGATACAGATGTGCAGACTGTTATAACCAAGTTACAAAGTGACCCAAATGCAGTGCCAAAGTACACTTGGGCAGATGGCCAATTAAGAAGGAAAGGAAGATTAGTGGTTGGTAATAATGTGATGCTAGAACAACAGATTGTGGCTTATTTCCATCAAGGGCCCTTGGGTAGGAACTCTGGTGTTCATGTGACTGCCAAGAAGTTGTCAGCTGTATTTTATTAGAATGGGCTAAGGTAAATGGTCAAAAAATTTGTAAAGGAGTGTGATATCTGTGAAAGATACAAGCCTGAATTAACTGCTTATCCAGGTCTCATTCATCCTTTGCTAATTCCTACTCAGATTTGGAGTGAAATTTCTATGGATTTCATTGAAAGCTTACCAAAATCACATGGCAAATCTGTGATCATGGTTGTGGTAGACAGATTGAGCAAATATGCCCACTTTATGGCATTGCAACACCCCTTCACAGCCAGTGATGTGGCTAAGGTCTTCTTGGATAACATCTATAAACTACATGGGTTGCCAAAAGTGATAGTCAGTGATAGAGACAAAGTGTTCATCAGTCACTTTTGGCAATCACTATTCAAGATGCTCAAGGTTGAATTACACTTATCCACATCCTATCAACCACAAACTGATAGGCAAACATAGGTAGTGAACAGGTGTCTAGGCTGTTACTTGAGGTGTATAGTTGGGGAAACACCAAAGTAATGGGTAGATTGGTTACCCTTAGCTGAGTTCTGGTATAACACCAACTGGCATTCTGCAACAAAGGTTACCCCATTTGAAGTGGTATATGGTCAAGCCCCACCAATCCATTTACCTTATGTACATGGAGATAGTGCAGTAGAGGCTGTGGACAGGACATTGCAGGTAAGGGAAAAGACAATTGAAATGCTGCAGTTTCATTTGAAAAGAGCACAAGACAGGATGCAAAACATGGCCAATAAAAAGAGGACTGATAGGAAATTTGAAGTTGGAGCATGGGTATATGTTAAATTGCAGCCCTATAGGCAGGTCTCAGCTAGGCAAGGAGCTTATCACAAACTAGCTGCAAAGTTTTATGGGCCATTCCAGGTGGTGCAGAGAATTGGTGAAGTAGCCTATAAGCTGCAATTGCTTATTGACAGTCTTATACACCCAGTTTTTCATGTGTCCCAGCTCAAGAAATGTCACAGTCAAACAGCAGTGGCAGGGAATTTGCCTCTTTGTGAGCCCAATGGAAATATGATTGTGGAACAAGGAGATTGGGCAAGGTTGGTGACAAGGCAGTGATGTTTGTGTTAGTCCAATGGGCAAATAATTCAAAAGAAGATGCTACCTGGGAAGTCTACCATGAGTTTGTGGCCCGTTTTCCTCAGTTTGCTTGAACCTTGAGGACAAGGTTCTTAAGGGGGATGGATTGATACATGCTCAGCCTTGAAGTAAAATAGTCAAAGGACCAGTGTTGCACTTAGTCTGTAGTTAAGGGACTAAGTTGGTAGAATTTTAAATAAGTTTGAAAGGCGGTTAGCTTCTCAGCTCAACCCACCTTTCTTCCATAAATAGTAGTTTCATTTCATTTTCTCATTTTCATGTAATGTGTAATCAAAATTCTCTCTTCCTGTAACAAATTCACAATTTCATCTTTTAATATCAAAACATTTCGGATTTCTCTTCTTCCTTTGAAATCCCTAATTTTTGTGTTTGTTAAACTTCAATTCTGTGTGAATTCTGGTTTAGCATCTATCAAGCAATAATGGCATAAATAGAAGTTCAATTTATACCTTCATAGTGAAACATTATTTGAATAAAACGGAACTTAATATCTTGCTAGCGTTATTAATATATTAGCCACATATAGGACTTACAAAATTATATCCGGAACTAATACATGGTTCCCATAGATGTTTTGGAAGGAACATGCCACGTATGTTCTTGTTTATATCGACTAAAAAGAGATGTGGAATGTATCAAACAAAAAACAAACATATCAACGATACAACCAAAAGAAACTATGAACCGATACTTCCCAAGCGAGCAATAATGGCATAAATCGTAGTGCGATCAAAACCTGCAACCAAAATGATAAATTCAGTAGCAGAAGCCAAACCATAGGCTAGGAGACTCATGACAGCAACCATGATGGTGTTAGGGTGTGTTTGGAAAGGAAATTCATCATTCCCTTGAGACTTAATTGCTACAATAGCAAGTAAAACGGTGACCATAAATGAAAGTGCAGATGATGGCATCACTACAGCATTTTCACCAATTGTTACACGTGGGTAACAGTTATTCAAGACGTAGACTAGACGTGTTACTAGACCACCACATATTTCTGCTAAATGAAATACATAGCGTATGCATTGAAACAAAAAAACAAACAAGAAGAATCTGTGATGGTGTGTTTGTGTGGGTTGTTGCTATCCAATGGTAACCTGTACATTATCCGAAGAATGCATCATGTTTTGTTCTTTTTTTTCATTGGTAGAGCAAAATGGTGGTGGATACGAGATTGAAACGTAGATGATATAGTTTTTCAGGCCAAGTGTTTTACTTGAATTTCTATTTATACGGGTAGCAAGCCTCTACAAATCGATCAAGGATAAATAACTTTTACCAAGTGTGTCGATCCTAAACGAGTAACTTGGTATATATCATTAATATAATTATTCGGAAACTTTAAACGATATCACTAGTCCCTATGAGTGACCAGTCTTTCAATGTTATTGACCATATATTTTTCGTCGAGAATTTTCTTATGGTGAGAATCCATCAATTAACTATGGAAATGAATTGAGACATAACAACACTCGTCATAGACACCATGTTAGCCGGACCATGTGATTGAAATGGAAGTTCATTATTCGCATGTGACTAGATTTTAACAAAATCAAGTCAAGGAGTATTAGCAAAGGTAAGCTAATTAATAAATACGTTACAGTAATCATCTTTTTAGGAAATTGATTTCTTTGTTAGGTACTGCTCAATGGTATGCAAATGCTCTTTACTTCGTTTAATAATAAAAATGTATTGTAGTTTTCAGAATAAGCCATTTGGAAGTTAATACGTACTGCACGACATAAATCTCAGTGATATTCCACCATAGTCGTCCCATAATAATTTATGTGCTCTTATATTTGTGATCACTTCTTTCCTTATTACAATATGATGCTATATATGTTACTAATGCAAGAAGCATCTGCGAATTAGACTTCTATAGAATGTATGGCAAATGTGATAGAAATTTCGGCTCGTAAAGCGATTCATGTTTATTATGCACATAATCAGAAGAATTTTTTATAGTACTAATATGGAATTATGACTTAAAACGTCATGCATAAATATTGGTACATCAAAGATGGGTTTGCTGACTGTTCTAGGTTAAGGCAGTAAAGACGCGATCAATAATCGTGATTTATGTTTTAGTGTTTAGCTCCGAAGCACAGCTACATCACTCAAATCATAATGTCCTCAAGTGACATAAAAACAGAGTCAAGAGTCAATATCCCAATAACCTTCAAGTCAAGTTGTAAGGCAAACAACCAAATCAAACATATGCTCATATATGACTCATATGAGTGATGATTTGCACACTCCACGAATAAAAGTAATGTAAGGGTAAAAATGTCAAAACACCATTTATTAGAGTGTGCAAATAAATTTGTGGAGTGTGAAAATCATCACTCCTCATATATAGCTTACTCAGAAAACTACAATACATTTTTATTATTAAACAAAGTAAAGAGCATTTGCATACCATTGCGCAATACCTAACAATGAAATCAATTTCCTTAAAAGATGATTACTATAACGTGTTTATTAATTAGCTAAAGTGCTAAAATAAATCATTCAACTTAAATATAAAGCAAAAGAGGATATTTTCTATTATATATTTGTTCACTTGCCCATATAACAATTTATAGTCGATTACTTGGTGAAGAAGGTGGTGCAATAACGCCGCGACAACAACACTTACGTTTGTTAACACTCCTTGACTTGATTTTGTTAAAATCTAGTCACATGCGAATAATGAACTTCCATTTCAATCACATGGTCTGGCTAACTCGGTATCCATGACGAGTGTTGTCATGTCTGGATTCATTTCCATAGTTGAATTCGTAATTTCTAGCCATCACATTCTGGTCTATGTTTTACTTTTTGTTTAGTATACCTCAGACACTTAATACCAATGGATTATTAGTATTCCTGAGCCCTTTATTTTTTAACATATAATTGTTTGGTTAATACAAGTAAGATTCAAATGAAGTGTTTGATGAATTTTCCTAATGAAATGGTTTTATTAGTTAACAAAGGATATAAGATATTTAGGTTAACTTTTCCAAATTCTTTATAACTTTCTTGATTTATGAGACAAACACCAAAAATATAAACTATCTACTTATATAGTATGAAAACCAATCTTAGTTTTGTTTAATGAATCATCTCCTTAAACCCCTTAGTCGATACTTTATAATCAAGTTATACTAATTGCTAAATATCTTATATTCCATGTTAACTAATGGATTCTCCCCATAAGAAAATTTCCATTAGTGACGAAAAATATATGGTCAATAACAGTGAAAGACTGGTCACTCAGAGCGACTAGTGGGATCGTTTAAAGTTTCCGAATAATTATATTAATGACATATACTAAGTTACTCGTTTAGGATCGAAACACTTGGTAAAAATCATTTATCTTTGATCGACTTGTTGAGGCTTGCTAACCCGTATAAATAAAAGTTCAAGTGAAACACTTGGCTTGAAAAAATATATCACTTAAGTTTCAATCTCATATCCTCCACCAATTCGCTCTTCGAAAGAAGGAAAATAGTAAAAGATGATGCATTCCTCTGCTAATGTATAGGTTTCCATTGTTGAGCAAAAACCCGCACAAACGCACCATCATATATTCTTCTTGGTTGCTTTTTTGTTTCAATGCATAGGCTATGTATTTCATTTAATTAGGAGAATATGTGGTGGTCTAGTGGCACGTCTAGGCTACGTCTTGAATAACTGTTACCCACGTGTAACATTTGGTGAAAATGCTGATGTGATGCCACCATCTGCACTTTCATTTATGGTCACCATTTTACTTGCTATTTTAGCAATTAAGTCTCAGGGGAATGATGAATTTCCTTTCCAAACGCACCCTCACACCATCATGGTTGCCGTCATGAGTCTCCTAGCCTATGGTTTGGTTTCTGCTACTGAATTTATCGTTTCTGTTGCAGGTTTTGATCGCATTACGATTTATGCCGTTGTTGCTCGCTTGGGAAGTATCAGTTCGTTGTTTATTTTGGTTGTATCGTTGATATATTTGTTTTTTATTTGATACATTCCATATATCTTGTTAGTTGAAATAAACACGACATGTTCCTTCCAAAAATCTATGGGAACCATGTATTAGTTCTGGATATATGGATGTTGTGTTCCGCTCTATTAAAATAATGTTTTGCGATGATGGCTAGTCACGATTTACCTAAAACATGACTTCTGCAAAAGCATGTAAACAACTATGTATAGAATTTAGTGGAGAGCATTGAGGTAAAACTACAACTTGTTCTTGCTCAAATGCTCATCCTACCGGCCAAAGTGTTGTTACTCCCCGTGTGTAAATACAATATATGGAAGTAAAAGGCACCATTGATAGATATGGTATGGTTGGTTTCTCGAGGTTCTACTTGCTAACCCACCCATACGTTCTTCGTCCATCGAATCCTTGGTGGGAATGAATAGGTAATTATTATTTTAATATCACATTCTCTTTTTTTCAATCTCTTTCAAAAGCAAATAGCCCATAATATATGGAGTTAAATACATTTTTGGTCCTTGTGGTTTGGTGCGTATTTCATTTTTGGTCCATTTTTTCAAAAAGTTTTGGTTTTAGTCCAAAATCGATAGTTTCGTTCCACTTTCAGTCCATTTTGATAACGAAGTTAGTTTAGTTAGTTAAGTCTAATCGTAAAGTGGCAATATCAGTCCTTCATACTAACGGTAGTTTGCAATGTTAGTCCTTTATACCATAGATCGTTTGCAACTTTGCCACGTTAGTCCTTTATACCAATGATCGTTTGCAACATTAGTCCTTTCGACCAACGATCGTTTGCAACGTTAGTCCTTTTATATACGTTTTTATTTATGTTTTTATATACATTTTTAGACATGTTTTTATACACGTTTTTACACTCGTTTTACACGCGTTTTTATACGCGTTTTTCTACACTTTTTTATACAAGTTTTTATACACGTTTTTACACACGTTCTCACACACGTTTTTATACACTTTTTATACACGTTTTTATATACGTTTTTTTTTTCCCAGAAATTTCTTTTATAATTTTTTTTTCGAAAAACTTTTTTTCCGAAATTTTTTTTTCGGATTTTTTTTTCAAAATTTTTTTTTGAATTTTTTTTCGAATTTTTTTTTCTAAATTATTTTTTACCGAAAATTTTTTTACGGAATTTTTTTTGAATAATTTTTTTCGAATTTGTTTAGAAATTTTTTTTTCCATATTTTTTTACACATTTTTTTTTTCAAAAAAAATGTTTTTGGAAAAAAATTTCGAAAAAACAAATTTATAAAAAAAAAATTCGAAAAAAAATTCGGATTTTTTTTTTGGAAAAACGTGTATAAAAACGTGTGTGAAAACGCATGTAAAAACGCGTGTAAAAATGCGTGTAAAAACGTGTGTAAAAACGTGTATAAAACGTGTGTCAAAACGTGTGTGAAAACGCGTGAAAAAACGTGTCTAAAAATGTATATATAAACCTAAATAAATACGTATATAAAAGGACTAACGTTGCAAACGATTGTTGGTAGAAAGGACTAATGTTGTAAACAATTATTGGTATAAAGGACTAACGTGGCAAAGTTGCAAACGATCTATGGTATAAAGGACTAATGTTGCAAACTACCGTTAGTATGAAGGACTAAAGTACTTGCTGGACCAGAGACTCACAACTCCATTCCAAACCAAATGGTTACCTAAACTGTTGGGGTTTGATTATGAGATAAGCTACAAGAAGGGAAGTGAAAATGTAGCTGCAGATGCTTTATCAAGAGTCAACACTGGTGCTGAATTGTGTTCATTGGTTCTATCTACTATTTCAAGTTCTTTGTTACAGCAAATCCAAGACAGCTGGACTGGTGATACAGATGTGCAGACTGTTATAACCAAGTTACAAAGTGACCCAAATGCAGTGCCAAAGTACACTTGGGCAGATGGCCAATTAAGAAGGAAAGGAAGATTAGTGGTTGGTAATAATGTGATGCTACAACAACAGATTGTGGCTTATTTCCATCAAGGGCCCTTGGGTAGGCACTCTGGTGTTCATGTGACTGCCAAGAAGTTGTCAGCTGTATTTTATTGGAATGGGCTAAGGTAAATGGTCAAAAAATTTGTAAAGGAGTGTGATATCTGTCAAAGATACAAGCCTGAATTAACTGCTTATCCAGGTCTCATTCATCCTTTGCTAATTCCTACTCAGATTTGGAGTGAAATTTCTATGGATTTCATTGAAAGCTTACCAAAATCACATGGCAAATCTGTGATCATGGTTGTGGTAAACAGATTGACCAAATATGCCCACTTTATGGCATTGCAACACCCCTTCACAGCCAGTGATGTGGCTAAGGTCTTCTTGGATAACATCTATAAACTACATGGGTTGCAAAAAGTGATAGTCAGTGATAGAGACAAAGTGTTCATCAGTCACTTTTGGCAATCACTATTCAAGATGCTCAAGGTTGAATTACACTTATCCACATCCTATCAACCACAAACTGATAGGCAAACATAGGTAGTGAACAGGTGTCTAGGCTGTTACTTGCGGTGTATGGTTGGGGAAACACCAAAGGAATGGGTAGATTGGTTACCCTTAGCTGAGTTCTGGTATAACACCAACTGGCATTCTGCAACAAAGGTTACCCCATTTGAAGTGGTATATGGTCAAGCCCCACCAATCCATTTACCTTATGTACATGGAGATAGTGCAGTAGAGGCTGTGGACAGGACATTGCAGGTAAGGGAAAAGACAATTGAAATGCTGCAGTTTCATTTGAAAAGAGCACTAGACATGATGCAAAACATGGCCAATAAAAAGAGGACTGATAGGAAATTTGAAGTTGGAGCATGGGTATATGTTAAATTGCAGCCCCATAGGCAGGTCTCAGCTAGGCAAGGAGCTTATCACAAACAAGCTGCAAAGTTTTATGGGCCATTCCAGGTGGTGCAGAGAATTGGTGAAGTAGCCTATAAGCTGCAATTGCTTATTGACAGTCTTATACACCCAGTTTTTCATGTGTCCCAGCTCAAGAAATGTCACAGTCAAACAGCAGTGGCAGGGAATTTGCCACTTTGTGAGCCCAATGGCAATATGAATGTGGAACCAGTTGTTGTGTTAGAAAGGAGATTGGGCAAGGTTGGTGACAAGGCAGTGATGTTTGTGTTAGTCCAATGGGCAAATAATTCAAAAGAAGATGCTACCTGGGAAGTCTACCATGAGTTTGTGGCCCGTTTTCCTCAGTTTGCTTGAACCTTGAGGACAAGGTTCTTAAGGGGGATGGATTGATACATGCTCAGCCTTGAAGTAAAATAGTCAAAGGACCAGTGTTGCACTTAGTCTGTAGTTAAGGGACTAAGTTGGTAGAATTTTAATTAAGTTTGAAAGGCGGTTAGCTTCTCAGCTCAACCCACCTTTCTTCCATAAATAGTAGTTTCATTTCATTTTCTCATTTTCATGTAATGTGTAATCAAAATTCTCTCTTCCTGTAACAAATTCACAATTTCATCTTTTAATATCAAAACATTTCGGATTTCTCTTCTTCCTTTGAAATCCCTAATTTTTGTGTTTGTTAAACTTCAATTCCGTGTGAATTCTGGTTTAGCATCTATCAAGCAATAATGGCATAAATAGAAGTTCAATTTATACCTTCATAGTGAAACATTATTTGAATAAAACTGAACTTAATATCTTGCTAGCGTTATTAATATATTAGCCACATATAGGACTTACAAAATTATATATGGAACTAATACATGGTTCCCATAGATGTTTTGGAAGGAACATGCCACGTATGTTCTTGTTTATATCAACTAACAAGAGATATGGAATGTATCAAACAAAAAACAAACATATCAACGATACAACCAAAAGAAACAATGAACCGATACTTCCCAAGCGAGCAATAATGGCATAAATCGTAGTGCGATCAAAACCTGCAACCAAAACGATAAATTCAGTAGCAGAAGCCAAACCATAGGCTAGGAGACTCATGACAGCAACCATGATGGTGTTAGGGTGTGTTTGGAAAGGAAATTCATCATTCCCCTGAGACTTAATTGCTACAATAGCAAGTAAAACGGTGACCATAAATGAAAGTGCAGATGATGGCATCACTACAGTATTTTCACCAATTGTTACACGTGGGTAACAGTTATTCAAGACGTAGCCTAGACGTGTCACTAGACCACCACATATTTCTGCTAAATGAAATACATAGCGTATGCATTGAAACAAAAAAACAAACAAGAAGAATCTGTGATGGTGTGTTTGTGTGGGTTGTTGCTCAACAATGGTAACCTGTACATTATCCGAGGAATGCATCATGTTTTGTTCTTTTTTTTCTTTAGTAGAGCAAAATGGTGGTGGATACGAGATTGAAACGTAGATGATATAGTTTTTCAAGCCAAGTGTTTTACTTGAATTTCTATTTATACGGGTAGCAAGCCTCTACAAATCGATCAAGGATAAATAACTTTTACCAAGTGTGTCGATCCTAAACGAGTAACTTGGTATATATCATTAATATAATTATTCGAAAACTTTAAACGATATCACTAGTCCCTCTGAGTGACCAGTCTTTCAATGTTGTTGACCATATATTTTTCGTCGGGAATTTTCTTATAGTGAGAATCCATCAATTAACTGTGGAAATGAATTGAGACATAACAACACTCGTCATAGACACCATGTTAGCCGGACCATGTGATTGAAATGGAAGTTCATTATTCGCATGTGACTAGATTTTAACAAAATCAAGTCAAGGAGTATTAGCAAAGGTAAGCTAATTAATAAATACGTTACAGTAATCATCTTTTTAGGAAATTGATTTCTTTGTTAGGTACTGCTCAATGGTATGCAAATGCTCTTTACTTCGTTTAATAATAAAAATGTATTGTAGTTTTCAGAATAAGCCATTTGGAAGTTAATACGTACTGCACGACATAAATCTCAGTGATATTCCACCATAGTCGTCCCATAATAATTTATGTGCTCTTATATTTGTGATCACTTCTTTCCTTATTACAATATGATGGTATATATGTTACTAATGCAAGAAGCATCTGCGAATTAGACTTCTATAGAATGTATGGCAAATGTGATAGAAATTTCGGCTCGTAAAGCGATTCATGTTTATTATGCACATAATCAGAAGAATTTTTTATAGTACTAATATGGAATTATGACTTAAAACGTCATGCATAAATATTGGTACATCAAAGATGGGTTTGCTGACTGTTCTAGGCTAAGGCAGTAAAGACGCGATCAATAATCGTGATTTATGTTTTAGTGTTTAGTTCCGAAGCACAGCTACATCACTCAAATCATAATGTCCTCAAGTGACATAAAAACAGAGTCAAGAGTCAATATCCCAATAACCTTCAAGTCAAGTTGTAAGGCAAACAACCAAATCAAACATATGCTTATATATGACTCATATGAGTGATGATTTGCACACTCCACGAATAAAAGTAATGTAAGGGTAAAAATGTCAAAACACCATTTATTAGAGTGTGAAAATAAGTTCGTGGAGTGTGCAAATCATCACTCCTCATATATAGCTTACTCAGAAAACTACAATACATTTTTATTATTAAACAAAGTAAAGAGCATTTGCATACCATTGCGCAATACCTAACAATGAAATCAATTTCCTTAAAAGATGATTACTATAACGTGTTTATTAATTAGCTAAAGTGCTAAAATAAATCATTCAACTTAAATATAAAGCAAAAGAGGATATTTTCTATTATATATTTGTTCACTTTCCCATATAACAATTTATAGTCGATTACTTGGTGAAGAAGGTGGTGCAATAACGCCGCGACAACAACACTTACGTTTGTTAACACTCCTTGACTTGATTTTGTTAAAATCTAGTCACATGCGAATAATGAACTTCCATTTCAATCACATGGTCTGGCTAACTCGGTATCCATGACGAGTGTTGTCATGTCTGGATTCATTTCCATAGTTGAATTCGTAATTTCTAGCCATCACATTCCGGTCTATGTTTTACTTTTTGTTTAGTATACCTCAAACACTTAATACCAATGGATTATTAGTATTCCTGAGCCCTTTATTTTTTAACATATAATTGTTTGGTTAATACAAGTAAGATGCAAATGAAGTGTTTGATGAATTTTCTTAATGAAATGATTTTATTAGTTAACAAAGGATATAAGATATTTAGGTTAACTTTTCCAAATTCTTTATAACTTTCTTGATTTATGAGACAAACACCAAAAATATAAACTATCTACTTATATAGTATGAAAACCAATCTTAGTTTTGTTTAATGAATCATCTCCTTAAACCCCTTAGTCGATACTTTATAATCAAGTTATACTAATTGCTAAATATCTTATATTCCATGTTAACTAATGGATTCTCCCCATAAGAAAATTCCCATTAGTGACGAAAAATATATGGTCAATAACAGTGAAAGACTGGTCACTCAGAGCGACTAGTGGGATCGTTTAAAGTTTCCGAATAATTATATTAATGACATATACTAAGTTACTCGTTTAGGATCGACACACTTGGTAAAAATCATTTATCTTTGATCGACTTGTTGAGGCTTGCTAACCCGTATAAATAAAAGTTCAAGTGAAACACTTGGCTTGAAAAAATATATCATTTAAGTTTCAATCTCATATCCTCCACCAATTCGCTCTTCGAAAGAAGGAAAATAGTAAAAGATGATGTATTCCTCTGCTAATGTATAGATTTCCATTGTTGAGCAAAAACCCGCATAAACGCACCATCATATATTCTTCTTGGTTG
>CP139509.1:500384600-500504600 GCA_021014915.2 Artemisia tridentata subsp. tridentata
TTTTTTCCTTTTATATTAATATCTAATTTGTATGTGAGCAACCAGATATATCATTGCATAATTAAGTTTCTTATGGGCACTACTGCACTAGGCCGTACGTGTGATCCTATATACCCCTCCTTATTTGTTTCTTGTAACAAGTAATTAAGCACATTCAGATTCTATTGTATATATTTAACTTCGTCTTTTTTCTTTAGAGAAAATTGTTCTGGCGTTGAAAATTTGAACAACATGGTTATTGATTAGATTCTACGATTGGTTCAAAGTGGTTCCCAAATCGAACGATCAAATCAGCTTGCATTTTTTGTTTTTGGTTTTACCATGTTTTATTCTAGCTGCAGTTGTGGTCATGTTCTAACCCAATGCACGCCCTTGATTTTAGGTATAATTTTAGTATTTGTGACATAAACTTTATGAATTTTATTTATTTATAGTGCACATAAAATGTGCAAAAATTTGCAATATGTGGCTAAATTATATATCGAGTATAACATTATATATTAGTGTGTTTATGTTGGAAATCAGACTCGTACTTTTCACAGGTTTATTGATTAGGTTAGATAATTTGGGAGATTTTGTGGTTGAATTAAAACATACGTATTTGATAAATGAATTCCACTCACTTTGTTTACAGACTGTATATGGGTATTTATACCCAATGAACCGACACCTATGAAGCGACACAATGCTTCAACCGTTTCTTCTATAACTGACTTCCTAATCGACATGTCGTTTTATGTAAACGACACTACCCTTAATTGGGTTTCTTAATTTACATAATGACACCCCAAACTTACACTAATTACATACTTGACACTAATACATACTTTCTAATTTGACATATTTAACCCAAAGTTTAGGTTAACAATCAATAGTTTAGACAATAACTTCGTTACCTCATTGGTGATGTGCGAATCAAGTCAATAACTTCTTCCAGCCCGACCAGTTCCAAGCACTACCGTCCTCTTTTTCTCACCACCTTCCTCAGTCAACTCATCAATCTTTTTACCGAATTATTCGATTGCCTCAGAAGAAACAAAAGTATCACTATAAGGTTGATAAAATCCATGCATAGAATGCCATAACATCCGTGGTAATCTAAGAACAATCGTAACTTCAATGAATAACTGTTATTCAAAATTCAAGAAGAATTTTCTTTAAACAATATAACAAATAAATGGCTCTGTTCAATAAAAAATTGCTAAAAAGAATCGAGAGATATTAGGCTACTAGCAGCGGAACTTATTTCATCGATCGTCCATATCGATCGAACGTTTATGCATATCGATCATACCACTGTGGATCGATCGTCCACATCGATCGCCGGTGAAACATAAACCAAATCGTTCGCATAAACGATCGATTTCAAACAAACAAATCCCACTTGATTTTTTTAAAAAGTATCCGTTTGTGTATCAAAAAAAAAAAAACTTTTTTCCAAAATATTTACCACTTTCCATCATATAAATACCCACATCAAACCCACTTTCAAACACACAATTTCAAAAACAATTCATCCAAATTCACATCAAAAAACACACAATGTCAAAGAAAAACACTCCACAATCAAAAAACCGACGATCCCGACTACCTCAAAATGCACCAGACATAAATTTCTCTCCGCAAAACAACTTTGAACTAACCGGCATAACACCACCACAACAAGGGAACATACGCTTTCGTCCACAATCTTTTGAATATCCAACACAATTACCAGAAGTCAATCAAAGAGAAAACTTGTTTTCCGTTCGTCGTCCTTTTGTCCCACCGCAACGTGTTGATTACAATCAAGAACCAAGTGAGGCACCTTATCGGCCTAACATGAATTTTTTGCATTCTTCCCAACCGTATCAAGAACATTCTCCGATTCGGTCTACTAATCTTGATATGAATTTGGATGATTGGGCAGACTATCATAACTATGGGTATTCGACCCAACCCTATCCGAGCCAAGACTACTTGAGTCAAGATGCTTCGATGGGGCAAGGTTCGGGTCACGGTTCTTACCACGATTCTTTCCATGGTTCTATGCCCGTTAATGACGATGACGATGACGATGTTGAAGTCGAAGAGACATCACCTGTCAAGCCAAAGAAGCCTTCGCGGCGTGCTACAAAGGCGAAAGGCAAAGGCAAAGGCAAAGAACCCGCACCGGCCAAAAAAATTGAACCATGGACTACCAGAGAAGAGGTAATTCTTTGTAAAGCTTTCGTCTTTGTTTCTGAAAATGAAAAAAAAGGAAACGCTATGAACAGACACAGATTTTGGGAGAAAGTGGTAGGCTACTTTTATAAAGAAACTGGTTCAACCGACCGGACATCGAATTCGATCATTTCCAAATGGAAGACTAGAATTCGTGGTCAAGTTGCGAATTTTGGTGCTATTGTTGATAATATCAACAAGACGCATGGAAGTGGTGAGAATGACCTTGACGATATGTCCAAAGCTCATATGGAGTATCGTTCGCGTTACGGTCAAAATTTCACTATGGTGGAGTGTTGGAAAATTTTGAGGGGGCACGATGCTTGGAAGCAAGAGGTACCCCTTTTTCAATCGGGCGTTCGAAAGAAACTGAAGGGTTCAACAACTACTTCGGGGTCAACACAAGGCCCCCCGAATTATCAAGACTTGGATGATGACGATGATGAAACGGAGGATGATACTAGAGAATCACGACCACAAGGTCGTGACCAAGCAAGGAGGAAATCATCCACCTCCTCCTCTCGTGAAACATCAAAATCATTCGTGAGTGGCCTAATAGCGGATTTGTGGAAATCAAGACCGTCAAAGAAGGAAAAAGGTAAAGAGCGTGATGAGTCGTGGAGACAAATGAAGGAACGAGAGCTAGCACTCAAAGAACAAAAATTGGAATATCAACGAAAGCTCTTGCAATGCCAGGAGGAACAAAAAGAACTCTTGAAAATTACCAAACGGGATCAAGAATTGATTTTCTACAACTCGGCAATCGACCCCAATTTGCCCGAACGACAACGAGAGGAACTTATGCGAATTAAAGCGGAAATCAAGGAACGCCATAATCTAGATTATTAGTTTTTAAATAAGTGTTTGCGTGTTTAATTTTTAGTTGTTTAAGTTTTTTATTTAATTGTAATTTCGTATCGTTTCGTTTATGTAATATTTACGTTTTATTAATAAAATTTGTGTTTGTGTTAAATAATGTTTAAAAAAAAAAAAAAAAAAAAAAAAAAAAAAAATGGATGATGCAATATGGGTTGCCACTGTGATGAAAGAGATGAATATAGGTTGAGGAGAGAGAAAGCTGAGGTGGCAGCCGGAAAGATGATGCAATATAGGTTGCGACTGTGAGTAGCCTTATATTTTCTAAAATGTGGGGAATTGAGCAGCTACTAAAAAAAAATTACTTCAGTTAGCAAAAAGATATATGCTTCTTTCATGTAAATTTTCTTAAAAGTAAAAGACATTGAGCTAGCTAGTGATCGACTTACTTTATATTTATCATATGAACCTCAATTCGAGATGATACGGAGATTTGGTAGAAACAAAACGGGAATACGGAATTTGTTGTTGTGTAGAATTTCATACTATAATGTTAGTAGAAGTGAACCGATCACATTTCAAGTTAATATAAGTTACTCAAGAATTTGACAAAACCGTTTTTGCTTCTATATGAAACTGTCACAATTTATGACGTCACCTCTTATTTAATGGCAAATTGATTTATCAGTTGACTTCCACTTATACCTTTGACCAGTTTTAAACTCGTAAACTGTTTCACAATGTACCTTATAAGAATTGGATGGACTATTGCACACTTAAATGTCCACTAATTTGGTTAGGTTAGTATTTAGTAGATGTTTTATTTTTGGGTTTGTCTAATGAGTGCAACACTTGTTTTTTGTATTAATCAAACACAAACTTTCATTTTCGATTAGAAAATGCATTTAATAAACATTAATCAAACTGAAAAATTATCTTAATTAAATGTGATTTTTAATTTAAGGAACATCAAGTTTCCTTGTTTAAACGTATAAAACAATGTCCCGAGGGCACTTGTTAGACAATCACTTTATTTTTTAATCTGCTTACTTTTTTAACCTTATAATTTTTAATCTGCTTACTTTTTTAACCTGATATTCACCTTAAATCAATGATCCCAAACACCCCTTAAACGAACAAGTTATGATGGTCTTCTTAAGTTTTATAAGGTGTTATAATTTTTTTTGTTTGTACTTTCTGTCTTACATTAATTGGTCCATCCAAAATTTAAATCTTGGCTATGCCACCGCATACTTGGTGTTTTTCTTGGGATTACGTCACACTTTTAGAGTGTGCAATCCTAGAATAGTCATTTTGCTAACTTGAATGACAATTATTGGTACTCAGTAACTCAATAAATGTTGTATATGTGGGGTAATATAGGTATCCTAATAGCAATTAGAAGTCACGAGTATGAACGCTTTCAGATCGATTAAATTGGAGTGGATACCAATTAACGACCGGATAAAATCTAATTGATTCAAGTTTGTGTATGATGTTATGTTTGCAGAATTATTGTGATCAAAATTGTTTTGATCAGCCTCGTTTTTCTATATATCAAAATAGAGAATATATTAGACCCTTTATAGAGTCGGTTATTGGGGCCTGATAACTGCAAAACGGTTATATTAACTGTAAACAACTAGCAGCAGCATCTGCACGTGCAGCAGGAACCATCGGCAGGAACGCTGCACTATCGGCAGAAACCATGCACTATCAGCAGAAACCATGCACTATCATCAGAAACCATGCACTCTCAGGGGCGTTGCCCCCGAACCCCCACCAAGGGGGCTACCGCCCCCTTGGAACCCCCGTTAGTCCCGTTAATATCCAAATAAGTGTCGACCCTTATTTGCATATTAAACTCAATCTATTTTACACTAAAATACCAACAATAAACTACTAGTGATGAATTTTAACTATCAAGTTTGTTTTTCAAATGATAGAAATGTCATACCAGTTGTTATATGCACTGAAATTATTTCGGTACAAAACAACTTAAGCAGCGCGCATAGATCGTCTACTTTATTTCTCTGTAAGAAAATTCTGACAGAAATATGTGATTTTATTAAACAACAATGATTAGAGAGTAGCTGGAAATAGTACAAAACACTCCAAGTACATGAAAACAGGATTACACTGAGCAAAAAGCTTACTCTTCCTGGTAGGGCACTATGACATTCTATTCAGCTATGTATCTCCCTCCAACTCTAACTGCTCTCGCGTAGTCTCTGATTCACCTAGCAATGCTTCTCGATTGGAAGTTCGTAGTACAAAACCTTTTCTAAAGCCCAGCAGTGACAAATAGAAAACTCTCACTATGGCTATGGTGTTGAGATTTAATAAACATGTTAACCATTAACACTACGAGTACGCAGCGGATAAGGATCTAGTTTAGCCTTTATGATTAACACACATATAAACAACATGAAAGAATAAATAGAAAACTAACCCTCGTAGTCACCCGCAAATGAAACAAATAGTGGTTAAAATACCACCTATACGGTTGCTCACACAACACGTCGAACAAGCACGCCAAGTATGTTAGCCTTGACTTCACGATTAAACACCACAAACACACTAGGGTTTGGTGTTCTTGATTAAACACGACCGAATCCCACAAGGGGAATAAACTGTCAATCACAGTAAACATACAAAAGGAATATAAGGCCTTTAATACTTGCATGCATGGCATGAGCATGCATGGCATGCATGATATGAATATCATATACATAGACCCTATTGCTTTTATGTTTTGCCGAATGATTTGTAGAAAGAGAATTTAGGTTTTGTTTTGTGTCGCTAGTTTTGTTCGTGTGTGAGAATCGACCAGAACAATCAAGGGTAAAAGGTGTTTATATATCACCCAAACTTGCTCTCCAAGTTCTAACATAATACTCCACCACTTCCCAAAAATCGACAATCAACCCCCTCCTAGAACCTTCAATGGACCTGCCATAAGGGGAGGAGTCCTGTGAGTTTCGGTTTTCAACATCTAAGTCCCTCTCTTTATATTTAACGAATATTAATTAGTCTATAACGTCTAACGGTTAAACTAACAATTCATTAAATATATTTCGTGAAACATATTATATATTTAATAAATATAAACGAGTTACATATATTAAATACATAATAAACGTACTCTTCGTGTCTTAACGTGTGTGCCCCAAATAGGCTCACGTATTTCTAATCGTATAACATGCGTATCCGACTCACATATTCCAACAGCTCCCACTTGGGAGTTGGAGTAGCAGACTTACATTTATACCAACAATAGCAACGTCTAGCAACATACTTATTGTCATAAATCAGAAATACTTGAGATAAGTAGTTTCAAGAACAATCTCAGCTTTTAATGGTTATGTATTACTTGCCATTATCATCCCTTTGTTACAGATACCGTTAAACCATGGATATGGATCTTAACTCATTCCATATAGTTTAACCATTTAGATTCTTGTTATAAAAGTTAATTCAGATATACCAAATGTAATTAAGAATCATCTTAAAATTACCCTTTGGGTGCGGCCACACAATTATCTGATTAATTCTGGAGAGGCGCCATGGTATCATTCTGCACTTATCAAGTGGAGGAACAAATCCTTTGTTGACTACAAGTGTTGTGGATGCTGCTTCACATTCACTCCGAAAAATAGCTTTTATGTCTACCTTTTTCAGGACAGCGTTTGGCTATAATCACAAAGTGATATCCACACATACAGAACTTGTTTGTATCTCAAGTCTAAGGATGACTTATTAAACCATTTTAACATTATACTCATGACAAAGATCCAAAAGTAAATGTTCGAAAGTTGGGGTATCCAATATGCATCCCTTGTGAATACATATGAGTTTGGCGGGAACAATCCGTATATTCAAAGAATATAACCAACACTCACATTTGCCTTACATAACAATATTCCCATATTGTTAACCGACAATGGACATATTTAGAATGATAAAATCATTCAAGGATTAAACATGAAAATATAGGATAACAATTATTATATGAATGAATGACAAATACCAAGTATCTTTATTCATCATAAAGTAATAATTGTCTTACAATCCCAATTATCCAAATACTAAAAACAGATATGCATGAAACTAATTAGTAAGTTGAAGTCTAATGTTTCCAACATTCTCAACCTTTCTTTACAAGAAAACTAAATAGTCATCTGAGTAAACTTTCCGAATAGTTGTTTCAAAATTTCACAAATTATGAAGGATTTGAAATATATAATGAGTGTCTTATCTCACATGATCATACTATTGCAAGTGTCATAGTATGAGGATGTCGCCATACCTTGTATAAGGTATTTAAAGTCAACAACGAACTGACAGTCATCTTTACAGTTTCTTAAAATGTAAAGTATTCTTATTCCTTTATGTGTAATGCAACAATGCTCTTTGTTGAGCACATCTAGTTTAGCAGATTTATCATAAATGATAAAACTCTACTTTACTAGAATTGATTATCCTCTAGCATCAATGTACACATACAACACTATGCTTTATAATTCGTAAACATTTGTATTAATGATGAGTGTGTAAATACTCATCATTTTATACCCATAAGAGACACAAAAATGACCAAAAACACCCAAAATATATTGCAGATATCCTTGGTTTGTGTTTTTACATGTTTCAGGTACAAAAGGTTGAGAATAGAGCGAAAGCAGACATTTTTGGATCAGCTCGACATTATTGGTGCATGTGATCAAGTCAAGACGGAGTCAAATCCAAACCCGGAATACGGCATTGGAATGAGCTTGGAAAACCGAACCCAAAACCAAAAACCAAAAATCACAAAACACCTAATCCTAATTATCCTAACCCTAAACCTAATTTACCTAAACCTAATCACTATTAAACCTAAACCAAATCTAAACCCAAAAATACCAGCCCAACCACTAAACCCTTTGAACCCCCCCCCTTATTGAACCAGGCCACCCCAAAAATATATAACTCTCCCTTTCCCTCTCACCTTTTCCCGCTAAACACACAACCTGCTCATCACCATACCCACTCCCTGCTACACTCCACCCTCACCTTCCTACTACCACTCCACCTCACTCCAAGCCAAGTAGCATTAAATGCTTCTTCCCCACTCTCGCTGACCTCAAATGCCAGGTTGGCAATCCACAACACAATTTGGGCGCCAAAAAGAGAATTTAAGGCTGAGATGATATCAAGACAAATTCAATGGTGGGATTTACTCCAAAGAAACACTCTTTGTCTCCAAAGCTGTTTTTCCTCACAAAACTAGCACAAAAAAGAGAGAGAAGACCCTAGTTAGTTTTAGTATAAATACTAGACTCTTGTAGCCTTCGAAGGCATGTAGGTTTTTATGTAGTTTTAGTTTATTATTGTAATCAACTTTTCAGTTTAATAGAAGTATTTCAGTTTTTATTCTAAACTTTGTAACTCATTTTCAGTTTCAATATAAATCTCAAGTTTTTAGCAAAAATCTAATTTATGCTCTATTGTTGTTTCAAACATTTCATAAGCCTTCATAAGCTCTGTTAAGCTCTTAAAAGTATAACAAAAAGATAACAAGAATAAACTCAGAAACTAAAACAAAACACCACAGGTTTACCTTAGCATGAGACTGTGGAAAGCACCGAAAGTTGCCAGTTGTGGAATGGCAAGATGGATTTTTACCTAGCTTATCTTTGATAAGCTAGGAGCTTGTAGATTAGCTCAGTTGAGCAATTTTGCCCTTGTTGTGCTAGGGCTGTTTGTAAGTTTCGATTTCCATTTTTTTTAGCTCATTTTCTCAATATATAGCTTTTAGCTTATCTCTGCTTATATAGTGCTTATTCTGCTGTCATTTTAGCCTTTATATAGTTCATTTAGCTTAAGTAACAAGTTTAATTCAGTAGTTAAACTTAAATTAACCTAAAACCATAAAAAACCAAAAACAGTTTCATTTTAAGTAGAGTTTGGCATTAGCTGACTTTTGAAGTCAAAGTTCATTTAGGTCATAATTTGGATTTCAATTAGCTTTAATCAGTAAGTAGTAGTAGTTTTAAGTTAATTTTAATCACTATCAAGTAGTAATATAGGAGTTGCATAAGTAGTTTGAACT
This sequence comes from Artemisia tridentata subsp. tridentata, assembly GCA_021014915.2. Lineage (NCBI taxonomy): Eukaryota > Viridiplantae > Streptophyta > Magnoliopsida > Asterales > Asteraceae > Artemisia > Artemisia tridentata. Next base: position 500,393,713 of record CP139509.1, read on the forward strand.
TGAAGGTTTAAAACAGCTTAGGATAGATTTTATAGAGTAATATAGATTTAGATCATTTTAGGTGTTTAAACATACTCAAAATAGTTTAGATAAGTAGTATAGAATCTGGTATTTAGGTGCTATTAGTCAAAATCTCAAAACTCACCCATTTTCACTTTTCTGCATAATCAATTCTGACAGCTCAGCAATAGGTTTAGAATCATCATTTTAGGATTTAATAGTAGTTCAAAATTGATAAAAAAAAATGGTTTTCTGGATAGTCTAGTAGCTAATCTTCATAAATCAACTGAGATTTTGCATTTTGAAACTAGTTTGAGTGCTTAAAAATAAGTTGGAATAGGGCTAGTTGGACTGCTAAATGCCCTGCACCACAGGGGATATTTTTCAATCTAGCTTTTAATTTTGATTTTTAATTTTCTCAAATAAGGACCGATTTAGCTGAAACTTGGTATATTAAATTTTGGCTTGCTCTTCTAGTTATTTGTTATTTTTACAAATTTTAATTTTAGCTTTTACATAGCTTTTGATAAGCTCAAAGTAGCCTTGTTTACCTGTTTTGCTGTCTGTACATCAGCTCACACCTGTCCCAAACAACCTCCTTCTCAGCTTATTTTCTGCTTATCTATAGCTTATTAGGATCCGAATTTTGGTTTACAGATAGTTCATAGTATAAGCTTCTTGTGTTTTCATTTTTAGAACATTAGCTTTTAGTCCCTTAGCTTGTGCATTAGCTTAAAGTTAGGCAGTTAGGGTCTGTTTGGTTTGTTTAACTTGAATCAGCTTTTATTTACCTTTTAGCTTATCTGCTTATTTAGGACAGCTCATTAGATTAGATTAGCTTATTTAGACTGCCTTTAGTAGTTTCTAGCTTATTCCATCTTAAGTTTCAGCTTATAGTTTTTAAATTGGCTTTTCACTTTTCAATTTTTTTTCTTTGTAGCTTTTTAGTAAAACTGCTTATCACTTTCAGCTTTTTCCTGCTTATTTTTAAGTTTCAAAAAAGTTGTTTTCACAAAAGTTGCTTATTTTTAGCTTATTAAAAGGTTTGTGTAAAAAGTTTTCAAAAAAATAAAATAAAAAGGGAAATTGGGAAGTTAGGGTGAGCAGGGCTCGAACCCCTGACCTCAACCAATCTCAACCTCTCAACACACACACAAACCAGCGCGCCCTTGGGTCTTTTACGTTAATACTTTACAAGGTTTAATATATAACCTTGTTTTTCAGTTTTAGCTCATAAGCTCTTTAAGCTTATTAACAGCTTATACGGATAAGCTGTTAAGTCCTTCTTATTTTTCCTGCAATCTTTACCACTTCAAGCAGTTTTGTAAAAATTTCCAGATTTTTATTTTACAGTTTAGTATTTTTTATAATTTAATTAGTTTCGAACTGTTTTTAATTCATAATAAAAAATATAAAAGTAAAAAAAATATAATTCTTTTTTTTTAAATTTTCTTTTATCATTTAGGACTTAGGAAAATTAAATTTGCACTTGTAGGGTTAATTTTTAAGAATTTTGGTTTTCCGGGCTCGTTTCTAAGTCCCGTTTTGCGTTTTTAGCGTAAATTGTCTTTTGCTTTATTTTCTTTGCACATTTCCTTTCCAATACTTCTTTAGAATAATAAAAATACAAAAAATCAAAATCCACTCTTCAAGCACTTTAATTCCGAACCTCAAACGACATCCTCCATTCACACCTCGTTGGGGAAACGACCCGGGTGATCACTTGCCCGGTATCACATATATCACAAGCGTGAGTTTTTGCACGTTAACCTTTTTCCTAAAGGGTTAATATGTAGATTCTCGCGTTCACTTGGTATTTTTGATATATTCTGAACGAATCAAATTTTTGGCGCCGCTGCCGGGGAGGTTGTGTTGCGAAAATATCGTTACGGTTTTAACGATTAGTGACTTGAGATCCTTCCTTGTGAAGTTCCCGTTTTCCATAAACCCCATAAAATACAAAAATATTTTTCTTTTTCTTTGTATATATATATATATCAGAAAAATCAAAACACTTTTCCTAAAGTGTTTATAAAAACCCAAAAACATTTTCTGTTTTTTATTGTGTAAAAAAAAGATAAAATACATCATCAATATAACACTCTCAACTTGAGTGTTATCATAATAAGTTCCCAAACTAAAGATCAAAACTTGCCTTTGTATCACTTGCGAATATCGGCTCACCTTTGATTGAGAAACAAACTATAAGAGAGGTTTAAGGAGGCTTGACATTAAATTGTCGAACCGAAAGGGACGGGTTTTTAAGTGGCATTTATTGCCCACCTTTGTTCCTCCGCCACTTTGTGCGTTTTTCTTTTAGAGAGCTACCGTACGCTTGTTGATTATGTGTTTAAGTTCCCTTTTGTTTTGCCTCGGTCTTGATTTAATTGACTTGTTTTTGTTAGTGCATGCGCACTCGTTCTTCTAGATCATCGAGTCCCTTTCGTGATCTAATCGCAATTCCGAGAAGACGTTCTCGAAGACGTGCTGCCCGAATAGTCGAACCCGAGATTCGTACTATTCCCATTGACGAAATGGCAGACAATCGAACAATGGCCAAAATGCTCCAAGCACCCACCGAGGGTTACGGAGATGCCATCATTTTACCAGCAATCAATTCTGATCATTTCGAATTGAAGACGCATTTGATTCAACTCGTGTCTACAAATCAATTTCCACGGGTTTGAACGAGAAGATCCGTATGCACACATCCGTTGGTTCAACAAGTTGACCTCGACCATCAATTACAAGGATGTGCCGCAAAAAGTTATCAAATTGATGCTATTTCCGTTTTCACTCGAAGGGGCAGCCCGGATTTGGCTGGAAAAAGAACCCCTCGAACCATTGAAACTTGGGAAGATCTCGTACAAAAATTTGTCAATTATTTCTTTCCTCCGTCAAAGACGACTAATCTTAAGAATGAAATTTCGGGATTTCTTCAAAGTTTCGATGAAAACTTCGGAGAGGCATGGGAACGATTTAAGGATCTCCTAAGAAAATGCCCACATCATGATTTCACGGAGTTACAACAAATCAACACGTTTTATAATGGGTTGAATGGAAACGATCAAGATTCTCTTAATGCAGCCGCCGGTGGCAATATCTTGAATCGTAGACCTAAAGATGTGCTTGAAATTTGTGAGAATAAGTCAAAAGTTCCTATTTCTTGAAACAAAGTGAATGTTCCTATCACTCCTGCTTCTTCATCCGGTAACTCATCAGAGTTAGCCACACCGTTAGCCGCTCTAACGGACGTAATTCGTTGCATGATGAAGGAAGTGAAAGAAATTAAGAGTGAAATTCATAAACCGGAACCAATCAAAGCCGTAAACAAAGTGTGTGAAACTTGTAGTGGCCCGCATGCGTATTACGATTGTCAAGCAACCGATGCTTCTTTTTACCAAGCTCCCGTAGCAGCCGTAAACTACAATCAATACCGACCGCAAGCTAAAACTCATTACCGAGTACCAAATGCTATGGTACCACCTGGTTTTCCACCCGTGCAAAATCAAAATAATCAAAATCGCTTTGTTCAAAATCAAGGTCAAAATTTCAACACCTCTCAGAATTTCAATCAAAACCGTAACCAACCTTATCAAGCTCCGAATCAACAAGTTTATCAACAACGTCCTCAAGCTCCTCTGACAAATGATTTCATGAAAATTACTGAGTCCATCATACGTTCGATGCAAACTCAAATCAATAATATGAAAGTCGAGTTGAGAAAGGAAATTGATACTACGATGTCTCATCAAACAAATGAGTTGAAGAATATGATGGGCAGTTTCATGAATATGAAAATGAACCAAGCTTCTTCATCCTTCCGGAGGACTTCCGAGCAATACCATTCCTAATCCTAATGCTGAGTTGAAAGCCGTCACCACTCGAAGTGGTAAGACGCATAATGGACCCTCGACTCCTATGTCCACTCTACCGGGGGAAGTGAATCGAGATACCAAGGTGACAACGGACAAGGTGCATTTCTCAAGCCTACGAAGTACCGCACACGTCCAACCTCCAGACGTCCAAACTCAAATTCCGGAAACCGATATTCTGAAGACTAATTCTGAGCCCAAAGTGAATCCCGTTCGAACTCCAAAGTCTAATCAACTTCCTTATCCATCAAGATTAAATGATCAGAAGCTTCGAGACAAAACCAATCATCAAATGGAGAAATTCTTTCAAATCTTCAATGAATTGCACTTTGACATAAGCTTCGCAGATGCTCTCGTCCTTATGCCCAAATTTGCGTCTACACTCAAAGGTTTACTAAGCAACAAGGATAAGTTGTCTGAGATGGCAAAGACCCCACTTAACGAGCAGTGCTCGGCAGTTCTCCTCAAGAAGCTTCCCGAAAAGCTCGGAGACCCCGACAAGTTTTTAATCCCATGTGATTTCTCGGGGATGGTTCAGTGCTCAGCCTTGGCCGATCTTGGCGCAAACATTAACCTTATGCCACTCTCGGTATGGAAGAAGTTATCTCTTCCGGAGCTTACATCTACTTGCATGACACTCGAGCTAGCGGACCGTACTATAACTCGTCCACTTGGAATAGCTGAGGATGTCGTTGTGAAAGTGGGAAAGTTCCACTTTCCCACTGATTTCGTTGTAGTAGACTTTGATGCCGATCCTCGAGTTCCACTCATTCTGGGGAGAGCTTTCTTAAGGACGAGTCGTGCTCTCATCAATGTATATGCCGAAGAATTAACCATACGGGTTGATAATGAAGAAGTCACGTTTAACATTAATCAGAACTCTAAATCTCTAACCACCAAATGCAACGTTGCTACGGTTGATCAAAAATCTGATCCCGTAATTGCTTCCAAAAGAAGTGATTCGACACTTTCAAGATTCACGGTTAAGAGTACTTCAAAAAAACGTGCTGAGCTCAAAACGATGAAAATTACCCCTGGTTCGAGCAAATGGTTTGAGAGTTGTGCTGCGGAAGTTAAGAGTATTTTTGATTATGATGAACAAGAATCGGAGACCACAACGGAAGTGGTCAAAATTGCTAGCTCTAAGAGCACACCACTTGTCCCACCTCCGGAATTGGTTTATCGTATTGAAATTGTTGATTCTGTGGATGGAACTAAATTCTCTTCAAATAACAATCCTATTTCATCTCCTGATCCGATTATTTCCGACTCTTCCTACCCTTCTCTCACACCGGTTGAGGGAAGTGATTTCTTTTTGGATGAGGTCGATGCTTTTCTTGCTAGTGATGATTCAATTTCGACAAGGATTGATGATACTTACTTTGATTCGGAGGGGGACATCCTTTTTCTTGAAAAATTATTGAACGAAGAACCGTCGCCATCTCTCCCTCCGAAGGACGTTAACATGGATGAGCCGTCAGATCCTCTGGAGCCCGAGCTCGAGGAATCTATACCCGAATATGAAATTTTTATCTCTGATACGGCAGAAGAAAATAGTGGCAGTCCCACTATTCATCCCGATCTTTCTCTTTCAATTTATGAATCGTTTTGCTTTGATATCGATCATAATGAAGAGACGAGTCGTGGCATAACCACGTCTCTTGCTTTTTCCTCTCTTCCCGAGTATGATTCGTTTAGTTCCAATCTTGATCATGAGGAGTTCTCAGATGATTTCTCTCATATCATATCTCTTCCAGAGTATGATCATTTTGATCTTGATCTTGACCAGGAGGGAGGTATTCTTGATTTGAAGAATTTACATGCTGATGACATAACCCCAACCCTCCCTCCCGGAATTTTTTGTTGAAAATGACCATACAAGCTTCAAGGTTAAGCTACAAGTTCAAGCAAATAGTGATTCTCCTTTTACGGACGAAGAATGGATTCTCATTGAGATACACACCTTTCTACCATTCTTCACATATGGTGTGATTTCTCTTTCCCTTTTCTCCTACGGGAATGAGGACACTATCTTTGACCCCGGTATCATCCCTTATAGTTTCTACTATTAAAATACCGTGGGTATCTCGTCGGTGTGGAACTTTCTTATGTTCAAATGTTTATCCAAACACATTGAATGAAAGTCCGATGGAGATTGTTTCTTCCACTTGCTTCCCCATGAACCAATGAATTCGGGGTCGAGTCAAGCTAGTGACTCGGTTAACAAAAACATTAGCATTGCGTGGGTGACAACCCATGTTTCTGTCTTCTTTCTATTTTCTAACACTAAGTGTGGGGGAATCCCACTGTGCTTGGCTTTTGTGTGTTGTTTGCTCTGATTTTCAGGTTTCCCTTGGATCGTGATGATTGACGCGCCTGTTTTCAATCCAGCCGCCCAATATCCTATCCTTTTGCTAACGATTATCTAGGGATATCTTTTTAATCCTTTTTGTGAAAAAAGAATTCTGTTCCACACTTGGTTAGTGGTTTTACCTTTTTACGTTCTAAGCATCGGCATAATAGCCGGTACTTTGAATATTGAGGGCAATATTCAATTCTAAGTGTGGGAGGGGGGGGGAATTCTAACGAATTTGATCACATGTGTACCTTCTAGTGCCCTAGTACCCCCGTTTTGACCAAAAAAAAAAAAACGTCATCAATAAAAGTGTGTTAGTCTTGATTAGGTTAGAACAAAGGGAATCCCGACTCTGCCAGAGTATTGATCTGGCTGCTTCCTTAACGATTAGGCTAAGGTTTTACAAAGTGTGCAAATGAAAATGCTAAGCGTAGAATAGTTGGTTTTCTTTAGAGCTTATATCAGTAGTCTATGGCTTTTCCTCCCAGAAGATAACTAATCTGACTTAATAAGTGCTTATTTTCATACATTTGAACACACAAATTCATTTTTTAATACGATTTTGAAAAATACTAGTTCAAAGCTTTTTAATAAGCTTTTTAGGCTTGCTACAAGAAGGGAAGTGAAAATCTAGCTGCAGATGCTTTATCAAGAGTCAACACTGGTGCTGAATTGTGTTCATTGGTTCTATCTACTATTTCAAGTTCTTTGTTACAGCAAATCCAAGACAGCTGGACTGGTGATACAGATGTGCAGATTGTTATAACCAAGTTACAAAGTGACCCAAATGCAGTGGCAAAGTACACTTGGGCATATGGCCAATTAAGAAGGAAAGGAAGATTAGTGGTTGGTAATAATGTGATGCTACAACAACAGATTGTGGCTTATTTCCATCAAGGGCCCTTGGGTAGGCACTCTGGTGTTCATGTGACTGCCAAGAAGTTGTCAGCTGTATTTTATTGGAATGGGCTAAGGTAAATGGTCAAAAAATTTGTAAAGGAGTGTGATATCTGTCAAAGATACAAGCCTGAATTAACTGCTTATCCAAGTCTCATTCATCCTTTGCTAATTCCTACTCAGATTTGGAGTGAAATTTCTATGGATTTCATTGAAAGCTTACCAAAATCACATGGCAAATCTGTGATCATGGTTGTGGTAGACAGATTGAGCAAATATGCCCACTTTATGGCATTGCAACACCCCTTCACAGCCAGTGATGTGGCTAAGGTCTTCTTGGATAACATCTATAAACTACATGGGTTGCCAAAAGTGATAGTCAGTGATAGAGACAAAGTGTTCATCAGTCACTTTTGGCAATCACTATTCAAGATGCTCAAGGTTGAATTACACTTATCCACATCCTATCAACCACAAACTGATAGGCAAACATAGGTAGTGAACAGGTGTCTAGGCTGTTACTTGAGGTGTATGGTTGGGGAAACACCAAAGGAATGGGTAGATTGGTTACCCTTAGCTGAGTTCTGGTATAACACCAACTGGCATTCTGCAACAAAGGTTACCCCATTTGAAGTGGTATATGGTCAAGCCCCACCAATCCATTTACCTTATGTACATGGAGATAGTGCAGTAGAGGCTGTGGACAGGACATTGCAGGTAAGGGAAAAGACAATTGAAATGCTGCAGTTTCATTTGAAAAGAGCACAAGACATGATGCAAAACATGGCCAATAAAAAGAGGACTGATAGGCAATTTGAAGTTGGAGCATGGGTATATGTTAAATTGCAGCCCTATAGGCAGGTCTCAGCTAGGCAAGGAGCTTATCACAAACTAGCTGCAAAGTTTTATGGGCCATTCCAGGTGGTGCAGAGAATTGGTGAAGTAGCCTATAAGCTGCAATTGCTTATTGACAGTCTTATACACCCAGTTTTTCATGTGTCCCAGCTCAAGAAATGTCACAGTCAAACAGCAGTGGCAGGGAATTTGCCTCTTTATGAGCCCAATGGCAATATGAATGTGGAACCAGTTGCTGTGTTAGAAAGGAGGTTGGGCAAGGTTGGTGACAAGGCAGTGATGTTTGTGTTAGTCCAATGGGAAAATAATTCAAAAGAAGATGCTACCTGGGAAGTCTACCATGAGTTTGTGGCCCATTTTCCTCAGTTTGCTTGAACCTTGAGGACAAGGTTCTTAAGGGGGATGGATTGATACATGCTCAGCCTTGAAGTAAAATAGTCAAAGGACCAGTGTTGCACTTAGTCTGTAGTTAAGGGACTAAGTTGGTAGAATTTTAAATAAGTTTGAAAGGCGGTTAGCTTCTCAGCTCAACCCACCTTTCTTCCATAAATAGTAGTTTCATTTCATTTTCTCATTTTCATGTAATGTGTAATCAAAATTCTCTCTTCCTGTAACAAATTCACAATTTCATCTTTTAATATCAAAACATTTCGGATTTCTCTTCTTCCTTTGAAATCCCTAATTTTTGTGTTTGTTAAACTTCAATTCTGTGTAAATTCTGGTTTAGCATCTATCAAGAAATAATGGCATAAATAGAAGTTCAATTAATACCTTCATAGTGAAACATTATTTGAATAAAACAGAACTTAATATCTTGCTAGCGTTATTAATATATTAGCCACATATAGGACTTACAAAATTATATCCGGAACTAATACATGGTTCCCATAGATGTTTTGGAAGGAACATGCCACGTATGTTCTTGTTTATATCAACTAACAAGAGATATGGAATGTATCAAACAAAAAACAAACATATCAACGATACAACCAAAAGAAACAATGAACCGATACTTCCCAAGCGAGCAATAATGGCATAAATCGTAGTGCGATCAAAACCTGCAACCAAAACGATAAATTCAGTAGCAGAAGCCAAACCATAGGCTAGGAGACTCATGACAGCAACCATGATGGTGTTAGGGTGTGTTTGGAAAGGAAATTCATCATTCCCCTGAGACTTAATTGCTACAATAGCAAGTAAAACGGTGACCATAAATGAAAGTGCAGATGATGGCATCACTACAGCATTTTCACCAATTGTTACACGTGGGTAACAGTTATTCAAGACGTAGCCTAGACGTGTCACTAGACCACCATATATTTCTGCTAAATGAAATACATAGCGTATGCATTGAAACAAAAAAACAAACAAGAAGAATCTGTGATGGTGTGTTTGTGTGGGTTGTTGCTCAACAATGGTAACCTGTACATTATCCGAGGAATGCATCATGTTTTGTTCTTTTTTTTCTTTGGTAGAGCAAAATGGTGGTGGATACGAGATTGAAACGTAGATGATATAGTTTTTCAAGCCAAGTGTTTTACATGAATTTCTATTTATACGGGTAGCAAGCCTCTACAAATCGATCAAGGATAAATAACTTTTACCAAGTGTGTCGATCCTAAACGAGTAACTTGGTATATATCATTAATATAATTATTCGGAAACTTTAAACGATATCACTAGTCCCTCTGAGTGACCAGTCTTTCAATGTTATTGACCATATATTTTTCGTCGGGAATTTTCTTATGGTGAGAATCCATCAATTAACTGTGGAAATGAATTGAGACATAACAACACTCGTCATAGACACCATGTTAGCCGGACCATGTGATTGAAATGGAAGTTCATTATTCGCATGTGACTAGATTTTAACAAAATCAAGTCAAGGAGTATTAGCAAAGGTAAGCTAATTAATAAATACGTTACAGTAATCATCTTTTTAGGAAATTGATTTCTTTGTTAGGTACTGCTCAATGGTATGCAAATGCTCTTTACTTCGTTTAATAATAAAAATGTATTGTAGTTTTCAGAATAAGCCATTTGGAAGTTAATACGTACTGCACGACATAAATCTCAGTGATATTCCACCATAGTCGTCCCATAATAATTTATGTGCTCTTATATTTGTGATCACTTCTTTCCTTATTACAATATGATGGTATATATGTTACTAATGCAAGAAGCATCTGCGAATTAGACTTCTATAGAATGTATGGCAAATGTGATAGAAATTTTGGCTCGTAAAGCGATTCATGTTTATTATGCACATAATCAGAAGAATTTTTTATAGTACTAATATGGAATTATGACTTAAAACGTCATGCATAAATATTGGTACATCAAAGATGGGTTTGCTGACTGTTCTAGGTTAAGGCAGTAAAGACGCGATCAATAATCGTGATTTATGTTTTAGTGTTTAGCTCCGAAGCACAACTACATCACTCAAATCATAATGTCCTCAAGAGACATAAAAACAGAGTCAAGAGTCAATATCCCAATAACCTTCAAGTCAAGTTGTAAGGTAAACAACCAAATCAAACATATGCTCATATATGACTCATATGAGTGATGATTTGCACACTCCACGAATAAAAGTAATGTAAGGGTAAAAATGTCAAAACACCATTTATTAGAGTGTGCAAATAAATTCGTGGAGTGTGCAAATCATCACTCCTCATATATAGCTTACTCAGAAAACTACAATACATTTTTATTATTAAACAAAGTAAAGAGCATTTGCGTACCATTGCGCAATACCTAACAATGAAATCAATTTCCTTAAAAGATGATTACTATAACGTGTTTATTAATTAGCTAAAGTGCTAAAATAAATCATTAAACTTAAATATAAAGCAAAAGAGGATATTTTCTATTATATATTTGTTCACTTGCCCATATAACAATTTATAGTCGATTACTTGGTGAAGAAGGTGGTGCAATAACGCCGCGACAACAACACTTACGTTTGTTAACACTCCTTGACTTGATTTTGTTAAAATCTAGTCACATGCGAATAATGAACTTCCATTTCAATCACATGGTCTGGCTAACTCGGTATCCATGACGAGTGTTGTCATGTCTGGATTCATTTCCATAGTTGAATTCGTAATTTCTAGCCATCACATTCCGGTCTATGTTTTACTTTTTGTTTAGTATACCTCAGACACTTAATACCAATGGATTATTAGTATTCCTGAGCCCTTTATTTTTTAACATATAATTGTTTGGTTAATACAAGTAAGATGCAAATGAAGTGTGATATGTGTCTAATTACACATATATTTTATATTATTAAACCCACAAAAACGACCAAAAACACACAAATGATCACAAAATGGTACAAATATCATGAAAATGTGTTTTTATGTGATTCAGGTACAAAAGATTAAAAAACAAGTGAAAAACACACAAAGTTTTCACAATTGTCATTTTCAGTCCCTGAAGTTTCATAATTTGGAAAAACTAGTCCCTGAAGGTTTAAAATAAATGAAAAGTCAACTTTAGTCCTTGGATAATCAAACATGTTCACAAACAATCCTTGGATGAAAGTTTTCTACAAATGGCAACTTTTACCCCTCAAAAATTAACACAAATGGTCCTTAAAGTTTTAAAATGTTAAAATTATCAAGTTTGGTCCTTGTGTTATTGTTTATTGGCAGGTTTAGTCCCTTGAAGGAAGTTTGGAAAGTGACAACTCACACCCTTCAACAATTCAGAAATTACAAAAAGGGTCCTTGTACAATAAAAACCAAACCATACCCTTTTTATTAATAAATCCATAAACTAAACCCAGCCAAACCTTATGAACCCCCTGAAACCAAAATGAACCCCCTGATACACCATTTGAACCCCCTGACCAAAACCAACCCTTATAATAAAATACCAGGTTTGACCCGGTCAAACCCACCCTTTTTCTTCTCCTTCCTCACACAGCCCGCCAAAACCATACCACCCTCCACCTTGCCTGTTTCACCACCACACCTTTCCACCTCAACCCCCCAGCTGTATACCTACTCCACCACCTCATCCCTACCACCTATACCAGCCCACAATCACAATAAATGCATTCCCACCATCAACACTTCACTGCCTCACTCACATACCCTGCTTTTTGCTACCCACTCCACCAATTGACCTCTAAACCTATCCAATCATGTTCCCTCCACCTCCACAACACACCAAGGTTCATTAATTGCAGCAGAACTGCCTCAATCAACTAGTATCATTTTTGGCGCCAAAAGTGAATTCAAAGGCTAAGATGACTTCTGTTTATTCAATGGACAAGATTAAAGGTGGGATTTGACCAGGAAGCTAGTGGGAACTCAGAGGTGTATAAAAGATAAGAGAAAGGCAAAGAGAAGACTACCTTGGGCTAGCCTTGGTCACATAGTGATAATTTTAAATGCTTTCTTTTAAATTAAATGTAATTTTCAGTTTTAAAGTAGTATTGATCATCATATTAGTGTAATGAAACCTTAATTTCAGTTTAATTTCAAGTATCATTTCAGTTTCAAGTTTTTCATTAAATTGCCTTTAATTTTCAAGTCACCTTAATTTCATGTTATGTAGTTGTTTTATGGACTTCTTTAATCTCACTTAGGCTCCTGACAAAGCTTTAAAGCTTTTAGAAACTTTAAAACATACCTTAGTTCTTAAAATTCAGAAAATACCAAAAATCAAGAAAAAAGTCAATAAAAGTCAACTATGTGATCCAATAAGGAGTTCTGGGGGAGTAGAAGCTAATCTGGATGGCTTTTCTGGTTTCTAGCTTGCTGACAACAAGCTAGGAGTGGCTTCTGATCCTTGGTTCTCAGTTTCAAGCAGGATTTCAGTTGTAAGCTCATTTTTACCATTTTTTGCATATTACTGTTTTAGTGCTTTAAATGCTTTGATTTTAATGTTTCTGTGTTTACTTGCTGTTAGTTAATGATATTATAGCATAATATTAGGTTGGTATGCTTTGGATTGGTTTGTGGTTTGATTTGGCATGTTGACTGTCCATAAGCTTGTTTTTGAGAAACCTAGGTTTAGACCTTTGTGACTATTGGTTTAAGCTTAAAAAGGTCTAACTTGACACCTGATGAACTCAAATAAGTACATTTTATTACTATCATTTATCCTATTAATTTGACTTGTTTTACTATATTATGTATGAGGATTGATACTTAATCGTTTACTTTTGTAATTCTCAGTTGAAAACAAGCATTTGGTGAAACTTGGCGATTTTGGACTAATTATGGAGCAAAACATGCATAAAGTGAAGAGTCTACTGAAATGGACAAGATCGAGTCAAATCTGCTCCAGATGCGCCGCATCTCACTCATGATATGCGCCGCATCACTATCAAGATCTCACCAGATACGATCCAAGATACAAGAGGACATGCGCCGCATCCAAAGATGAAGATACGCCGCATCTACTGGCGGTGTACGAATATTCCTGAATATTATAATCTTGGACCCCACGCGAAGTTAAGTACATGCGCCGCATCTACTTACTAGATGCGCCGCATCTCACCCTCAGACGGAAACTATAAATACCCCAAGACCAGACGAATTTCGTACGCCATAATTTAGAACCGAAGACCGAAGGCCAGAAACCAAGGATGAATTCAGTCGGATAGCAAGCACAAGACACACCCAAATCAAAGATACAAGAGCTGTAAGAAGGTGCTGCATATGTTTAATTCATTAAGTAGTTTTGTTTTATTGTGTTAGTAAACTTTAATTCATCAAGATTGGTGGCTTGTGTAACGTGACAACAGAAAGGTTGCACTCCCTTAAAACTACTTTCTCATTAATTAAAGTTTATATGTTGATGTCATTGGTGACTTTTATTAGTGCATTGATAACCTCTGTGGCTAGCTGAGCGTTGATCGGGTCGCCATGCCTCTGCCCTCGCCTGTTTATTAGATGCCTATGTATTCTATGGTCTGTAGAAAAGTAGGAGAAAGATAAACGGGATAGTCATAAGTAATCATTAAGGGTTTACTCGCCGATAAGATTAGAACCAACGAGAAAGGACTTAATCTCGGTGCGTTGCATCGAACTATATACTTCATATAACACTAGCAATAAAACAAGTGACAAACTACTTATCATAAGGACAACCCTCTTATTGTCTCGAGTATTTATCTGTGTACGTGTGTGCTACTTGCTGATTCGTGCCTATTGGTTTAGTTTATTATTTAATTGCAACCAAATCGTGCCAGTCTCTCAGGCTGAACCCCCTTGCGTTAGATTAGATTGTATAGCTAACTTAATATATTAAAATACTGATTAGAATAACTAGATAATACGTTCCACTCTTAGTGATCGACACTCTACTTACCATTATATTCATACTGACCGGGTACACTGCTCGTTAGGTGTGTGTGTTATTGATAAGTAGGCTAAATATAAATTTAAAACTTGAGTAGGCATTAAAACTGCTAAACCGCAACGACACACGCAGCACATCAAGTTTTTGGCGCCGTTGCCGGGGAGTGAATTGTTATTATCTGTTAATTTGATTAGTATTTTAATTAGGTTTTTATTTTTTTTTTCTAACCGCTAATTTTGTTGTGTATTAGATTAATTTGCATTCATTGTAATATTTTGCATATTTTCTGTTTTTGTGTGTTATTTGTTTGCTTTTATTTGTGTTTATTTTCGAGTGTTTTAATTTGTTTTTAATTTTTCGTATTTTTTTGTGTGTTCTGCTATCGTTGTACTGAGCTAAATCGAATGATACGGCACATCTGATTTCTCAGATACGGCGTATTGCGTTCAATTTTTTTTATAAAATACAACGCGTTTAATTAATTCGATACGACGCATCTTTTCCCCAAGATACGGCGTATCTGTTTTTAATAAGAAAATTTTTCTAAGCGATAAAGTGATACGACGCATCTTTTCCCCAAGATACGGCGTATCTGTTTTTGATAAAATTTTTTCTAAACGTTGACGCCATACGACGCATCTGCTTTAGCAGATACGGCGTATCTATTATTTTAATTAAAAACAGTTTTCGGATTATTAAACAGATACGGCGTATCGATTTTTATCGATACGGCGCATCTTCTGAATCAAAAATCTTATATTTTGAAACGTAACGAAAATACGGCGCATTAACTTTTGTTAATACGACGCATTTAATTTTAATAAGTATATCGATTTTTGATAATTAAAACAGATACGGCGCATTCGAATTTCAAAGCGGCGTATCTATTTTCTGAATAAAGACTGATTTAATTTTAACGATTATAAGATACGGCGTATCCAACTTTTTGGATACGGCGCATCGTCTGCAGACATCAGTAACTTTAGATTTTCGTATTCCGTTTTCGTTGTTAATTTTCTGATATATTACTTTCTCGAGCATACCCTACTGATAGTTTTGTGTTGATTTCAGGAAGTGCATGACCAGGAGTTCCATGAAGAACTTGATTCAACCTTTCGAAGATCCTGAACGAGTCTTTCATTCGCTTAAAAGGCTTTTCAACACAAGAAGCTTTGATCTTTCAAGTTCACTCGAGCTTGATTACTTTTCTGAAGAAAAAGAGGAAGTTGAAACAGAAACAATGGGCGAAAACACTACTATGGAGGAATACATGAACAGTACCCGTGCTGATTACACTTCAGGAGTTGCTAGACCAAAGTTTGATGATAAGTCAAAATTCGAGTTGAAGGGTCAGTTTCTCAAAGAGCTCAGAGAGAATGCTTTCAGTGGGACGGAACATGAGGATGCTGATGAGCATGTTGAAAAGGTCCTGGAGATTGCAGATTTGTTTACTTCAGAAGGAGTCACTAACGATCAACTCATGCTTAGAATCTTTCCAATCTCACTAAAAGGAGCTGCTAACAAATGGCTAAGAAATGAACCTGCTAGTTCAATCACTACATGGGAGGATTTGAAGAGCAAATTCCTGAAGAGATATTGTCCACCTGCTAAGACTGCTAAAAAGATGGAGGCTATCAACAGTTTCAAGCAAGAGCCTGATGAAACTCTTTATCAAGCTTGGGAACGATTTAAAGATTTATTGATAAAATGTCCTCAACACTATCTAACCCCTATGCAGGAGATAATATTGTTTTATCAAGGATTGGACGTGCCTACTAGACAGATTTTGGATGCTAAGGGAGCTGTACCTCAAATGAGTGCAGCTAATGCTAGGAAAGCGATCCAAGAAGCTGCTGATCATTCTCAGAAATGGCACGATGGGACCTCTACTAGATCTAAGAGCAGCACTAATTTTGACGGGATTGCTGCTATTCAGGCTCAATTGGATAAAATTAGTAGAGAGATGAAGAAGCGTGATGAGAGAGTGTATGCTGCCCAAGTTGGATGTGAAAAGTGCGAGGGACCTCACTACACTAAGGATTGCCCGAATAAGAATGAAAGTGAGACGTTTGAAGAAGCATATTACACCCAATTTGGACAACCATTCCGACCTGCGGGAAGATTTAGGGAAGCCACCCCGGGATTCTATCAAAAGAACAACTTTAATCCCGCTTATCAAGAGAGGAGGCAGACTTTAGATGACACTCTAAAGAAAATTACGGCCGATGCTGCTAAAAGACATGAAGAGAATACTGCTATGATCAAAGAAATCCCAGCTTCAACAGACACCACTACAAGAAATCAAGGAGCTTCGATCAAAGCATTGGAACAACAAATTGGTCAAATGAGCAAAGTTCTTCAAGAAAGGGGATATGGAAGTTTACCTAGCTCAACCGAAACCAACCCAAGAGATCATGTCAAGGCCATAAGCACCACTGAAGAAGTCACTCCTTACTTGCCTAGAAGATCGATGAATGGTAATGATGGTGCAAGACCCGAATTTTTCTTTAATTCTTCAATCAGTTTAAGGAGATTACTCAAAGAAAAGACAAAGATTGAAGAAGAGATCAAGGCTACAATGAAAGAAGGGAGCTCTGCAACTGATTTAAATGCCTTGCCTAATAAAGAAAAAGACCCAGGAAGTTTTACTCTCCCTTGTTCAATTAATAATATATCTTTCAATAATGTGTTAGCTGACTTAGGAGCTAGTGTTAGTGTTATGCCTCTTAAAACATTCGCTACCCTAGGACTAGGTAAATTAACACCAACTAAATTACTTATTGAATTGGCTGATAAAACGGTAAAACGACCTGAAGGGATTGCTAATAATGTGCTAGTTAAGATTGAGGAGTTTATTTTCCCTGTAGACTTTGTTATATTAGATATGCCCGAGGATGTTAAGGTTCCTTTAATCCTTGGAAGACCTTTCTTGTCTACTGCCCATGCTAAGATTGATGTGTTTAAAAGAAAAATCTCGTTAAGAGTAGGGAATAATAAACTAGTCTATAAATGCCAAGATCCTGTTAAAAGCATAATTAGAGGAGTCTATGTGCTAGGATTAAGAGAGCGTATGGACCTCGATCTTGAAGCTAGACTTATGGGGGAAACATTGATTCAAAACAACTCAACTAATCCTAATCATGAGAACTTTGAAGAATTTATTGACCTTAATGTACCTACCGAACTTAGACGCGATGTTGTCAATGATTCTGATGATGAGTGGTATGATTGTGTAGTAATTAATAAACGTAGGAGAATAGTTGAGAAAACGAATTTGAATAATGTGTTTATTGAACTACCACCCCACCTTGCTTATTTATGCTTATATGATAATAAGAATTTCCCGTCTATCATTTTGTCATCTCTGCCCGAAAGGGACAGGACTTTGTTTATACAGATATTAAAGAAGAACGGCGTGGAAATTAAGGACGAGCAAGGAGTGTTCAATATTACTGAATTGGCGACGAGGGAGCGCGACGTTTCCGACTCCTTCAATGATCGATAATAAAGAGCTGAACGTGAGTCTAACTTGAAGACTCTGGAATAAAGACAAGTGCTCACCGGGAGACAACCCGGATTTATCTTTTAATTATTCTGTTTATGTGTCAAGTCAGTCAGGCCGCTGAGGATACGGCGCATCTCAATCCCGAGATGCGACGCATCTCCTGCAATGGTCATATCTTTATTTTTCTGCATTTTTTATTTTTCGAATTTAAAACTTTTTATCAGTTTATTTTTAATGCGGCGCATCCCTGGTTAAGGATGCGGCGCATCTTTTATTCTGATCCGTATTTATTCCAGGCTCGATACGGCGTATCTTTTTCCATAAGATACGGCGCATCGACTGACCTGACGATTTTCATTTTTAATTTTTATGTTTTATTTTTTCCTAACTACTAATGTATTATGCAAGTTGAACCTTTCTTACCTTAGGTGTGTTTTGAAGCCTTGGTGGTATTATAGATTCCTGCATTTCCTGTGGATACATGATTATGAAGCTTAAACGTTCTAATCCACAAGGAAGATGAGTTTTGCTCTAATACTAATGGAGGATCATACCGAGCAAATCTCAGGGGAGTTTTTCTGTTCTAATTCTTTTATTTTCCAGTTTTTAACCTTTACAAACAACGAGGACGTTGTTTAACTTAAGTGGGGGGATTGGAGAATTAGAACACTTAACATTTACTTGTCCTTAAACTTTTCAAAATATGCTTAAAATGTGCTTAATATATCAAAATTTAAAAATTTTTAGCATGTTTTTGTTTAAAGTCTAAGTTGCATAGCTGCACACATGACGTTATTTTCAAAAATTGTGATTTTTCAAAAATCACAAATCTATGAGTGTGCCGGTGACTTGTAAACTTTAGAACTTGGCTTGTATACTATTCGAGACCACCATAATAAGTATTATTTATATAATTGGAATGACTTGTCTAAATTGGTAAATTTCTAGGATTACACCCAAATAGCCTATTATATGTTATGTGTTATTAGCTAACTACACTGGTTAGTTAACCCCCGTATAAACCCTTTTGTTACTCTCACTTTTAGAGTAAGATACCCCTAGAAAAACACTCAGAGCCATTCCTTTCGTTTCTTACACCTATGTTTAAAATGTTTCGTTACACCCTTACACCTTAGCCTACCCTGTAGATTAGAATCCGTGGTTGGTTAATTGCTATAGGCAAAGTGTGTTTCCTTACATTACCTGTGTTCGCGTGCGTAATTCATTATCTATGGTTAGGTCGGGAAATTGCACAATGCAATTGGAGTGAAAGTAAATATTGTATATTTTTGAGTTTATTTTTCGTGTGTTTACTACTTTCACTATTACCGTTATTTCTGAAGTTATGAAAAGTATGGAAAAATTATCCAGAATTATCATTATAGTGATGTGGTGAAATTTTACACATCTATGTTTTTGTGTCAAAAAAAAAAAAATGAGAAAAAATGAGAAAAGAAAAAGAAGAGTTGGATGTTTGTTTTTAAACCAACGATGTAAAGTTATGTAAGTGGTCGATATCACCACTAGTTGTTATATATTTATGGATTGAATGGGAGTTGGCAGTTATGGGAACGTCAACTAAGGTTTATTCTTTGATTAAGATCTTGTTGAGTATAATTCGTGTCTACCTAAAGCGTGTGTTTCAAGTGTTAAAGCGTGAGTTATTCAATGATATGAGTCTTATTCATGGGATGGTTGGGATAGTGATTAACCACACTTAGGATTTTAATTTATTTGTTTTGTTTATTTTTTTATTTTACACCAATTTATATCCCAAATATTATCCATGCCCTGTATTATTCTTTATCCAACCAAACCTTTGATTTATTGAGATTAGGGATTTGAGCAATCTTAAGTATCGTAGTCGTGGATTCGGCCATGTATTTATGATTTTGTCGCCCTTTTTGATATATTATTATTGGTGAAGTTTGGACCTATCTTTAGCCTATTCGAGTTAAGGATTTGAGCAATTGCAAGTATCGTGTTCGTGGATTCGATCATGTATTTGTGATTTTGTCGCCTTTTCTGGAATTTGAGATCGATAGAGATTAAGAATAATTAACCCTTAAGCCTAAAAACCCTTTTTACCGCTTTAGACTTGTTATTCCTTAGCTTTAGTGGTGGAGATGTGTATGCTTGCCAAGCTTATGATAGAATATTCGTCACGACTGGACAGTTAAACGATTAGATTTGCTTTTATCATAATATTTTATTTTACTTCTAATTAGTTAAGTGTTTAGTTGTGTGATTATGACAAAAACGAATACATGCTTAAATATAAAAAAATAAATCCTAACATCTTTAGGATACATTTTCATAAGTTTTAATCTAAGGTTTACTTGGGGACAAGTAAAGTTCAAGTGGGGGGATATTTGATGAACTCAAATAAGTACATTTTATTACTATCATTTATCCTATTAATTTGACTTGTTTTACTATATTATGTATGAGGATTGATACTTAATCGTTTACTTTTGTAATTCTCAGTTGAAAACAAGCATTTGGTGAAACTTGGCGATTTTGGACTAATTATGGAGCAAAACATGCATAAAGTGAAGAGTCTACTGAAATGGACAAGATCGAGTCAAATCTGCTCCAGATGCGCCGCATCTCACTCATGATATGCGCCGCATCACTATCAAGATCTCACCAGATATGATCCAAGATACAAGAGGACATGCGCCGCATCCAAAGATGAAGATACGCCGCATCTACTGGCGGTGTACGAATATTCCTGAATATTATAATCTTGAACCCCACGCGAAGTTAAGTACATGCGTCGCATCTACTTACTAGATGCGCCGCATCTCACCCTCAGACGGAAACTATAAATACCCCAAGACCAGACGAATTTCGTACGCCATAATTTAGAACCGAAGACCGAAGGCCAGAAACCAAGGACGAATTCAGTCGGATAGCAAGCACAAGACACACCCAAATCAAAGATACAAGAGCTGTAAGAAGGTGCTGCATATGTTTAATTCATTAAGTAGTTTTGTTTTATTGTGTTAGTAAACTTTAATTCATCAAGATTGGTGGCTTGTGTAACGTGACAACAGAAAGGTTGCACTCCCTTAAAACTACTTTCTCATTAATTAAAGTTTATATGTTGATGTCATTGGTGACTTTTATTAGTGCATTGATAACCTCTGTGGCTAGCTGAGCGTTGATCGGGTCGCCATGCCTCTGCCCTCGCCTGTTTATTAGATGCCTATGTATTCTATGGTCTGTAGAAAAGTAGGAGAAAGATAAACGGGATAGTCATAAGTAATCATTAAGGGTTTACTCGCCGATAAGATTAGAACCAACGAGAAAGGACTTAATCTCGGTGCGTTGCATCGAACTATACACTTCATATAACACTAGCAATAAAACAAGTGACAAACTACTTATCATAAGGACAGCCCTCTTATTGTCTCGAGTATTTATCTGTGTACGTGTGTGCTACTTGCTGATTCGTGCCTATTGGTTTAGTTTATTATTTAATTGCAACCAAATCGTGCCAGTCTCTCAGGCTGAACCCCCTTGCGTTAGATTAGATTGTATAGCTAACTTAATATATTAAAATACTGATTAGAATAACTAGATAATACGTTCCACTCTTAGTGATCGACACTCTACTTACCATTATATTCATACTGACCGGGTACACTGCTCGTTAGGTGTGTGTGTTATTGATAAGTCGGCTAAATATAAATTTAAAACTTGAGTAGGCATTAAAACTGCTAAACCGCAACGACACACGCAGCACATCAAGCTTAAAAAGGTCTAACTTGACACCTTATGACCTCTGGAATTGATGAAATGTGTTTACATGGTCTATTGCTTTGAAAAACTTCATAACAGTCTATTTAAGGATTGTTTGGATCTAGTAGTGAATCTGTGTTAGAGGTTGTTTATGGCATTGTTCTTGTTTGATTGTATGCTGAACATGACTTATAGACTCAGTAAAACATTCACCAAGGAGTTTAACATGAGAGAAAGTGAAAATGACATTTGACTGCCTCCTTATGAGAACTGTGAGGTGGCTAGATCAAATAATCCTGCATAAGTGTTTAAATGTTGTTAATATTTGTTAATTTCATGTTCTTGTATCATAATATAACATAATCAGTCATTAGATTAGGTTTAAAATTCATTTTAGTCAAACTTATGTGTTCTTAGTAAAAGTCAAATTTTCAATTTTCAGTTTTAGAATAAAATTCATAATTTCAGTGTGCCTTTGTTATTCAGTTTTATGTTTAATGCTTTTAGGATTTTATAGTTTTGCTGCTTGTCTTCATCACTGTATTTTTGCTTAAATTTAGTTTTCATGTTTATATGCTTTTTCATGTGCTTATTTGTGCTTGTTTTTGCCCTGCACCACTGCTTAGGCAGTCCTATTGCATCACCCTTATGATTTGCCCTTAGCTGGTGTGCTTGGCTTCTTTGTGTTGTTTTTGTAGTTTGTATGTTATGTTCATTCTCATCTTTTCAGTTTTTAGCTTTTAGAATAGCTTAATCACCCCTTATTTTGTTCCAACCCAAACTCCCTAACTGAAGCAATCAGTTAGGTTGAGTTTTGTTACTAAGCTCTTAAACAGCCTCCCCATTGAGCTTGAGCTTGTGGATTTTGGTTTCTTTTGAAGCCAATCTAACCACACTCAAAAGCTAAGTGAGGTTGAGCATTTATGAGATCATTTGATAAGTCAAAATGAGCTTGTGGTTTGCCCATTCTCAACAGTTCAAACCCTTGAACTTACACCATTACCCATAAGCTCTTATAAGCTCATTAGTGGTCATAAGCTTGAGTGACTTAGTTCCCTGAGGAGCTTATCCACCTAAGTATAAGATCTTGCATTTAAATTTCATGTTGCAGCCCATTCACTAGGGCTGCAACTAGCTTTTAGACTTGTCCAATTTTCTTAACTCTGCTGGCCTATCAGCAGAGTCCTAGCACTTTCATAAGCCAATAAAAAGCTCATTACTTGGACATTGCTGGTGAAATTAGCTTCTTTTAGGAGCTTATCAACTAGTCAACAAGTCCCAGTGTTTAAATCTCATGCCCTAGCTTATTTGCTAGGGCTGCTAAGAGCTTTTAGTTTGTCCCACCTTATCAGTGTATACTGATGATCAGGGGAAATAAGCCATTTTCAAAAGCCTCTAACAAGCTCATCTGTGGACCCCACAGCTTAAGCTTGGGCTTTTTGGAAAGCTTACCAAGCCAACTTGCAACTCCAACTTTCATTTTGCTTTTTGGAGCTTAACCCGTCAGCTTAAAATGCATTCCAAATAAGTTGCAGCCCTTGGTTTTGACTGTGTGTACCTGAGAAGTGCTTATTAGCTTATTAGAGCTTATTGAGTGATTCTCAGCACACATTCTTGTTCATACATGTCCATAATACTTGTATACACCTTATTTTCCACTTTGTTTCCTTTGTAAAGCTTTTTCAAGCTTATTTCAAGCTTATGTCTTCACTGTGAGCTCAATGCCCAACTGAATAAGCCATAAGTCTTGAAACTGCTTATTTCTTAGTTTTTTAAGTTTCATTTTCTTTAAACTTGTTTATATTACTTGTTTACATATTAGTTTGTCCTTTGTTTCATGTATATAGCTTATTTCAAGCTTATTCCTAGCTTAAAACCCAAACAGTCAAGCATATGCTCAACTGTGTGGTCTTATAAGCTCATGGAGTGCTTATTTCTTATTTTGTAAAGTTCCATCTTCTTTAAACTTGTATAATATCAGTATACTAATAATCCAGAAATAAGAAAAACCAAAAAGAACCAATAAGTGATAGCTTCTATTTAGAAGCTTAATTTTTGGCTTATAAGTAACTGTTAAGCTAATAAGCTCTTACAGAGCTTATTGCTAAGTTTTGAAAAATCCATCTTTATAAAAGTTGCTTATAATTAGCTGTTTTTAAGTTTTGTAAAAAGAAAAATAAAAAAATAAAATAATTGCAAAAATGTGGGGTGTGGGATTCGAACCTGAGACCTCTCGCTAGTAACATGCATAACACACACACCCCCTTCCAACTGCTCTGGGGCACCAGTTCCGTTATAACTTGCAACCCATTTCTATTTAACACAGTTTTCAGTTTTTAACTTATTTTTCATTTCCAGCTTATTATAGCTTATCCGAATAAGCTGTTTTGTCATTATTATTTTTATTAAATCAGTAATGTTGTAAAGTAATTAAATAAACAATTTCAGATTTTTTAGAATACGTTTAGTATTTATTTTGTATTTTTATTTGTAAATTAGTAAATAAATCATAATAAATTAAATAATTGTCTAAAAAATATAAATCTTTTTTCTAAAATTTTCTTTTGTCAAATAGAACCTGTAAAAAATATAATTGTACCCATAGTGTTAATATTTCAATAAATTCACGTTTTAACTTGCGCACTTACGTTAGTTTTAATTAATTCGCACGTTTTTAAGTTTTTCTTATTATTATAATAATAACTTTGTAAATATAGTTATTTATTTTACTTTCTTTTAATTTGCATTTAAGCCGTTAAGGCATGCAAATTCCCTCTTTGGGAATGTTTGTTTTATTTCGTTTTGTACGTTTACGTTTAATTTAATTTAAACGTACGTTTGTAAATCTTTCGCGTTTTTAGGTTTCTAATTGTACGTTTTTAACAATATAGCTGTGACAGAGCTATTACTATTCACATTCCAGTGTTAGTCAGTCAGATTCCCATGTTTTTATATATTCAATATCATTTCAAACACACACATTCGTTGTATTACATTTTACACACCTCGTTGGGACATAACGACCCGGGGATATATTTCTATACTCCCTTGGATTTAAATTTCATTTTTCTCCCTTACATTTCGACTTTAGTTGACCAATATCCTTGGTTGAAAATAGTTGACTGTTTGGGAGAAATCAAATTTTGTGGTGTTTGATGAATTTTCCTAATGAAATGGTTTTATTAGTTAACAAAGGATATAAGATATTTAGGTTAACTTTTCCAAATTCTTTATAACTTTCTTGATTTATGAGACAAACACCAAAAATATAAACTATCTACTTATATAGTATGAAAACCAATCTTAGTTTTGTTTAATGAATCATCTCCTTAAACCCCTTAGTCGATACTTTATAATCAAGTTATACAAATTGCTAAATATCTTATATTCCATGTTAACTAATGGATTCTCCCCATAAGAAAATTCCCATTAGTGACGAAAATTATATGGTCAATAACAGTGAAAGACTGGTCACTCAGAGCGACTAGTGGGATCGTTTAAAGTTTTCGAATAATTATATTAATGACATATACTAAGTTACTCGTTTAGGATCGACACACTTGGTAAAAATCATTTATCTTTGATCGACTTGTTGAGACTTGTTGAGGCTTGCTACAAGAAAGGAAGTGAAAATGTAGCTGCAGATGCTTTATTAAGAGTCAACACTGGTGCTGAATTGTGTTCATTGGTTCTATCTACTATTTCAAGTTCTTTGTTACAGCAAATCCAAGACAGCTGGACTGGTGATACAGATGTGCAGACTGTTATAACCAAGTTACAAAGTGACCCAAATGCAGTGCCAAAGTACACTTGGGCAGATGGCCAATTAAGAAGGAAAGGAAGATTAGTGGTTGGTAATAATGTGATGCTACAACAAAAGATTGTGGCTTATTTCCATCAAGGGCCCTTGGGTAAGCACTCTGGTGTTCATGTGACTGCCAAGAAGTTGTCAGCTGTATTTTATTGGAATGGGCTAAGGTAAATGGTCAAAAAATTTGTAAAGGAGTGTGATATCTGTCAAAGATACAAGCCTGAATTAACTGCTTATCCAGGTCTCATTCATCCTTTGCTAATTCTTACTCAGATTTGGAGTGAAATTTCTATGGATTTCATTGAAAGCTTACCAAAATCACATGGCAAATCTGTGATCATGGTTGTGGTAGACAGATTGAGCAAATATGCCCACTTTACGGCATTGCAACACCCCTTCACAGCCAGTGATGTGGCTAAGGTCTTCTTGGATAACATCTATAAACTACATGGGTTGCCAAAAGTGATAGTCAGTGATAGAGACAAAGTGTTCATCAGTCACTTTTGGCAATCACTATTCAAGATGCTCAAGGTTGAATTACACTTATCCACATCCTATCAACCACAAAATGATAGGCAAACATAGGTAGTGAACAGGTGTCTAGGCTGTTACTTGAGGTGTATGGTTGGGGAAACACCAAAGGAATGGGTAGATTGGTTACCCTAAGCTGAGTTCTGGTATAACACCAACTGGCATTCTGCAACAAAGGTTACCCCATTTGAAGTGGTATATGGTCAAGCCCCACCAATCCATTTACCTTATGTAAATGGAGATAGTGCAGTAGAGGCTGTGGACAGGACATTGCAGGTAAGGGAAAAGACAATTGAAATGCTGCAGTTTCATTTGAAAAGAGCACAAGACATGATGCAAAACATGGCCAATAAAAAGAGGACTGATAGGAAATTTGAAGTTGGAGCATGGGTATATGTTAAATTGCAGCCCTATAGGCAGGTCTCAGCTAGGCAAGGAGCTTATCACAAACAAGCTGCAAAGTTTTATGGGCCATTCCAGGTGGTGCAGAGAATTGGTGAAGTAGCCTATAAGCTGCAATTGCTTATTGACAGTCTTATACACCCAGTTTTTCATGTGTCACAGCTCAAGAAATGTCACAGTCAAACAGCAGTGGCAGGGAATTTGCCTCTTTGTGAGCCCAATGGCAATATGAATGTGGAACCAGTTGCTGTGTTAGAAAGGAGATTGGGCAAGGTTGGTGACAAGGCAGTGATGTTTGTGTTAGTCCAATGGGCAAATAATTCAAAAGAAGATGCTACCTGGGAAGTCTACCATGAGTTTGTGGCCTGTTTTCCTCAGTTTGCTTGAACCTTGAGGACAAGGTTCTTAAGGGGGATGGATTGATACATGCTCAGCCTTGAAGTAAAATAGTCAAAGGACCAGTGTTGCACTTAGTCTGTAGTTAAGGGACTAAGTTGGTAGAATTTTAAATAAGTTTGAAAGGCAGTTAGCTTCTCAGCTCAACCCACCTTTCTTCCATAAATAGTAGTTTCATTTCATTTTCTCATTTTCATGTAATGTGTAATCAAAATTCTCTCTTCCTGTAACAAATTCACAATTTCATCTTTTAATATCAAAACATTTCGGATTTCTCTTCTTCCTTTGAAATCCCTAATTTTTGTGTTTGTTAAACTTCAATCCTGTGTGAATTCTGGTTTAGCATCTATCAAGCAATAATGGCATAAATAGAAGTTCAATTTATACCTTCATAGTGAAACATTATTTGAATAAAACGGAACTTAATATCTTGCTAG
The DNA here is from genome assembly GCA_021014915.2 of Artemisia tridentata subsp. tridentata. Lineage (NCBI taxonomy): Eukaryota > Viridiplantae > Streptophyta > Magnoliopsida > Asterales > Asteraceae > Artemisia > Artemisia tridentata. Next base: position 500,420,846 of record CP139509.1, read on the forward strand.
CGTTATTAATATATTAGCCACATATAGGACTTACAACATTATATCCGGAACGAATACATGGTTCCCATAGATGTTTTGGAAGGAACATGCCACGTATGTTCTTGTTTATATCAACTAACAAGAGATATGGAATGTATCAAACAAAAAACAAACATATCAACGATACAACCAAAAGAAACAATGAACCGATACTTCCCTAGCGAGCAATAATGGCATAAATCGTAGTGCGATCAAAACCTGCAACCAAAACGATAAATTTAGTAGCAGAAGCCAAACCATAGGCTAGGAGACTCATGACAACAACCATGATGGTGTTAGGGTGTGTTTGGAAAGGGAATTCATCATTCCCCTGAGACTTAATTGCTACAATAGCAAGTAAAACGGTGACCATAAATGAAAGTGCAGATGATGGCATCACTACAACATTTTCACCAATTGTTACACGTGGGTAACAGTTATTCAATACGTAGCCTAGACGTGTCACTAGACCACCACATATTTCTGCTAAATGAAATACATAGCATATGCATTGAAACGAAAAAACAAACAAGAAGAATCTGTGATGGTGTGTTTGAGTGGGTTGTTGCTCAACAATGGTAACCTTTACATTATCCGAGGAATGCATCATGTTTTGTTCTTTTTTTTCTTTGGTAGAGCAAAATGGTGGTGGATACGAGATTGAAACGTAGATGATATAGTTTTTCAAGCCAAGTGTTTTACTTGAATTTCTATTTATACGGGTAGCAAGCCTCTACAAATCGATCAAGGATAAATAACTTTTACCAAGTGTGTCGATCCTAAACGAGTAACTTGGTATATGTCATTAATATAATTATTCGGAAACTTTAAACGATATCACTAGTCCCTCTGAGTGACCAGTCTTTCAATGTTATTGACCATATATTTTTCGTCGGGAATTTTTTTATGGTGAGAATCCATCAATTAACTGTGGAAATGAATTGAGACATAACAACACTCATCATAGACACCATGTTAGCCGGACCATGTGATTGAAATGGAAGTTCATTATTCGCATGTGACTAGATTTTAACAAAATCAAGTCAAGGAGTATTAGCAAAGGTAAGCTAATTAATAAATACGTTACAGTAATCATCTTTTTAGGAAATTGATTTCTTTGTTAGGTACTGCTCAATGGTATGCAAATGCTCTTTACTTCGTTTAATAATAAAAATGTATTGTAGTTTTCAGAATAAGCCATTTGGAAGTTAATACGTACTGCACGACATAAATCTCAGTGATATTCCACCATAGTCGTCCCATAATAATTTATGTGCTCTTATATTTGTGATCACTTCTTTCCTTATTACAATATGATGGTATATATGTTACTAATGCAAGAAGCATCTGCGAATTAGACTTCTATAGAATGTATGGCAAATGTGATAGAAATTTCGGCTCGTAAAGCGATTCATGTTTATTATGCACATAATCAGAAGAATTTTTTATAGTACTAATATGGAATTATGACTTAAAACGTCATGCATAAATATTGGTACATCAAAGATGGGTTTGCTGACTGTTCTAGGTTAAGGCAGTAAAGACGCGATCAATAATCGTGATTTATGTTTTAGTGTTTAGCTCTGAAGCACAGCTACATCACTCAAATCATAATGTCCTCAAGTGACATAAAAACAGAGTCAAGAGTCAATATCCCAATAACCTTCAAGTCAAGTTGTAAGGCAAACAACCAAATCAAACATATGCTCATATATGACTCATATGAGTGATGATTTGCACACTCCACGAATAAAAGTAATGTAAGGGTAAAAATGTCAAAACACCATTTATTAGAGTGTGCAAATAAATTTGTGGAGTGTGCAAATCATCACTCCTCATATATAGCTTACTCAGAAAACTACAATACATTTTTATTATTAAACAAAGTAAAGAGCGTTTGCATACCATTGCGCAATACCTAACAATGAAATCAATTTCCTTAAAAGATGATTACTATAACGTGTTTATTAATTAGCTAAAGTGCTAAAATAAATCATTCAACTTAAATATAAAGCAAAAGAGGATATTTTCTATTATATATTTGTTCACTTGCCCATATAACAATTTATAGTCGATTACTTGGTGAAGAAGGTGGTGCAATAACGCCGCGACAACAACACTTACGTTTGTTAACACTCCTTGACTTGATTTTGTTAAAATCTAGTCACATGCGAATAATGAACTTCCATTTCAATCACATGGTCTGGCTAACTCGGTATCCATGACGAGTGTTGTCATGTCTGGATTCATTTCCATAGTTGAATTCGTAATTTCTAGCCATCACATTCCGGTCTATGTTTTACTTTTTGTTTAGTATACCTCAGACACTTAATACCAATGGATTATTAGTATTCCTGAGCCCTTTATTTTTTAACATATAATTGTTTGGTTAATACAAGTAAGATGCAAATGAAGTGTTTGATGAATTATCCTAATGAAATGGTTTTATTAGTTAACAAAGGATATAAGATATTTAGGTTAACTTTTCCAAATTCTTTATAACTTTCTTGATTTATGAGACAAACAGCAAAAATATAAACTATCTACTTATATAGTATGAAAACCAATCTTAGTTTTGTTTAATGAATCATCTCCTTAAACCCCTTAGTTGATACTTTATAATCAAGTTATACAAATTGCTAAATATCTTATATTCCATGTTAACTAATGGATTCTCCCCATAAGAAAATTCCCATTAGTGACGAAAAATATATGGTCAATAACAGTGAAAGACTGGTCACTCAGAGCGACTAGTGGGATCGTTTAAAGTTTCCGAATAATTATATTAATGACATATACTAAGTTACTCGTTTAGGATCGACACACTTGGTAAAAATCATTTATCTTTGATCGACTTGTTGAGACTTGTTGAGGCTTGCTACAAGAAAGGAAGTGAAAATGTAGCTGCAGATGCTTTATCAAGAGTCAACACTGGTGCTGAATTGTGTTCATTGGTTCTATCTACTATTTCAAGTTCTTTGTTACAGCAAATCCAAGACAGCTGGACTGGTGATACAGATGTGCAGACTGTTATAACCAAGTTACAAAGTGACCCAAATGCAGTGCCAAAGTACACTTGGGCAGATGGCCAATTAAGAAGGAAAGGAAGATTAGTGGTTGGTAATAATGTGATGCTACAACAACAGATTGTGGCTTATTTCCATCAAGGGCCCTTGGGTAGGCACTCTGGTGTTCATGTGACTGCCAAGAAGTTGTCAGCTGTATTTTATTGGAATGGGCTAAGGTAAATGGTCAAAAATTTTGTAAAGAAGTGTGATATCTGTCAAAGATACAAGCCTGAATTAACTGCTTATCCAGGTCTCATTCATCCTTTGCTAATTCCTACTCAGATTTGGAGTGAAATTTCTATGGATTTCATTGAAAGCTTACCAAAATCACATGGCAAATCTGTGATCATGGTTGTGGTAGACAGATTGAGCAAATATGCCCACTTTATGGCATTGCAACACCCCTTCACAGCCAGTGATGTGGCTAAGGTCTTCTTGGATAACATCTATAAACTACATGGGTTGCCAAAAGTGATAGTCAGTGATAGAGACAAAGTGTTCATCAGTCACTTTTGGCAATCACTATTCAAGATGCTCAAGGTTGAATTACACTTATCCACATCCTATCAACCACAAAATGATAGGCAAACATAGGTAGTGAACAGGTGTCTAGGCTGTTACTTGAGGTGTATGGTTGGGGAAACACCAAAGGAATGGGTAGATTGGTTACCCTAAGCTGAGTTCTGGTATAACACCAACTGGCATTCTGCAACAAAGGTTACCCTATTTGAAGTGGTATATGGTCAAGCCCCACCAATCCATTTACCTTATGTACATGGAGATAGTGCAGTAGAGGCTGTGGACAGGACATTGCAGGTAAGGGAAAAGACAATTGAAATGCTGCAGTTTCATTTGAAAAGAGCACAAGACATGATGCAAAACATGGCCAATAAAAAGAGGACTGATAGGAAATTTGAAGTTGGAGCATGGGTATATGTTAAATTGCAGCCCTATAGGCAGGTCTCAGCTAGGCAAGGAGCTTATCACAAACTAGCTGCAAAGTTTTATGGGCCATTCCAGGTGGTGCAGAGAATTGGTGAAGTAGCCTATAAGCTGCAATTGCTTATTGACAGTCTTATACACCCAGTTTTTCATGTGTCCCAGCTTAAGAAATGTCACAGTCAAACAGCAGTGGCAGGGAATTTGCCTCTTTGTGAGCCCAATGGCAATATGAATGTGGAACCAGTTGCTGTGTTAGAAAGGAGATTGGGCAAGGTTGGTGACAAGGCAGTGATGTTTGTGTTAGTCCAATGGGCAAATAATTCAAAAGAAGATGCTACCTGGGAAGTCTACCATGAGTTTGTGGCCCGTTTTCCTCAGTTTGCTTGAACCTTGAGGACAAGGTTCTTAAGGGGGATGGATTGATACATGCTCAGCCTTGAAGTAAAATAGTCAAAGGACCAGTGTTGCACTTAGTCTGTAGTTAAGGGACTAAGTTGGTAGAATTTTAAATAAGTTTGAAAGGCGGTTAGCTTCTCAGCTCAACCCACCTTTCTTCCATAAATAGTAGTTTCATTTCATTTTCTCATTTTCATGTAATGTGTAATCAGAATTCTCTCTTCCTGTAACAAATTCACAATTTCATCTTTTAATATCAAAACATTTCGGATTTCTCTTCTTCCTTTGAAATCCCTAATTTTTGTGTTTGTTAAACTTCAATTCTGTGTGAATTCTGGTTTAGCATCTATCAAGCAATAATGCCATAAATAGAAGTTCAATTTATACCTTCATAGTGAAACATTATTTGAATAAAACGGAACTTAATATCTTGCTAGCGTTATTAATATATTAGCCACATATAGGACTTACAACATTATATCCGGAACTAATACATGGTTCCCATAGATGTTTTGGAAGGAACATGCCACGTATGTTCTTGTTTATATCAACTAACAAGAGATATGGAATGTATCAAACAAAAAACAAACATATCAACGATACAACCAAAAGAAACAATGAACCGATACTTCCCAAGCGAGCAATAATGGCATAAATCGTAGTGCGATCAAAACCTGCAACCAAAACGATAAATTCAGTAGCAGAAGCCAAACCATAGGCTAGGAGACTCATGATGTTGATCCCAGTTGAGCTTCACGATCTTATTAATTACTTTAGATAAATCTAAGGTAATTGGTATAGAAACTGATCTTGAGTTGTATATCAAATATTATGCGGAAACTAATACTTGATCTTAAGAAGAATAAACACAAACGAATTATCAAACAACACTTCAATATATTAATACGATTGCTCTGAATAGCAATAGGGTTACAAGAAACCTTGAAGTGTAAACAATACGTATGCTAAGATAATCGATATCTAACCCTAACCCTAGAACCTCCTTTTATAGCGTAAGGAGTCCTAGTCGGTTTACAAGACTTCCTATACAAGAAAAATATTCATACGTATCTTTTCTATACTTATCCTTAACATACTATACATATCTAATAAGCAGCAGAGTAAATCTTCTAGCAGCAGAGTTACACTATGCCTATTATCCCAAACAGCAGAGTTATCAAAACAGCAGAGTTAATACACTAATCAGCAGAGTCACATAACTATCCAGCAGAGTTATGTTTCTCGAATCAGCAGCATTTTAGACCCAACAATCCTCCCCTAAACTTGATATTTTTCTTCAAAAATCATCAAGTTTCTTTCAAACCCAGCTAACCACCAGGAGGATGCTTCCAAACACTTTACTGTTTTGAAACCTTTGATTCCAGCAACTTTTTATATTTCTCAATTAGTTCAAATGCTTGATTATCTGCATCAAATGGTCTTTGTAATGTCAACTTACCAGGCTGCAACATTTGATACAGAATAGATGTACTGTTGTTGATGACATAATCCTTCTCCACAAGCATATACACAGTCACACCTATGCATGATAAGAGATGAACTCCACAAGATTGATATAAATACCATTTCTGAACTGTAGAGCTTAGTAACTTCTTCCATTCAATACTTCTCTCATCTGGTTCAAACATGTTCTTCAAGTAGTAATAATTTAGTCTCTCATACACTACCTCTGGTCTAGTATCTCCATACTTCATCTTGTATAAATTCCAGAGTTGAGTAATATCATCCCTATCCATGTAGTGCAGCATCTGAGAAAAACTAATATACCCCACACTTGAACCATTTGATCTCTTAATTATCCAGCATACTTGACTATCAGCTAAAACATCATGTGAATAAGAAATGATTGGATATTTTACTGATAAAGGAACTTCATTAAGTAACTCAGGCTCTTCTTGAGGTTCATGAACTGTGAGATCCATAACTCCTTTCATGTCATCTGCAGTCACTTCTTCATTCTCTGAATCACTATCTTCTTTCTCCTCTTTCTCAGAATCACTCATCACTACTGACTGAGTTCTTCTCTTCTTCCTACTCACCTGTTTTACTCTTCTTCTATATCTCTTTGTACCAGCAGAGGATTCAGTCATAACTTCAGCTTCAACAACAATTTCTTTCTCCTTTTCAACATCAGATACTATGGGCTTTGAAACACTTCCACTCCCAGATGCTTTCATATTTTCAGATCCCATAACTTCTGGATTTCTCTTCTTTTCAGAAACTTTTCTTGGATTAAGCTTAGCATAAATTTCATAAAATTCCTTTTCAATTAAGGCATCTGACTTTCCCTTAAATTCCTTCATCTGATAACCTCTTGCATTCTTCAAATAGTACTTCATGTCATTAACCAATGCTTTCCTTGAAGATGACTTAGGTTTGTAACCATGCTTCTATGCTTCTTTAATCCTCATAATCAACTCTTCCCACTTAGCCAATCCATTCTTTCTGAGTATAAACTCAACAAGCTCTTTTGTCTTTTCAGTTCCATCCAACTGCTCATCATTTGATATCAACCTAGCTTCACCTCTTACAATCATATCAGAATCAATGAAATACTGCAATTGTTCATCTAATTCTTCTTGATTAACTTCTTTAAATGTAGAGCTTTCCATAAGATCAAACTGATTTCTTTCTTCATCAGCTGCAACACTTCTTGCATATTCTTCATCCTGAGCAATCTGAGCTTGTTCATCAGCCAACTTTTTCTTCCTTTCAAGCTCTTCAGCAGATTCAGCAGCTTGTTGTTGTGATGGTGTTTGTTGTGATGGTGTGGGTGTTTTAGTTCCTTTGTTCATGTTCAGCAGTACTTGAGCTAAAGTCATCTGTTCATCATCTGAATCAGCAGAGTCCTTTACTCCTGTACTCTTCTCAGTATCATCAGCAGAAACCTTTAACCCATCAGCAGAGTGTTCTGCACCAGCAGAGTCAACCTTGTCTTCTGCACCAGCAGAGTCAACCTTGTCTTCTGCACCAGCAGAGTCAACCTTGTCACTCTCATCACCAACATTTTCAACAAAATCTTTAACAACCTCCCCTGAACCCATTACACCTTCCTGATCCTGATCATTCACTTGAGCCTCCTGATCATTCCTCCCCTGTTTGGAAGCATCCTCTTCCAAACTTGGTTTGGAACTCTTCTTTAGCCTCCCCTCAAGGTGTGTAACCCTTAGCTTAAGCCTTCTTATTTCAGCACCTTGAGTAGCCTTAACCATCTTTAACTCCTTTCGAAGACTAAGGACCTCCTTTGACAATTTTGTACAATTATCCGTCAATTCTTTCAATTGTTTCATGATATCCTCACAACTACGGTCTGTGTAACCTGACCCGAGAGGTTGATCATTGGAATTGGCATCATGTACTGGTGTTTTAACCGTCAAATCCTCAGTGGCATGTTCAATACTAGCATCAACACGTCGACCTGTGTGACCTGGTCCGAGAGGTGTATCATTTGCAATGTCAATATGTACATCAGTGTCCATCAATTCAATAGTTTCATCTCTGTCCTCATCACTTCGAGATGTATTACCTTCTCCGAGAGGTGAATCTTGGGACACAAACTCAGTCTCATCCCTAGGATGAACATCTGAGCCCTCCATAGAAGCCATTTGGCTGGGGTTACCACCAGTTGTGTCAGGTTCCTGAGAACCTTCTACAAATGATGTTGCCATGGTTGAGGTCTTAATTATGTTGACACTGTCCTGTTCAACTACTAAGTTAGAAACAGTAGTGCCAGCCTCTTCCATCATGATACCTCCAACACCTGTATCAGCCTCATCTGCTACCATACTGACATTCGCCTGAGGTTGCACAATGTCCTCTTGTGAAGTCCTAGGTGTTTGGGTATTTTGTGGTTCAGTGGAAGATGACTCATTTAAGCTTGTAGATGAGGATGTGTGATGGGAAGCTGTGGGTGTTCCAGCCTCTTCATCCTCATTTTCTACAGCCACTACATTCAAGATGTGCTCAGTTAGGGGAGTTATAGTGCCAGAAAAACCTTTCCCATTCTTCTTTAAAAATGCAAACATCTTGATTGCCATTCTACTACAGGGCTCAACATTTACATGCCTCAATGGTTCCCTTAGCTGTCTGTTTATAATAAGTTGTAGAAACCTTGGGTACAAGTAAAACTTCTTCTTAACAAACTTCTTCATCCCCTCAAATATCATAGCAGAAAAATCAAAGGGCTGCCCTGTAGCTAAACACACTAAAGCCATAGCTTGAGAAGCACTAAACTCACTCCATCCACCTACTTTGGGAAACAGGCAATGTTGAAGTGTATGTAGCAAAAACTTCCAATGTGGACAGAGACGACCTTTCAAAAATGTACCACCAACCTCAGGTCTCTCATATCCAATAGTCTCAAGCTCAGTCATAACAGTTTCTGAGGTAAGGGTAGGGGGTGTTGGTATGCCTGATAAGCGCAAACTTCTCTTAATTGTTGTTTCACTAACTACAATATTCTCCCCATCTACACTACCTATCAATCGTTCCTCACCATCTAGTACATCCAACTTAACAGTTGACCAAAATTGCTTCATATGAGATTTGTAAATGGTAGGATCAGCTGTTAGCGCATACCTTAACTTAGACGAACTCAGAAAATCCATAACCTCATGAAATCCATCAGCTGCAGTAACCTTACTGAGAAATGCTATCTGATTGTGTTCATCCAGAAACGTTCTTTGCGCTATTTGATTTGGGGGTTTTGAGTGAAATGATATGAATTGTTGTTCTCGGGTGAAGGTTGAATGGAAAATTGAGCAATTAAAATGTAATGAGATCAAATTGGTGAAAGATACCATTTTGATCTAATTAGGTTTAAGAACGCGCCAAAAGTTTCAGTTTGACCCTTCAACTTTCAAACTCATCAGCAGAGTTGCGATAGTGTTGACCAAAAGTCAACTTTCCCAATATCTTCAAAAACACCTCCATAAATACCATACCAACTCCACATTTAATTCCATAAATCCTTTAATCTCTAAATCAAATCCCCAATTCACAAACCCTAACTCAAAATCAACAAATCATGAGTTCTTCAAAAGCTCCAATAATCGACATTTCCTCAGATTCATCATCAGACGATTCAGAGGGATGGGCAAGCTACTTTCCTCAAGGTTATCTTGCAAGTTCATCGTCAGCACAACCAAAAGGAAAAGCGGTTGTTGAAGAGGAGTATTCCGACCCACTTCCATCAACACCATCCTCCTTTGAGGATTCTGATGATGATAAGAAAACAAAAATCGATCCTCCACAGCATCCTTTGACCGCTGAGCTGCAGAAACAAATGGAGAATGCCGCCGCTGCCTTTGCGAAGAGTGTCCACCTGCCTCATCCAAAGCCAAGTACGGTTGAGCAGAAACCTCCTGTTCCAAAGAAGAAGAAGCAGCAGAAGAAAGCAGCTCCCTCAACAAGCCAACAGCAGAGTCCACCACCACGACCAGTAGTACTTGCACTCCCCTGTCCAAGGGTGTTTGAAGCCATGGGCACTAGGGGACCTCGTAGTAAGGTCATGCCTGACTTTGCTAGAATTTAGGTTGTGGATCTTTGTATGTTGTTGTCTTTTGATCTTTAGCATGTATGTATGGAAACACTATGATGTACTTATGCCTTGATTATCAATGAACTTCTCTTTTCATGCTTTACTTGATTGTGTATGTTTATGTATCTGCAAAAGGTTAGTAGCAAACAACAAACACAAGCAAGAATATTCCATAATAGCAGCAGAGTAGGCATAGCAATAAACAACTAAACAGCAGACTTTGACTAAAACACCAGATAATGACTAATCAACAGCACAAATCCTTACAAAAATTTACAAAAACATACAGAGATAAGATGGTTTAAGATTTAAAGATTGATCATACCAATACTAGCAACTAAAAATTGAAACCTACTTATGTCAAAACTTTTGGTAAGTAGATCAGCAACATTATTGTCAGTATGTATTTTAACCACTTGAATTAGCTTTTTCTCATAACAATCTCTAATAAAATGATGTCTTATCTCTATGTGTTTTGTTTTAGAATGAAAAACAGGATTTTTGATAATACACATTGTGCTGTTGTTGTCAATAAAAATTTTTGTGTTCATAAAATTGTACCCATAATCCAGCAATTGGTTCTGAATCCATAGCACTTGTCCACAGCAGCTAGAAGCAGCAACATACTCTGCTTCAGTTGTCGAATTAGCCACCACTGTTTGTTTCTTACATTGCCAAGAGATCAGTCTATGTCCAAGGTACTGACAGCCTCCAGTGGTTGATTTTCTATCCAAAGTAGCTCCAGCATAGTCACTATCTGAGTATGCTATCAAGTCAAATGGTGAATTATTAGGATACCAAAGACCCAATTTAGGTTGGCCCTTTAGGTACCTAAAAATTCTTTTGACTACTTCCAAGTGTGAAACTTTTGGGGACACTTGAAATCTAGCACAAGCACACACAGAAAACATGATATCTGGTCTTGAAGCAGTCAGATACATCAATGAACCAATCATTGATCTATACAAGTGTACATCAACCTCTACCCCTTCTTCATCCTTGAGCAAAGGCTTGTTTTTATCCATGGGTGTCTTTGCTGCCTTTACATCTTTGAAACCAAATTTCTTTAACATATCAGCCACATACTTGTCTTGGCTAATAAAAATCCCATCTGACTTCTGCTTAACTTGTAGTCCTAAAAAGAAAGTCAGTTCTCCCATAGAACTCATCTCAAACCTGCTGTGCATAAGCTTTTCAAATCCTTCACATAACACCTTATTTGTAGACCCAAAAATGATATCATCTACATAAACCTGAACAAGTAGGATATCCTTTTTGTCTTTCTTAATGAACAATGTTTTATCAATGGTTCCTCTGCAAAAACCATTGTGTAACAAATACTGTGATAAGGTGTCATACCAAGCTCTAGGAGCTTGATGTAATCCATACAGTGCTTTCTTCACCTTGTAGACCCTATTAGGATACTTAGGATCTTCAAACCCAGGTGGTTGCATCACATAAACCTCTTCAGGTATCTTTCCATACAAGAAAGCACTTTTCACATCCATTTGATACACAGGAAAATTCTTGTATGAGGCATATGCCAAGAAAAGTCGAATAGCCTCCAATCTTGCAACTGGGGCAAAGACCTCATCATAGTCTATCCCTTCTTCCTGAGTGTATCCCTGAGCCACCAATCTAGCCTTGTTTCTGATGACAATACCTCTTTCATCTCTTTTACATCTGAACACCCATTTTATACCAATTGCCCTTTTTCCATTTGGCAAATCAACTAATGTCCAGACCTCCTGAAGCTTGAACTGCAGCAACTCCTCTTGCATAGCTTCAACCCAACTTTCATCCTTCAAAGCCTTGTGAATGGTCTTGGGTTCTTCTTGAGATAAGAAACAGGCAAACATGCAATTCTGTAAATCCTTGTGGCTATTTCTCTTCTTAAGTGTTTGAGCAAACAATCCTTGATCAAGCAAATCACTCAACCCTTTTGATTTACTTCTAGTCTGAACAGCAGAGTGAACATCACCAATTATCTGCTCCTTTGGATGATTCCTGTGGATTCTGGTTGTTGGAGTGGGACTAACAGGTATATCAGTCTCCAAATTTGATAAATCACCTTCAGCACCAAAAACATCAACATCTTCATCATCAGTATCCACATATACTTCTTATAATTCAGGCATCTCATCAGCAGAATCATCATCAGAATCACTATTTCTACCAGTAGAGTCCATTGGCATAGCAGCAGAGTTACCAAACCTAACAGCAGAGTGTTTGGGCCTAACAGCAGAGTGTTTTGGCTTATCAGCAGAGTGTTTTGGCTTGGCAGCAGAGTTAAAAGAACTGCTGCTATGAATATTCCCATGTTGTCCATCAACTTCTGACTCTTTATTTCTTTCCTTATCATCATTCTTGACATCATAAGAAGGTTCATCAACACCTTCTACATTAACCTTTGGTACTTCCTTATGAATAGCAGCATCATCTGAACTTTTTCCCTCTTTAGGAGTGAAGTACTGATCAAACGTGCTCCTTTCAATCAAAATAAACTCCTCTGCAGTTTCATCCTTCTTTGCTTGTGTACCTGCATTGGGGTTAGTTTGTGTACCTGCAGACATGTTAGTAGTACCTGCAATAACTGGTTGATAATTCATACTCTTGGTTAAAGAATCAATATCAAACATCCACTTAGGACCTTTTCCATCAACATTAGGTGTGGTTTCTCTAATTCTAACATGCAAAATTTCCACCACATGCCCAGTTCTTTGATTGAAAACCCTAAAAGCCTTACTTTCAGTAGAGTATCCAACAAAGTAACCTATGTCTGCTTTCTCACTAAACTTGCCTAAGTGGTCAATGGTGTTTAAAATAGTGACAGGACACCCAAATGGTCTAAAGAAATCTATCAGTGGTTTCCTACCATGCAATAACTTATAAGGGGTCTTATTGTGAGGTTTAACTATCTTAGTTCTATTTTGCACATAACAAGCAGTGTTGACTGCTTCAGCCCAAAAGATAGTGGGTAACTTAGACTCTGACAACATAGTCCTAGCAGCCTCAATTAATGTTCTATTTCTCCTCTCAGCCACACCATTTTGCTGAGGAGTTCTAGCCACACTAAATTGTCTAGTTATCCCTTTTTCCTCACAGAACTGATTCATCACTTGATTCTTAAATTCAGTTCCATTGTCACATCTGATGATCTTAACCTTGTGATTAAATAGGTTTTCTATCCTTGTTATAAAAGCCTTAAGAATGTCAGCTGTCTCATTCTTAGTTGCTAAAAAGAATACCCAAGTAAACCTACTGAAATCATCAGTGACCACTAAGCCATACATCTTTTTATTCAAACTATTCACATAAGTAGGTCCAAATAAGTCCATGTGTAACATAAACAAAGGTTCAGTTATAGAATTCACCAATTTGGACTTACAAGATGCTCTATGTTGCTTTCCCATTTGGCAAGCAACACATACTTCAGGATTCTCAAAAACCTTTGAAGGTAATCCTCTGACCAAGTTCCCTTTCACCAACTTGTTGATAGCCTTGTAGTTCAGATGTCCAAGCCTTCTGTGCCAAAGTTTGGATTCATCAATAGTGGCTTTGGCAAATAGACAAGTTAAATCTCTTTTGGGAATAATGTTCTTTATGTCCACACTGTATATGTTGTCATTTCTAGGGACTTTAAGAAGTACCAATTTATCATCAGGTATCTTATAGTCGGGAGATAAGACAAGACATTCAGTGTCTGTAAAAAGAACAAAATTCTTTCTGTCACACATTTGTGAGACACTAAAAAGATTGAACTTTAAGCCATTCACCAAATACACTTTTTCAAAATCCAATTTTCCAGTTCTGATTATGCCTTTTCCAACAATCTTTCCTCCTTTAGGATCATTCCCAAAGGCAACATATCCACCATCCAAAGCTTCAAAATTCTCCAAATTGCTTTGGTCTCCCGTCATGTGTGAAGAGCATCCACTATCAAAAATGCATTTATCCTTTAGCTCCTTTTGTAGATTGCCCTGCACAAAAAGTAAGAGAATTAGTTTCTCTTTGGGACCCAAGCCATTACTGACTTGGATCTACCTTGTGCATCAAAGTAGTCAAATTTCTTCAACTGCATTGGTGCACTGCTGTGTCTGAGAACATGATCTAAAACTTTAACTTTTGGTTTCCAGACCCAGCAAGCTGAGGCTTTAACAGCATAAAAATGATTGCCCACAACAGTATCAGTAACAACTTTAGGCAAAACAGTAGAGTCTGCCTTAACAGCAGAGTTTGCCTTAACAGCAGAATCAACTATATCCTTCTTTATGGGCACTGTTGGTGCAATAGGAGAGATAACTCTAGAAGCACCATCTCTCATCAAAACTTCCCTAGGAACCATGTTTCTTTTGGGGTGAGGGTGAGTCTTTCTAGCAGAGTTTCTATGGTTCACCCTTGTGTACTGGTTCCAAGCTGGTTTCTTATAGCACTCATCTTGTAGATGTTCAAAACTACCACAACAATAACATGCCTTCTTAAGTAATTGAAAATCAGTACCTAATTTATGTGAAACTAGGTTGTTCCAATTTCTCTGATTTCCCCTAGGCAAGTTATTTGTTCTTTTAGGATATACTCTAGGTGTGTTTTCATACTTAGCCATCTTCCTAGAGATACCTTTACCAAACCTAGGCTTAACAAAATCAACCTTTTTAGCCCTAGGTACTTTTGATTCAACAACAGTAGGAGTTTCTTCCTTTTTGTTCTTAGAGGTTGAATCAGATTCTACTTCATCATCATCACTGTCAGACTCCCAATCTTCAATTAGGGTGGTTGTTCATACTTCTTTAACTCAACCTTAGGTGACTCTATTGCTTTTTCACTAGTTTCAACTACAGGTTTACTAGTTTCACCTACAGGTTTAGCCCCAGACTCAGATATGAAAGTTAGTGTCCTAGTGGGAGGGGCATTGGCACTAAGTTTCAAAGGGTGAGCAACAGCATTATATCCTATACCATTAAAGTGTTTTCCTAATGGTTTACTGAGAATGTCAGTTGCAAATTGTTGTTTTTCTATCCTAACAACATGTTTTTCAGTCTCACTAATAGCTGAAACTCTAGCCTGTTCAGCCTCTTCTACTTTATCCATAAGAACCTTAATCTCATCATCTCTCTTGATAATTTCATTTTTCAGAATAGTGATCTGATCAAGGTATTCAATTTCAGCCTTTTTATAAAATTCTAGCTTCTCTTCTAAGTTCTTTAAACCATATGCATAACTAAGATTATCTAGCTTAAGTGTTTCATTTTCCATCTTAAGGTTTCCATTGCTAGACTTAAGAATCTCAATTGTATCAGAACATGATTTAAATGAACAAGTTGAATCATTTGATACCTCAGAGTCTGATCCAGAAGAAGAATAGGCCATGAGAGCAAAATGTTGTACTTCAGGTTCCTCCTCAGCTATCAATGCACAATTTGGACCATCCTCAGCATGATCACTCCAGTCATAATCACCTAACCCATCACATGATACCATAGCAGTAGTAGAATTTGGCTCGTCATCAGCAGACTTCTTGAAATTCTCATTGCTTCTTTTTGGTGCTTTGCATTCTCTTGCAAAGTGTCCCTTCTTTCTGCAGTTAAAACATTCAGCCTTTGACTTGTCAAATCCCACACTCTTGTTCCTTCTGAACTTCATCTCTTTACCAGTTCGCTTAAGAAACCTTCTTGCCCTCATTGTTAACATTGCAAACTGCCATTGCATATCAATCTCTTCAACATCATCAGGATCAAGTTCATCCAGATCTTGAGGCATGACTGAAGTACTTGTAGTAAGTTCAGCCAAGTAAGCACAAATTGCAGCATCACTGATAGTGTTGGTGTTAGCAGAGTCAGCAGCAGAGACATGTGAACCAACAGCAGGAGCAAAAGCACCAGCAGCAGAGTGCTATTCTTGATGTCTACCAGTAGTCTTGTTGCTTGAGGAAACAAAAGCAAGATTATTTGTGGTAGAGGATGAACTTGACAATCCTTTAACTTCAGATTCATACACCTTCAAGTTGTTATACAGATCATCCAATGTCATAGTATCAAAATCTTCCTTATGTCTCCAAACCACTGTATGAGTGTTCCATTCAGAAGATAGACTTCTCAGAAACTTTAGATTGACATCCTCTTGAGATGGCTCAATCTTTAAAAGAGCCATCTGACTTGATAGCTTATGAAGTCGATCATAAGTTCCCTCAATGTCCTCAGAACTTAAAGCAGTGAAAGTTTCAAACTGATGCTTCAGTAGATTCTTTCTTGATTTCTTTGTAGCTTCATTCCCACCAAATCGAAGTTCGATTGCTTCCCATAACGCCTTAGCAGACTCAATATGATTAAAGCTCAATTGATAATCATTAGGTATTCCCATCATGAGAATACTGTGAGCCTTAACCTCCAATCTTCTCTGTGCCTTCTCCTCACTTGTCTTGAGAGTCAAGACTGATCCAGTAGCAGTCTTGGTTTGCACAGTGTCGCCATGAATAATAACTTCCCAAAGTGAGTAATCAACCATTCTTATGTACTGTTGAATCCTCATCTTCCAGATCTCATACTCTCCAGTCTTGAGCATGGGAACCCTTGATGCAGTAACCATGTGTGTAGAGTCGGAGTCCATTGCTTACTGTGATGATTAGCAAATCTTGTATTCAGAAATTCTTCTTGGTACCAGTTTCTAGATCACAAGCTCTGATACCACTTGTTGATCCCAGTTGAGCTTTACGATCTTATTAATTACTTTAGATAAATCTAAGGTAATTGGTATAGAAACTGATCTTGAGTTGTATATCAAATATTATGCGGAAACTAATACTTGATCTTAAGAAGAATAAACACAAACGAATTATCAAACAACACTTCAATATATTAATACGATTGCTCTGAATAGCAATAGGGTTACAAGAAACCTTGAAGTGTAAACAATACGTATGCTAAGATGATCGATATCTAACCCTAACCCTAGAACCTCCTTTTATAGCGTAAGGAGTCCTAGTCGGTTTACAAGACTTTCTATACAAGAAAAATATTCATACGTATCTTTTCTATACTTATCCTTAACATACTATACATATCTAATAAGCAGCAGAGTAATTCTTCTAGCAGCAGAGTCTTCGTGAGCTAGCAACAGAGTTACACTATGCCTATTATCCCAAACAGCAGAGTTATCAAAACAGCAGAGTTAATACACTAATCAGCAGAGTCACATAACTATCCAGCAGAGTTATGTTTCTCGAATCAGCAGCATTTTAGACCCAAACCATAGGCTAGGAGACACATGACAGCAACCATGATGGTGTTAGGGTGTGTTTGGAAAGGAAATTCATCATTCCCCTGAGACTTAATTGCTACAATAGCAAGTAAAACGGTGACCATAAATGAAAGTGCAGATGATGGCATCACTACAACATTTTCACCAATTGTTACACGTGGGTAATAGTTATTCAATACGTAGCCTAAACGTGTCACTAGACCACCACATATTTCTGCTAAATGAAATACATAGCGTATGCATTGAAACGAAAAAACAAACAAGAAGAATCTGTGATGGTGTGTTTGTATGGGTTGTTGCTCAACAATGGTAACCTGTACATTATCCGAGGAATGCATCATGTTTTGTTCTTTTTTTTCTTTGGTAGAGCAAAATGGTGGTGGATACGAGATTGAAACGTAGATGATATAGTTTTTCAAGCCAAGTGTTTTACTTGAATTTCTATTTATACGGGTAGCAAGCCTCTACAAATCGATCAAGGATAAATAACTTTTACCAAGTGTGTCGATCCTAAACGAGTAACTTGGTATATATCATTAATATAATTATTCGGAAACTTTAAACGATATCACTAGTCCCTCTGAGTGACCAGTCTTTCAATGTTATTGACCATATATTTTTCGTCGGGAATTTTCTTATGGTGAGAATCCATCAATTAACTGTGGAAATGAATTGAGACATAACAACACTCATCATAGACACCATGTTAGCCGGACCATGTGATTGAAATGGAAGTTCATTATTCGTATGTGACTAGATTTTAACAAAATCAAGTCAAGGAGTATTAGCAAAGGTAAGCTAATTAATAAATACGTTACAGTAATCATCTTTTTAGGAAATTGATTTCTTTGTTAGGTACTGCTCAATGGTATGCAAATGCTCTTTACTTCGTTTAATAATAAAAATGTATTGTAGTTTTCAGAATAAGCCATTTGAAAGTTAATACGTACTGCACGACATAAATCTCAGTGATATTCCACCATAGTCGTCCCATAATAATTTATGTGCTCTTATATTTGTGATCACTTCTTTCCTTATTACAATATGATGGTATATATGTTACTAATGCAAGAAGCATCTGCGAATTAGACTTCTATAGAATGTATGGCAAATGTGATAGAAATTTCGGCTCGTAAAGCGATTCATGTTTATTATGCACATAATCAGAAGAATTTTTTATAGTACTAATATGGAATTATGACTTAAAACGTCATGCATAAATATTGGTACATCAAAGATGGGTTTGCTGACTGTTCTAGGTTAAGGCAGTAAAGACGCGATCAATAATCGTGATTTATGTTTTAGTGTTTAGCTCCGAAGCACAGCTACATCACTCAAATCATAATGTCCTCAAGTGACATAAAAACAGAGTCAAGAGTCAATATCCCAATAACCTTAAAGTCAAGTTGTAAGGCAAACAACCAAATCAAACATATGCTCATATATGACTCATATGAGTGATGATTTGCACACTCCACGAATAAAAGTAATGTAAGGGTAAAAATGTCAAAACACCATTTATTAGAGTGTGCAAATAAATTTGTGGAGCGTGCAAATCATCACTCCTCATATATAGCTTACTCAGAAAACTGATGACGTATAGTCCGTATTCGGGTCACGAACCCGACCCATACTCGAGTCCATCACGAATGGGCTCAAACCCATCACGAATGGGCTCAAACCCATCACCAATGGGTTATTGCGGTAACAGTTTGGGCTTACGCTGGCCCAAACCCGAAGCTATTTATGGTCTTGATAGGATATCTCTTATTTATGGGATATGTATCAAAACCGCCCTATGCGGGATACACTGAAGATTGGGAAACACGAAACCTACAAGGATTTCGTGTCTATATATAGAGGGCACCTCAGCCCTCACAAAGGTACGACTGACAAACCCTAACTCTTCAACTAAACCCTAAAATCGATTACTTACTGTGGAAAACTAGAAGGGGGGTTGAATAGTTTTACGTCTTTTTAATTTATGAAAACTTTTGTTTACTTTTAAAAAACTTCGATTCTATCTTATATGAATTCAACTCTTGATCAATATGAACATATATAAACAAATATAGATAAGTAATGCAAGTAATGTAAATGTAATGAAATAAGAGATAGAGTTAGAAAGATCAAACCACAACACGGGGATTTATAGTGGTTCGGCTACAAGGACACCTTCCTTGCCCTACTCTACTCCTCGAGTCACCTACTCGAGAGTTTTCTTCACTATGTCAACAAACTCCCTTATGGCGGAGAAACCTTACACAACTTTAGCTTACACCGGCTTAACGACACAAAGCTAGATGTCGAGTCCTAATCGTAGCTAGAACCAATCTCACAACTTATACACAACTTCTACACGACTTAATCACGACTTCTTCACGACTTCTTCACAACGGCTTCACGACTTCTTCACGACTTCTTCACAACTTCTTCACGACTTGTTCTTCACGACTACTTCTTTACAACTTCTTCACAACTACTTATTCATAACTACTTCACAACAAATTTACAACACAACTACGTAGTTACACTTAGATCTACTTATCACAACTACACAACACTTTACACAACAACACAATTGAATGAGGTAAGTAATAACACTTCTTCACTAGTTGAAGTAGAGTTCTTCTTTTGCACTTTTGGTGGTGGAAGCTTGGATCACTTAGAAACCAATGCTTAAGAAAATATGATCAAAGGATTTACAATGTTTAGAATGAATTTAGAACAGAAAGTTTTAGTGTGCAAAACGTGAGTAAAAGTCCAGGAGAAAACTGGTATTTATAGGAGAAAATTTGGACAGCTGGAAGTCTACTGGAGCGGGGCGGTCCCCATAAATAGGGGGCGGTCCCCTTAATAATTAAGGGGGCCGCCTAGTAAAATTAAGGGGGCCGCCCCTTCTGTCCGTTGGCCAATTTTGTCCTTTTGTGGGGAAGGTTTTTCTGGAACATTTTAACTGATTTTGGTTAAAAATTTGAATTCATATTTTTATAAAAGATTAAACATTTTTATTTAATGCCAAAAATGTTTTTCAAAAATATATAAAATGTTTTTGATGTTTTATAAAAAATCTAGTTATTGAGAAAATGTTCCTTTGATCATATAATGCATTAAGCATTAGTTCATTCATACCTTAAGTGATTTGAGTTGTAGAAATAGATATTTACAACTAAATACTTGTTTACGTCATAATTTTCCGATTAATGATTTTACATTTTGTGATTATCAAAACGTAGAGATATCGAAAAATATTAATAACGTGTTTAGGCATTATTTATATCAACAATCTCCCCCTTTTTGATGATTATAAAATCTAAACTCATTAAATCTAAAAATTAGTTTTTTAGACAAGTATTTAGTGAGTTTACATCTATTTCTCCCCCTTTTTGTAGAATCAAAAAGGTTAAGCCGACAAGTTTTAGTAACTAAATTTGTCGGGACGAAAACTCCCCCTTGATGTGTACTCCCCCTCGTTTGGGGGCACCAAGGAAACGAGCTATGGAACGCTTGCAAAAAAAAATTGTTAGAAGCACAAGTATATATAACAACAATAAGCAAGCATATAGAATCATTCATTCAATAAAGGTGTTGTGTATAAATACACAACCAAAAGATTACAACATGAAGCATGCAAGCATACAAATAAAAACTACTAATTTAAACTACATAATCATCTTAAAGGTACATGGTCTTCCATGGAGCTTGCTTGCAAGAAGGGTTTGAAAAAAAATATTTTTAAGCATTGCATATGCTTAATTGGGTGAAAATGGAGGTGGTGGTGGTGTAGTGGGTGAAGGAGGTGGAGGAGGTGGTGGTTGTGGGTTGGCAATCATGTGTTCAAGAGATGAAAACATGTAGTGTATCTCATCTCTAAGACCAAAGATTAAGGTCCGGTTATGGACGCAACAAAGACAATTATCACCATGGGCTTCATGCATTGCCCAAGGTATAGGAAAGAATGGTGGTGGGGTTGGTGATGGTGAAAAATGAGCATCAAGAGGTGTGATGGGTGATAGGGAAATGGCAAGTTGGGTGTATGAAGGTTCTTAAGTGGATGGTGGTGATGATGCTCTTGGTGATGATGTTAGGTGAGTGTGGATGTAGTCATTTATGGATGAGGTAGATGGAATGGAGGAAGATGAAGTTCCATGGGTGGATGGTGTTTTTGATGTTGCATTTGGTGCACTTGGGAATGAATTTTGAGGTGGTGGTGATGGAGTTTTGGTGTCATCTTGGGTTAGGTCAATGAAAGGTTGTTTTGGTGGTATGATAACAAGTCTTTGTTTCCTTGAAGGCTTAGAGATGGAGGATTTAGGTGATAGCATTGTGGATGACAATGGGTGTTTGATGAAGGTGATGGTTGATGAAGTGAAAGGTAATTGTAAGGAGGGTTTTTATATTGTGAAAATGTGGTTGATTTTGGCAAATTGTGGAGATATTGTGGTAATATTCCAAGTCCAGTTCGTGCATTAAGGGTAATGGTAGCTGGGGCTAGGTAAAAGTGGTCACAAGATGCAAAAGGAAACAGTAAATTTTACTGTCCAGATGGCCGGTCCCCTTAATTGTTGGGCGGCCCCCTTAAAAATTAAGGGGACCGCCTAAGGAATTAAGGGGGCCGCCCATCTGGTGAATTCCCAGGCGACCAAATTTGAAAAATTTCCAGAAAAAGGTTATTTTTAGGGTGTCTTTGCAGCAAGTTCCATTTGGATCATGTATATCAAGAATGATTAAATATTATCAATTGCATATTTAAAACAATATCATGAAACAATTATATTAGAAGCATAGTCACATAATTTCAAATAAACTAGTAGCTAGGTTCTAATAAGTTTATCAACTATCATAATAAAAGACATAGCAAGCAAGTGTCAAGATAATAGTACTACATATAAGTGTCTAATAAAATTCAATTAAACATTCATCAAATATGTTTATTTCTTCTTCTTCCCAAACAACTTTCCAAGTTACTTTCCTATGGACTTGAAGCCGCCTCGTACTTCTTGACGCATCTGATGTGTGGTGTTGAGTAGTTTGGTTTGTCTTTCATATAGCAGCTCGTCTGTTCGTTCGGAAGGAGAAGGGACTTGATACTCGGTGTAATCAAGATCCGGAAGATTTTGAACGAAGGTCCTAGGTGATGGGGTACTAGCACGTGTTGTGCCCTCCTCATCATCATCATCATCATCATCGTCTCCTTGATGTGATGTGGAACCACGAGATGGAAGTGAGACAGATTTACGAGATTTTCCTTTGTCACTTTGGGAGCGACGAGCACGGACACGAACAAGTGGATTGAGGACCGGTAGAACAGACTCATAGAGTGGACTCCGAAGCTGTGGATAGTGTTCCATGATATTATTGTAGAGACGGGTGAGAAACATGCCATACGGAAGATTTGCATTACGAGTGTTTTTGGCGGACATGATTCGGTAGACAAAGAGATATGCCAAATTGTACGGCTTTTCAGCAACGATACAATACAACATGTGGAGTATGCTCGCCGTGACATGATCACGGTGACCACTGGTACCAAACGCATTCTCACGAATGAGTTCTTCCCAACGTCTCATGTCTTTGCGTAGCTCCTTGAGAAGGACTTGGTTTGGAGTGATGTCAACATCTTTTGATTTGATCTTTCGACTAGTCGTACCACGAGCTAGTCCAAGATATTGACGAATCTCTTCAGGAGATGGAATCTCTGAGTAGTAAGGACCCTGTTGAGGTCGATTTTCCTCAAGAGACGAGAGGTCCCACTCATTAGAGAAGACGGCTTGACCGGAAAAGGGAATTCCTAGAATTTGCCCGAATTGAGCAAGAGTAAGAGTGATGAATTGGTTTTGAATCATGAAGGATATGAGGATATGCCCATAAGGATCGGTTTGTAACATCACTTGACTATAAAAGTCGAGGACAAACCGGGGAATGATTGGCTCATTTATTTTGTAGAGACAATCAAGACCAACGTTGGTGAACATTCGTTCGATGAATTCGGATTCATAAAACGATGGATGGATAATTCTTCCTTCGTGAATGTTCCTATCCTCAATGGGACGATAGAAACAAGCAACAGAGGGAGCCATGCCCGGAGTGGAAGAGACTTTAGGAATGTATGCTTTTGTTTTTGAGACATCGCCAACTGTCACTTTGGGCATTTTTACCTATACAAGATAGCAACAAACAAAAAAATAAGAAAATGACATGCATATATTAAATATGCTACCTATGTGGAACGTAAACATACTTCGACTCTAAAACTTAAGTCCTAAGAAGTAGTTTACAATGTTCCTTAGTTTTAATATTTAACTCGCTTGAAATGTATTTTATGATGTTAAAGAATAGTTATAGGGATATTATGACAAGAAATCAACAATATCCAAACGTTCTTTTATACGTCATAAGCTACCTTGAAATGTGGCTAGACAAACATTGGATTGTATATCTAGCTATTTCTTACGAGTGTTTATGTTAAGTAACTTAGATTTTGACTCAAAAATTTCTTTCAAAATGTTGTGCCAAACGCTCCTTTAAATAAGAAGATAACAGGTAAAATTTCAATATACATATGAATTATGTATCTTGACGACTTAAAACAACTAATTTCATGTTTACAAACTTTGACAAGTAGTTATAAACTTAATTTAGATTAAGTTTTGATGATTCTAGCTCCTAATCCAAACACTCTCTTATATTTAACAAAAACATTTTTTTTATAATTCGAAAAATATATTTTTAGGATTTGTGAGTTGTAACAAACCAATGTGATTAGTTTTAACATTTGTTTATGGCATAATTCAACATTATGATTAGTTTTGAAAAGGAGTGATGATATGTGTCTAAATACACATATTTGTACCTTGTTTAAACCCACATAAACAGCTAAAAACACTTTGAAAAGCCAAATAATACTGAAAATATCATAAAATGTGTTTTTATATGACTCAGGAACAAAAAGATTGAAAACAGATGAAAAACGAACAAAGTTTACACAATTGTCACTTTCAGTCCCTGGAGTTTCACAAATTGGCAGATATAGTCCCTGAATGTTTAAAATGAGTAAAAAGTCAACTTAAGTCCTTGGGAAACCAAAAATGTTCACAAATGATCCCTGGATAAAAGTTTACACAAAATGGCAATTTTTACCCCTCAAGTTACAAAATTGGCAAAATTAGTCCCTGGGTATTTAAAAATGGAAATTTAACAAAATATACCCTTGTACTATTCATGAATGACAATTTGGAACCTTTTTGATAACTTTTGGGAAATTACAATTTCACCCCTCAAACTTTGGAAAATTACATAAATGGTCCTCGGGTGTTTTAAATTGTAATAAATGAAAAATAGGACCTATGGTTTAACTAACTTAACGATACTGGTCCTTGTGATAACTTGTGAATTTACAGGTTGGTCCTCCAATTTTCAGGAATTACAAGATTGGTCCTTGTGATTAAATCTACAAACCGGATCCAACATTAGTTACTAAACCCAATTACTAAATCCAAACCCAAAAATAAATAAAACCTAAACCTAAGCCCAGCCAATCCCACAACCCATCACCAAGCCCAATCCCTTTAAAATATAACCCGGCCCACACACCTTAACTAATATCCCAGGGTCAAACCAAGTTTGACCCGTCTCCTTCTTCTTCATTTAACCGCCAAAAACCAAAACCACCACGCCCCTAGTTTTGCCCTGACAATACCATCCACCATCCACCTTATCCCCTGACACATCCACCACCCCCTCCTCCTTAGCTACCCACTATCCCATGTGCTCAGTATATGCCAAAAATCCCACTTGATGACTTTCCCGCCAAAAATGCCAATGAACGATTGAGATCAATTCAAAGTAATTAAATGGTGGGGATGTGTTCGGAATTCATCAAGGAGTCATTTGGATTGCTATAAATAGAAGAAGAAGCACAAATGAAGAAGCTGTCAAGTAGTTTAGGACCAAATTAGTGTAGAAATTAGTGTAATGTTATTTCAGTTTTATTTCATGTTATTAGTTGTAATTTAGGTTTAGTTTAAGCAATATTTTACTTCTGTATTGTAATCATATTAAGTAGCAATAAAATTCCAAGTTTTCAATTATCTTGTTAATTCGTATTAAATACCATAGTAGCTAGAATCAAAAAAAAACTCCACCTACCCTTTATATGAGCTTATTCAAGCTTAACATAGCTTGTTATAAGCTTGTATTAGTTTTTATCTGTTCTAATTCAAGAAATGAGAGAAAGTCAACAAAAGTCAACTGATGGGTCAAAATAAGCAATTCTGGGTTTAGAAGCTAAGCTGGATGGTTTTTCTGGTTTCTAGCTTATTGACAACAAGCTTGGAGTTGTTTCTGGTCCTTGTTATCTTGTTCCATAAGCTTTTTCAATTGTAAGCTTTTTCTTGAATTTTGCAATTTTCCTATTTACTGTACTATAGCTTATTTATCAGATTATTTCTGTTATTCTATGCTTATTAGTAATTTGTAATTATAAGTCATCAGTAGAATCAGTCTTAAGTAGCTTTTATTTCATTTTGCTTAAAAATCATATAAAAAGTCAAAAACAGCCAATAAGGCATTACTTATTTAAACTGCTTAATTATACTTTAAAAGTCATTTTCATAGCTTAATATAAGTCAGTGATCAGTATTTGTTCTATATCTCAGCTTAATTTAATCTTTTTTAGTTCAAGACCAAAACAGTCCTTTGGAAAGGAGTGTTTGGTTTAAGGCAGTAACATAGGCAAAACCTATTGTTACTGTTCATTGACCTATTGATCAGCTTTGATCTTGCATAAAAGAGGACATTTAAGTTGTTAGTATCAAGTGTTTAGCTGATTTTAGTGCTTTTAAGATTTTTGAGCCCATAGGTGCATTTTTAGGAACTCAACTGACCAAACAAGCCATAATCAGCCACAAGCTGATTTGGTACTTTTCCTTGGCTGGTCTGAGTCATTTTAAGTCCATTTAGATAGATCATAATAGTTGGCTTTGGTTGCTTTAGTGTTGTGCAATTCTGCACAACTCTGTGCACTCAGTAGGATACCCCACTTTCACTAGCTGTTCTCAGCTTTCCAAATAGCTTATTCCATTAAGCTGAGATTCTAATTTTTGGTTTCCTAGTAGTTCAATAAGCTAGTTTTTAGAATAACATCTGGTATTCCAACTTACATCTTATTACATAGCTTAAATTAAGTCTGCAAATTTCCCCCATAAACTTGATCTGAACCTGAATCAGCTTTTGCTGATTCCAGACACCTGAACTAGGGTTCAATTGAAGTTCAATTGGGGTGTTATCCATAGGGCTTTTAGCATTTTTAGATACCCAGTAGTATAAGCTAAGTTTTGCCCCCTTAATATTCAATCTTTATTGCTTATTTATTAGCTTTAATCTGTCTGCAAGTTTGTCTTATTTTTGCATTTTCTGCATAATAGTATCAACTGTCCACTTGCTTATCAGCTTATTTCCCTATAGCTTATTTGTATTATTAAGTTGTCTTATGCTTATTATAGTGTATTAAGCTTGTCCTGATCATTTGGTCAATTTTCCTGCTGATTTGCTTATTTTTGGGCTTATTACAAACTGCTTATTAGCCCAAAAGTGCTTATCAGGCTTATGCAACTTCCACTTTTATTTTTCTTATCTTTCTAATATTAATTTAGACTTATCCTGATTTTTTCAGAATTTTCCTAAGTCATTTAATATTTTTAATCATTTTAATTAGTTTCTAATAGTAATTAAATCATAATAAATAAAATATTAATCAGAAAAATATAAATCTAATTTTCATAATTTTCTTTTGTCATTTTTAATCTAGGAAAAATATAATATCATTTTTAGACCTTAAAAAAACAAAAATAGAAATATAGTGATAGCTTCTATTTAATAGAATTTATCTTTTTAAATTTTAATTAAGTAATTTTCATTTTTATAATTTTCTTAGCTTCTTTTCATCTTATAATATTTTTAGAAAAAGTTTTAGATTTTTCTTTGTCCATCTAGTATTTTTTATAATTTTAAATAGTTTAATAAGTAATTAAATAATAAATAATTAATAATAAATAGATAAAAAGTGTAAAAAAAATATAATTTAAGTTTTTAAATAAGTTTTAAGTCATTTTACATTTTTAGGTTTTAATTTTATAAAATTTTAATTTTAGTCCCATTTTAGCTGTCCCGTTACGCGTTTCAGTTTATTTATTCGCGTTTAATATTATTGTGCATATCTGTTTTAATTTGTTATTTAGAATTGTTTAAAGCAAAATCAAAAGCAATCTAAATCATCTGTCACTCTAATCCTAGCTTTTCACAGTTTTCCATTCACATCTCGTTGGGAAACGATCCGGGTAATCACTTGCCTGGTTTCACACTACACACGAGTATCCGGTTCTGAGACTGTTTATATTTATATATACGTTTTCGGACCCGATCAAATTTTGGCGCCACTGCCGGGGAGGTGTGCTGCGACAGTTGTGTAAATTTTAGCGATTAGTGATTCGAGATCCTTCTTCCAGAAGTTCCTATTTCTCAAAAACAATATAAAATACAAAAATATTTTTCTTTTCTTTTCTATATATATTATTATTATTATTATCATATAAAAAATTAAAAACCCAAAAACATTTTCCGTTTTCTTTAATAAATAACAATAATAAAATTTACCATCGAGAATCAAGACAGAGTACTACCTAACTGGGGGTACGACCATAATAAGTTCCCAAACATCAGATTAAAACTTGCCTTTGTGTCACTTGCGAATTCGGCTCACCTTTGATTGATAAACAAACTCTAACGGAGGTTCTAGGATAGTCTGACATTAAATTGTCGGACTGAAAGAAGCGGGTTTTTAAGGAGCATTAATTGCCCACCTTTGCTTCTCCGCCACTCTGTGCGTTTGTCAGTCAGAGAGCTACCGTACGCTCGTTGATTTAAGGTTTTAAGTTCCATGTGTTTTGACACGATCTTGGTTTAATTGATTTATTTTCCAAAAACCCAAAAATATTTTCCTTGTCGTAACACACAACTTGCCCAGTTTGATTAGTCCCTCAGTTACAACATTTGGTTGTTGGCTGTTTGAAAACAATTTGGTAGACGTTACAAACCCAGATTCCCTTTTAAGGGGCGGAAACGCGCAGTTTGTTAACTCCTCTATTTAGAACGTTTGATCGTTCGGTTGTCGGATTCCAGTTGCTGAGCTCTGTCAAGCCCAGATTCCCTTTCGAGGGGCGGTTGTTAGGATTTCCCTACTTTCATTTCCTTTGTATATATATAAAAGCTAAAAATACAAAAACATTTTTCCCTTCTTTTATAAAATCAAAAACCAAAAATATTCTCCTTACCTTGCCTTTCATAATTCTGTGAGTGGCAATCCCACTCCAATTTCTCATCCAATCATTTCCGACTCTTCTCCTTCTCTCACGCCGGATGAGGGAAGTGATTCCTTTATGGATGAAGTCGAGGATTTCCCCATGAACAATTTAATTCGGGGCCGAGTCAAGCTAGCGACTCGGTTATCAAAAACAGTAGCTTCCTCATGAACAACTCAATTCGGGGTCGAGTCAAGCTAGCGACTCGGTTAATAAACACAGTAGAAAAATATAGGTTTTCACCCATGTCTCACCTAAGTGTGGGGGAGATGCCCCACATGTTGTAAATATGTACAATCCAAAAAAAAAAAAAAAAAAAAAGTGTATGTATATAAAATAATGGCTATAAGTATTTCCCTTTCACGTTCTAAGTGTTGGTTTAACAACCGGTTCTTTGAATATTTAGGGCAATATTCAGTTCTAAGTGTGGGGGGGAATTCTAGCGAATTTGATCAAATGTACCATCTAGTACCCCCATTTTAGCCAAAATTTTAAATTTTTTTTTCTCACTTAGAACGCAATAAATGGTTATCAGTCCGCCATGTCTAACCCACTTAAGGATTGGCTAATCCGAGAGCAAACGGCTCTTGGTAAAGATATATCAAATCCGTTGATGGCTTACAATTTGCCGAAAATTGTATGGTATTCGACTCACCATATCTTCATAAGTGAAGAGTTGGCTAGTGTAGGTCACGATTATATCTCAAACACACTCTCGATAATACTATTAAGAACTCGTACTACTACTATAGATTATGCTACGTATGAGATGTATAAGCTAATAAGCACTACTAAATAAGATAAGAGAATAAGATGAGAAGAAGAAGAATAAGAAGTGATCGGCTTTTCAATTAATCAAACTTTACACGAACATAGCTTCCGCATATGACATGAAAAACCAACACATAAAATGAATCCCATGCCTTCTATTTATAGGCAATGGGAGGGAATAAATCTAGGAATATTCCTATGCTAGTGATAAGAATGAACTACCTATTGTGACCGGTCCATGGACTACTAATGGACCGGTCCACAAATACAAATCATATAGTCCTTAAACTTGCAACATTACTTTTAAATGAACAAGACTTGTATTTATATGAAACGTGTTCCTAACAATCTCCCCCTAAGTCTTGATCATCAATGTTGCACGACGTCTTCTTTGCTTCTTGGGCTTCTGACGTCTTTATAATCTTTGTTTCTTTGTTCTTGTTTGATGATGATATGATGTTGTCTCTTTCTACCAATCTCCAATGTCTTTTATGTCTTCTCCATCATGCTCATATGTCTTAGACTTGTTTTTCTGCAACTTGTTCTCACTTTTCAATCTTATAACTTGAGAAAGGTTGATGTGCTTGAACTTTTGACTTTACTAAATCATATGTTAAACTTTTGATGTTACTGAGTCTTTGAGAGAACATTTCTTCAAGATATGAACATGATGGAGTCTTGATGGTTGAACTCCAGCTCCTCATCAGCAGCAGCAGCGGCAACAGCACGAACCAACCGGTACTTACAGGCTCAGACTTGAGATCATCAACAGCATAGTGTGAAGACTTTCTCAAATCCTAACCCAGACCGTTCTGAACCGGATTCCCCCGAAAGGGATTACACGGACACACCGAAGTGCACCCACGATTCAGTGAGTCGCTGGAGATCACCCCACGACTGTAGACCGTTTGGACCAAACACTAAGCGTAACCCACAAGGAGTTACCGAAGTGACCTGCTATCAGAGTTGTTTGATGTTGTTCTGGCAGGATTTCCATTCAATCATTGATAATCACAAATTGTGACTTTTCTCATGAATGTTCTCGGCAGATTGCTAGGATCTGCGAAGGACACTTTCTTAATTTTACAACTGCTGCCCATGATGTAGAACAGCAGAGTAATACTAAGTGTACCTAAGAGATCTTTTATGAATCTCATGGCTCTAGACTCAATCAGTGCACATTTGTTTGGTCATCGGAGGCATGGAGCAGATTGCCTCCTTTTCAATATCAACACTCTCGTAATGAGAGGTCGATAGATTATGAAAGGTTCTCCGTGTGAATGAAACAAATGCCTTTTGAGAGACACTTGAGTGGCTTAGAAGGTTTTTTAGTGCGTCACTGGGTCCATGACGTCTTTAGTCTTCAATACCGGTGATGCTCATCAACCAGTAGATTATGAATTGAACCCGGTGTCTGCCCTAAGGTTGAACAAATGGAGGGCTATTTCTTTTCACCCTTTTCTTTACTTTTCTTTTTAATTCTTCAACCCCTTCTTTCTCCGTTCATTCATTTACTCCTTTTTTATATCATACCTAGGACTTTCTAGTTCTAAACTATTGGTATTGTCCTTGGGTAGATCCCTCCGGCTCTGGCGGATCATAGGACGGTTTTCCCTAACCTTAGTCACCTTATAACTCCATGACTATCCTAATGATGCCATATACCAAACCTTTTGAAAATCTCTCAAAGTGTCGATAATTGTAAAGACATTTTGTTGACACCTTGAGAGTTTGATGATTTTCAGAAATACTCCCCCTCAACATGTGCTCATTAATATTAAATTTTGAAATTTGCACATGCCGGAAAGAGTTGGCACTTTTGAATTGATTGACTTTCAATGAACCTGATCGTTGCGAGACACGCTTACATCACCAGTTAGACTGGCTTGAAATTATTACCCGTCCAGATCAGATTCAAAGATTATCGCTCGAAATCGGTACATTCTACTCAGACACGTCCTTTGCGAGACACGCTTACATCACCAGATAAACTGGCTTGAAATTATTACCCGTCCGGGACATGTCCTTTCGACTACTGACTTTCCTATTCGTCAATTCGAGAGTCAATTCTGAGTTTGAGCACACGAGATTCCAGCAAATGAGACATCATATTTTAATCATCTTTTTCTTCTCCCCCTCAAAAATAGCATACTCATGATGTTTTTGAAAAACGTTTATGATTAAAATATGCTGTTTTTGAGTTTTAGGGAAGAATTTCAAGAACATTTATAATTATTTGAACAAAGATTATATTTTCAAATACTCCCCCTTAACAAGGGAATATTTGTCCTTATGAGCAGAATGTTTGAAAAACATCGGAAAACATTCTGATTTTAATTCTGCTCATAAGTAAGAAGCTTTCGCTCCTTTTTCAGGATTGAGGCACTGAAGCGTACCTCAGGGTCCTTTCTTTGAGGTCCGGGTTGTACACTGTTATGTGTGCACAAACCGTAATGTACAGGCCAATTATGGAAAGAAGAATGATATGATGAAATTTGAGAATTGATTCTTACATCATCCACCTTTACCAAAAGTTGTGAACACTGGGTCAGTTCGCTGAAATAGTCTGATGGCGAATGGCGGACGACCCCCAACATAGCTCTCTAGCCTCCTCATCTGATCCCTATGGTATAACCGTTCTTCCATCTTCCGAATAAATTCCTTGACTTGTCGCAGCTCCTTTGAATTCCATCTTCTCGATTTTTCCAACATCGAATCTCGAACTCTATTAGCTAGCCCATCACGTACACTCTTTAATGTATCGTCGCAGAACTTATGAATTTCATTGAGTGCCATGAAACGATGAAAATCAGTTGTGCTTCTGTAGACGAACCCAAAAGTTGGACGATGTAGCATGGTGTACTGAGGGTCCTTTTTGCTGTGTAGAAGGAACTGTGGTTCAACAAGGTTAAGCTGAGTCTGATAACTTTCCACACCAAGCTGGAGATCTTCTACACGTTCTTTGATGATGGTTCTCCTGATGTAAAGACAGAGGGAAGTACTAAGTGCATATCGAAGCTCATTGGTCAGGTGCTGCAGTTTGCCTTGGACCTTCATCAGATACATGTCTTCAATATCATTTAGATTTAGATCAGGAAAATCCGCCTCAGAGAATTTGTAAAGATTGTTATCGATTCTTCTTACTGTGATCTCTTCTAGAAATATATAATCACATCTTCTAGATCCGCTTACGTTGATAACGGCCAATATTCTGAGGTCACTGTAAACTGGTTCTTTGGATTTCTGGAGGACAAGTTTGTACTTGTACCAGCTTTGTCTTTTAGAGTACCAGTGATGAATCCCTAGCTCAGCATCACGATCATATTTGACGAGCCTTTTAACAAACAGATTGCTGTTAATAGCTGCTTCTTCAATGGCTGATTGTGTGTAATGAGCGGCTGGTGTGAAAGTGATAGATGTAGCGTACTTTGTCGTCCCTTGAGCTCCATTCTTTAGAAGTTCCAGATCTTTGTTGAAGAACATTTGAAAGGGAATTTCCGAGTGATGATGTCTTCGAATCACGGTCAGTGGCTTGGTCCAATCCGTGATGAATGGTTGATTCTTGCCAACTTGCCTGACAACGTCTGGACTAGCCCAGTTGAAGTCACTTGACATTGCCCGTGCAATGTTTTCAAGGTGATATTCGAGTTCTGCTGCGCTATTGGATTTGTTCTTTAGAAGAAGGAAAGCATCATTCTTGATCCGACGAAGTTCCTTTTTGGTCATTTTCTTGATATTGAGAGTTCTTTTAATTTCTTGAGTAACAGCAAAGGTGCTGTCTTCAACTCGTGAAGCTTCGTCAGTCTGAACTTGAGCGCTTGTTAGATGATCGAACCATTCATTTCCTAGCACATCCGTATCATTATCCAGCCATGTGACAACTGTTGGTCCGGTAGATGACTTTCTGCTGTGTGAAGGCTTGGACTTGGATGGCTTTGGTTTTGGTGATGGTGATGGTGAATGGGGTTGATCATCGTGTGGCTGGAATTCCATATCTTCAGTAGTAAATTGCTCATGGTGATGCTCGGTTTCAGTAGGACTAGAGGATTGATGTTTAGAAGGTTGAGATGATGGTTTATGTTCCGTTGGCTCCTGAATGTGAATCCCTGACCCGCCTTTGTGTTTCTTTTGTTCGGGTTTAGGGTCCTGATCATCCTCATCATCTTCTCGAATGCGTTTTCCTTTGTCAGCAGTTTCCTTGCATGACTTCTTCTCAATATGTGCTTGAAGAGCTGCTATCAGGTTAACTTCTTCTGGAGAAGGGGAGGTGATTTCAAAGAGTCGATCGAGAAGCACAAGCTCGAGATATTCAGTAGTGTGTTCTGGAAGTGGTTTGGTGTGGGAAGAAGAAGAGACAGCTTCTTTGATCTTTTCGTCAAGTTGTGCATCAATGTGTTCATTTATGTTTTGCTGAAGATTGGGAAGAAATTGCTTAACAAATTTCTTTGCCTTGCGTGTCATATGATCTTTGATGTTGAAACCAAGGAATTCATCTATCTGCTTCTTGCTTTCCTGCATTTCTTCCATTTGTTGAGACAACTTCTTAACTAAGTCTTCCATTTCAGCCAATTTATTTGTAGCTTGGTTGTCTCGTTGTGCTTGTGCTCTCTTTACTGCCCTTTTGAGTTTCTTTGCTGCAGGAGTCACAACCTCAACTTTCGTAACATGGACGATTCTTCTCTTGCTCTTTCCTTTGTAGGCCTTAAGAATATTTTCAGAAACTGATGCTTTTGATTTAGATTTTGGTGATGAAGATCGTGAGGATGATGGAGTGAGAGAAGGGATTGGATCATCAGATTGAGTATTTGATTCCTTTTGAGGTGAGGGTGGAGGTGTTGGATTCTTCGGCGGTGACCCAGGAGGTGTCTTGGGTGAAGAAGCAGTCGAGGACTGAACTGGTGGTTGTGCTTGCTGCTGTTGTGGGTTATGTACGACCATAGCCAGATTAGATTCTTTTGTGTCCTTTGGAGGGGAAGGAGGAGGTGTTGGAGTGTGAGAACGAAGGTAGCTATCTGCTTCCAGGTTAGCTTGAGCTTCCTCCTTACGTTTCCTTTCTTCTTCCTGTTTAGCTGCTTCCTCAAGATCTTTGGCTGCTTTAGTTGTTTGGTCTCCTAGAATGTCTTTTTCTTCTTCTAAGTTCCAATCTTCATTATCATCATTACGTGTTTGTTCCTCAGGATTGTCATCAAACATAGAATCAGAAATATCCTTATCAGATAAAACAATGTTGCTATCCTGATCTTTTTCCTTTTCCTCCTGAGTTGATGCTCCCAAGTCGGGTTGATTAACCGAACTTGTTTGCTGTGAAGAGACCTTTGTTGATTCAGCTCCAGACCCACCGGGTTGATTAACCGGATCATCTTGGGTCATGGCTTCTTTAGGAACAGTTTGTGATCCTCCAACTCCATGCGTTCTTTCATACTCCCTTTGTTGTTCCAATACTTTCTTTGCTCTACGCTCTTCATCTGCTTTCAATGATTTGAGACTTTGTTTTTGTGCATTCTCCTTTGAGATCTTATTGTGAAATTCAGCTTCTTCTTCAGTCATAAAGACGTGTTCCTCTTCAGATTCAGATGATTCTGAGTTAGATTCTGTGTCTTCATCAATGATTCTATTTGGTTCTGGTTTTGGCTGGGGTTTGCTGGGTACTCTTCTCTTGATAAATGTTGTTCGAGGATGTTTTTCTTTTGGTTTAGAGACACTTGAGGCACTTCCTGTCTTAGTCTTACCTTTTGAACGAGTCTTTGAAGACTTAGTTTCTTCAACCATCTTGGCAAGACCTACACGACGTTCACGGTATGCGAGATCGTAATCATGATAAGCTTTTGTTTCTCTTACCTCATCAGGCATCAAAAATTCTGGCAACCTTGAACCTTGCTTTCGCGTGCTTTCTTTTGGGAAATAAACTTTACCCAATGTTTTATCCATGCTATACTCATGAACTTCTTGATCTGTAGGGCGCTTATCAAGGTCTTCATGTTGATCAAGTAGATAGCTGATAAGAACTTTGGTGAATCGAACAAATGGGATTTTCTTGAACATTTTACGCTGTAAGTACATTATGTCGTCCCAAATAAGAGCAGCAAAGTCAATAGGTTCTTCGTTTAGAAATCCCCACAAAACTTGAAGATGAGACAGTCTTGGATGCTCGAACCCACTATCTCGTCCAGTTATTGAATGTGTTATGATGAAGAAGATAGTCCTCCAGGGTTGAGGGATGTATCTGGCATTAACCTTGGAGATTGTGGTTAATGGTGTATCAGGTTGAACATCATAACCAATATCTTCCAGGAATTGCATGACCTCTGACTCTGAAGGTGTTGGGTGGAATCGGGCAGCAGCTTCAGGTGCCTCTGGAAGTTTCAAGGCTTTTCTGAGTGTAGCAGGTGTAACTCTGATTTGCTTCCGATCCAGTGTGCAAGTAAAGTACTTGTCATCATTACTCTTAGTGAAGGTATCCCAGAATTGATGAATATATAACTCTGGAATGGTGTCTGAGCTGTCAAGAATATCCCTGCATTTGTGAGCTTTGAGAATCTCTACAGCAATCTGACAACTTGGATCAGAACATTTGATCTTGTCCAATTCTACCCGTGAATTGTTCTTCCCTATTTCCAGAGTATACCCACGAGGAAAGACTTCTTCTTTGGTGAGAGCAGGAAGTGGTTGTTGTTGGGAAGATGCCATTGATGTTTCTGAATCAACAATCATATACAAATATACAGAATGCATGTTTGTTAGAAAAATTGTTAGCTTTTAAGAACAACACATAGCATCCTATTGTATTAATGATTGTTTGTTACATGCTTGGTTAAAGAATTTATCAAAAACTAGCCAAGGTCTATAAAATTTTGATTAATTATGATAAGTATAAAGGATATACTTAAGGAAATTGATCAAAATGTTATATCAGACCACAATTGCGATAAATTATGTCAACTGCGATAATTATTGTCAACTGCGATAATTATTGTCAAATGCGATAAATATGACAACTGCGATAATCATTCAATTATCTTAATTGAAATAATTATCCAACTGCGATAATCATCTCAACTGCGATAATCATCCCAACTGCGATAATTAGCTCAACTGAGATAATTAGCTCAACTGCGATAATTATCCAACTGCGATAATTATCCAACTGCGATAACTATGACAATCAAGATAATTAAGTCAATCAAGATAAAATCTTAACTGCGATAATTATCCCAACTGCGATAATTATCCCAACTGCGATAACTATCTCAACTGCGATAATTTTGGCCAACTTCGATAAACTCTTATACAAGAGTTTACGAACACTTTTTGATGATGAGCATTCAAATCTTTATTGTGATTCATTAGGATTTGTAACCACAGACTTTCACAAACAATTTGTATGACTATTATGGGCATTTTGGCTAAGTTATAACACAAACTAACCACAATTACTCATAAATCAAACTGCTAGTGTTCTTGTTCTTGTTAAACCCTAACATCAAATCGATTCACTAAAATTGTATCTGGGTACAAATCACACATGCCATTATTCAATTAAACATTAAACGACATCTTTCCAAACCACAGATTATCCAATAACACTCTTACATAGTTTTCCCCAAATCGTTGCTTAAACCCTAAACTTCGATTAGACTAATTTGAGGTTCCTGGGTGTGATTAAACATGCAATATAGGTTAACTATCCTTGTAAAATCATTATTGTACAATCATTTAACACTCAAACACTCTAAATCAAAATCCCCAATTTTAACGCAAACCCTAGAACTAAATGTCTCAATTTTGGATGTTCTAGCCGTTGGATCATGTTTTCGTTCAAAACCATCCTTTATAATAATAGTATAAACATAATAACACTCACAATAATCAGAGATCTTGTTCGGATTAGCAGGTTGAAGGATAGCCGTCGATGATGGTGGGTGAGGGTTATTAATTTCGGTTGGTGAAGATGACAGGTTGAATTAACTGCAGTGAATTTAATGTTGTGATATTTTATACCTTGTTAGCTATTTTGCAATAATATCAACTATAGTCCCTTGACCTAAGAAACTTTGAAATCCTAGTCCTAAGCCACCATCAAGCTAACACTAAGTCTCATTTATCACATTTAAAGCACACAACATTTCTATCTTAACATCTTATCACCAAAAAAACTTGTGAAGTAACAATTTCTGAAAAACATATGCAAGTACAATTTTAAAGATTTTGGGAAAAATTATGTCTCCCCCTCAACACGTGTTAAACAATAATTGTAGACATTGAAAAAAATAAACACCGTGTTGGATGAGAGATCGTACTTGCATTTATTTTTATTTTTTTTTTTTTTTTTTTTTTTTTTAATATTTACAAAGATAGTTTTGGAAATGTTTGACGTGGTTATTTATTTTTAAGAAATTTTTCCAAATCATCTGGCGTCAAACATCTCATACCAATCCGGTGAACCAAATCCACAAATCTTGCATGAGGCAAGGCTTTTGTGAACAGATCTGCCAGTTGTTGTTCAGTTCCCACAAAGTATAATTCAACAGTACCCTTTTCCACGTGTTCCTTGATGAAATGGTACCGGAGATCAATATGCTTGGACTTCGAATGCTGGACAGTGTTGCATGAAATGGCAATGGCACTCTTGGAGTCGCAATACATCGGAATCTTGTTGAATGTGTAACCGTAGTCCATTAGTTGTGATCTCATCCAGATGACTTGAGCACAACAAGCAGACATGGCTACATACTCAGATTCTGTTGAAGACAGAGAGGTGCAGTCTTGTTTCTTTGATTGCCAAGAGACGAGCTTGTCACCCAAGAATTGAACTCCCCCTGATGTACTCTTGCGTGTGTCTAAGCATCCTGCATGGTCAGCGTCTGAAAATGCAACAAGTTCAAACCCAGAATCCTTTGGATACCAGATCCCCAAATTAATGGTTCCCTTTATGTATCTAAGGATTCTTTTAATGGCTGACAAATGCCGTTCAGTCGGTCTAGACTGATATCGGGAGCAAAGATAAGTGGCAAATACAACATCCGGTCTGCTAGCTGTGAGATACATGATCGAGCCAATGATACTACGATACTTCGTAGGATCAATGAGTGTTCCATGAATGTCAGCATCTAGCTTCGGGGATGAGGAGGACATTGGGGTATTATAGGTGTCACAGCTGGTCATACCATGCTTTTTCAGGATTTCCTGAGCATATTTTGACTGACTTAGAAATATACCACGGGGTGATTGATGAACTTGCAATCCTAGAAAGAAAGTAAGTTCACCCATCATAGACATCTCAAAGTTTTGTTTCATTAGTTTAGAAAAAGCGTTTGAATATTTTTTATTGGTTGAACCAAAAATAATATCATCCACATAAATTTGTACAATGAGAATGTCATCCCCGTGTGTTTGTATAAATAAAGTCGGGTCAACAGTTCCAATGGTAAAATGATTAGCAAGGAGAAATGCGGACAGTTTATCGTACCATGCCCTCGGGGCTTGTTTAAGGCCGTAAAGGGCTTTCTTAAGCCGATATACATGGTTAGGATGATCTGGATCCACGAAGCCCTCTGGTTGTGACACGTACACCTCTTCTCGGAGTTGTCCATTGAGAAATGCCGTCTTCACATCCATTTGATAGACTGTGATATTCTTGTGAGCTGCGTATGCCAGAAACATTCTAACTGCCTCAATCCGAGCTATTGGAGCAAATGATTCCTCGAAGTCAATTCCCTCTTCTTGGCTGTATCCTTTAGCTACCAGTCGGGTCTTGTTACGAATCACTGTACCATCTGCACCGAGCTTGTTTTTCCAAATCCATTTCAATCCAACCACATAAACTCCATCTGGTCTTTCAACTAATTCCCAAACTTCCAAACGTTTGAATTGTTCCAACTCCTCTTGCATGGATTCAATCCAATTGTCGTAGGTAAGGGCTTCTTTGATGTTTTTGGGTTCAGATTGACAAACAGTGAGTGCATACATGCAATGTTCACTGTCTGAATGAAGTTTTTGTCTTGTGAGGACTGGATTGTTAGGATTGCCAATTATGTTTACCAAAGGATGATCTCTTGTCCATTTGTGGGTGGATGGAAAATGTTGAATGTTGTTATGATGATCTGACGGGTCCATATTGCTCGAGGAGGATTCTCCTGATTCTGGAATGGTTGGTGGTGGAGCAAATGGATTGAAGAATGCGTTCCCGTCATAATCTGATGGTGTGGAAACCTGATTAGAAGTGGGGGATGAATCTTCAACTGCAGGTTGAGGTGTTGTCTCCATTGATGATGATTGTTCAGGTTGTGGTGCATCGGCAGCAACTACGGTAGAAGTAGATACTGATGGATCAGGTGCTTGTTATATGACATGTTGAGCAGCGGAACTGGTGGAAGCATCTGAAGCACGAGTAACATGAACGTCATCAAACATTGGTGCAAACAAATCTTCCATATCCTTCCTGTTGAAAGGTAGGGGTGCAGCTGAAGATTCAGGAAAGTTCAGACGGTTATGAGCGGGTTCCAAGCGGTCTTGCTCAGAAGCCATTTCTGTGAGTTCATCAAAATTAGCGTGTATGGTCTCTTGAATTTCCCCAGTCCGACGATTCCAAATTCGATATCCCTTGGAGTTTTCACAGTATCCAACAAAAATCCCAATATCTGCTTTAGCCTTAAGTTTACCAAGATCATCCTTATCATTCTTTGGATAACACAATGCTCCAAAGACGTGAAAATAGTTGATGTTTGGTTTTCTTCCTTGTATAAGCTCATATGGTGTTTTGCTGTGTCGTTTGTTGATCATGGCACGATTCTGAGTATAACAAGCAGTGTTGACAGCTTCAGCCCAAAGATAATCCGGTAATTGAGCATTGATCAACATAGTTCGAGCTGCTTCCACAAGCGTACGGTTTCGTCTTTCAACTACACCATTTTGTTCTGGAGTGCGAGCGATTGAAGTCTGATGAACAATACCCTGTTTCTTAGTGAATTCCCGAATGATTTGATTCTTAAATTCAGTCCCGTTGTCTGTTCTGATGATGCGGACGGTGTTACGGACTTGAACTTGAATTTTGGTGAGAAACGTGATGAGGATAGAAGGAACTTGATCTTTAGTCCGCAGAAAATAGACCCAAGTCCATCTTGAGTAGTCATCCACTATTACCAGAATATACTTCTTCCCGTTAATACTCTGAACTCGCATCGGACCACACAAATCCATATGAAGCAGTTGTAGGACATGGTCTGTGTTATGTTCTGTTTTGGGAGGAAAATGAGCACGATGACTTTTCCCTTGTTCACAAGCAGAACACAAGTGATCCTTGGCATATCTGAATTTTGGAAGACCGTCAACTAATTTCTTCTTGGCAAGGTCAGTGATGGTTTTAAAGTTGAGATGAGATAATCTTTTGTGCCATAACCAAGCCTTTGTGGGATGAGCCTTGGAGAGTAAACAAATAGGAGTAGATGCTGTCATGCCTTCAAGTGAGATAGTATACAGACTGGTGCCACGTTTCCCTTTCATGAGATCATTCCCTTGAAGATCACGAATAAAGCAAGTTTTCTCCCTGAATGCTACTTCCAAATCTCCATCGCAGAATTGTCCCACGGAGAACAAATTATGACCAAGGCCTTCAACATAGTACACACGGCTGATTTCGATGTTCCCATTAATGTAATCCCCATAGCCCATAATTGCAGCGAAGTGATCATTCCCGAATTTGACCGTTCCGATAAACTTAGCAATTAAGTTCTGAAGAAGTTTGAGATTGCCGGTCATATGTCGGGAGCACCCGCTATCAACAATCCAAAGGACGATTTGAATCACCTGCATCACAATCATTGGAAACAGGTGGAGAATTGATAATGGTTGGATCCGCTGGGTTAGTTACACAAGAGGTTAGTACTTTAGGTAACCATTTAAAATCAAAAGTGTTCTGTAACCAACGTTGCCAGGTCCAACTAGTCTCTGCCTTTTTCCTAAGGAATGCACTAGGTGACTTTGTACTTTGGACTAGCCCGCAAGGTTATGGCTTGTGGTTAAGGCAGTGAAAATCCATGATTGGTAATCAGCTCACCAAAGATAATATTGATAATTTATCTAAGAGTTGGCTAGTCCAGAAGCAAACGGCTTTTGGTAAAGACAAATCAAAACCGTTGACAGCTGATGGTTTGCTCAAAATCATTTGGTTATCATTGTACCAAAGTATCACATACTAAAACATTGGCTACTCCAGAAGTAATGGCTTTTGGTAAAGAGAAAAATCCATTAAATTTACATAAAAGATTGCTAGGGACTAGCAATAGTTTAGTGTGGGGGATTTGATATGTGTCTAAATACACATATTTGTACCTTGTTTAAACCCACATAAACAGCCAAAAACACTTTGAAAAGCCAAATAATACTGAAAATATCATAAAATGTGTTTTTATATGACTCAGGAACAAAAAGATTGAAAACAGATGAAAAACGAACAAAGTTTACACAATTGTCACTTTCAGTCCCTGGAGTTTCACAAATTGGCAGATCTAGTCCCTGAATGTTTAAAATGAGTAAAAAGTCAACTTAAGTCCTTGGGAAACCAAAAATGTTCACAAATGATCCCTGGATAAAAGTTTACACAAAATGGCAATTTTTACCCCTCAAGTTACAAAATTGGCAAAATTAGTCCCTGGGTATTTAAAAATGGAAATTTAACAAAATATACCCTTGTACTATTCATGAATGACAATTTGGAACCTTTTTGATAACTTTTGGGAAATTACAATTTCACCCCTCAAACTTTGGAAAATTACATAAATGGTCCTCGGGTGTTTTAAATTGTAATAAATGAAAAATAGGACCTATGGTTTAACTAACTTAACGATACTGGTCCTTGTGATAACTTGTGAATTTACAGGTTGGTCCTCCAATTTTCAGGAATTACAAGATTGGTCCTTGTGATTAAATCTACAAACCGGATCCAACATTAGTTACTAAACCCAATTACTAAATCCAAACCCAAAAATAAATAAAACCTAAACCTAAGCCCAGCCAATCCCACAACCCATCACCAAGCCCAATCCCTTTAAAATATAACCCGGCCCACACACCTTAACTAATATCCCAGGGTCAAACCAAGTTTGACCCGTCTCCTTCTTCTTCATTTAACCGCCAAAAACCAAAACCACCACGCCCCTAGTTTTGCCCTGACAATACCATCCACCATCCACCTTATCCCCTGACACATCCACCACCCCCTCCTCCTTAGCTACCCACTATCCCATGTGCTCAGTATATGCCAAAAATCCCACTTGATGACTTTCCCGCCAAAAATGCCAATGAACGATTGAGATCAATTCAAAGTAATTAAATGGTGGGGATGTGTTCGGAATTCATCAAGGAGTCATTTGGATTGCTATAAATAGAAGAAGAAGCACAAATAAAGAAGCTGTCAAGTAGTTTAGGACCAAATTAGTGTAGAAATTAGTGTAATGTTATTTCAGTTTTATTTCATGTTATTAGTTGTAATTTAGGTTTAGTTTAAGCAATATTTTACTTCTGTATTGTAATCATATTAAGTAGCAATAAAATTCCAAGTTTTCAATTATCTTGTTAATTCGTATTAAATACCATAGTAGCTAGAATCAAACAAAAACTCCACCTACCCTTTATATGAGCTTATTCAAGCTTAACATAGCTTGTTATAAGCTTGTATTAGTTTTTATCTGTTCTAATTCAAGAAATGAGAGAAAGTCAACAAAAGTCAACTGATGGGTCAAAATAAGCAATTCTGGGTTTAGAAGCTAAGCTGGATGGTTTTTCTGGTTTCTAGCTTATTGACAACAAGCTAGGAGTTGTTTCTGGTCCTTGTTATCTTGTTCCATAAGCTTTTTCAATTGTAAGCTTTTTCTCGAATTTTGCAATTTTCCTATTTACTGTACTATAGCTTATTTATCAGCTTATTTCTGTTATTCTATGCTTATTAGTAATTTGTAATCATAAGTCATCAGTAGAATCAGTCTTAAGTAGCTTTTATTTCATTTTGCTTAAAAATCATATAAAAAGTCAAAAACAGCCAATAAGGCATTACTTATTTAAACTGCTTAATTATACTTTAAAAGTCATTTTCATAGCTTAATATAAGTCAGTGATCAG
This sequence comes from Artemisia tridentata subsp. tridentata, assembly GCA_021014915.2. Taxonomy (NCBI): domain Eukaryota; kingdom Viridiplantae; phylum Streptophyta; class Magnoliopsida; order Asterales; family Asteraceae; genus Artemisia; species Artemisia tridentata. The sequence goes on from CP139509.1 coordinate 500,464,324, forward strand.
TATTTGTTCTATATCTCAGCTTAATTTAATCTTTTTTAGTTCAAGACCAAAACAGTCCCTTGGAAAGGAGTGTTTGGTTTAAGGCAGTAACATAGGCAAAACCTATTGTTACTGTTCATTGACCTATTGATCAGCTTTGATCTTGCATAAAAGAGGACATTTAAGTTGTTAGTATCAAGTGTTTAGCTGATTTTAGTGCTTTTAAGATTTTTGAGCCCATAGGTGCATTTTTAGGAACTCAACTGACCAAACAAGCCATAATCAGCCACAAGCTGATTTGGTACTTTTCCTTGGCTGGTCTGAGTCATTTTAAGTCCATTTAGATAGATCATAATAGTTGGCTTTGGTTGCTTTAGTGTTGTGCAATTCTGCACAACTCTGTGCACTCAGTAGGATACCCCACTTTCACTAGCTGTTCTCAGCTTTCCAAATAGCTTATTCCATTAAGCTGAGATTCTAATTTTTGGTTTCCTAGTAGTTTAATAAGCTAGTTTTTAGAATAACATCTGGTATTCCAACTTACATCTTATTACATAGCTTAAATTAAGTCTGCAAATTTCCCCCATAAACTTGATCTGAACCTGAATAAGCTTTTGCTGATTCCAGACACCTGAACTAGGGTTCAATTGAAGTTCAATTGGGGTGTTATCCATAGGGCTTTTAGCATTTTTAGATACCCAGTAGTATAAGCTAAGTTTTGCCCCCTTAATATTCAATCTTTATTGCTTATTTATTAGCTTTAATCTGTCTGCAAGTTTGTCTTATTTTTGCATTTTTTGCATAATAGTATCAACTGTCCACTTGCTTATCAGCTTATTTCCCTATAGCTTATTTGTATTATTAAGTTTTCTTATGCTTATTATAGTGTATTAAGCTTGTCCTGATCATTTGGTCAATTTTCCTGCTGATTTGCTTATTTTTGGGCTTATTACAAACTGCTTATTAGCCCAAAAGTGCTTATCAGGCTTATGCAACTTCCACTTTTATTTTTCTTATCTTTCTAATATTAATTTAGACTTATCCTGATTTTTTCAGAATTTTCCTAAGTCATTTAATATTTTTAATCATTTTAATTAGTTTCTAATAGTAATTAAATCATAATAAATAAAATATTAATCAGAAAAATATAAATCTAATTTTCATAATTTTCTTTTGTCATTTTTAATCTAGGAAAAATATAATATCATTTTTAGACCTTAAAAAAAACAAAAATAGAAATATAGTGATAGCTTCTATTTAATAGAATTTATCTTTTTAAATTTTAATTAAGTAATTTTCATTTTTATAATTTTCTTAGCTTCTTTTCATCTTATAATATTTTTAGAAAAAGTTTTAGATTTTTCTTTGTCCATCTAGTATTTTTTATAATTTTAAATAGTTTAATAAGTAATTAAATAATAAATAATTAATAATAAATAGATAAAAAGTGTAAAAAAAAATATAATTTAAGTTTTTAAATAAGTTTTAAGTCATTTTACATTTTTAGGTTTTAATTTTATAAAATTTTAATTTTAGTCCCATTTTAGCTGTCCCGTTACGCGTTTCAGTTTATTTATTCGCGTTTAATATTATTGTGCATATATGTTTTAATTTGTTATTTAGAATTGTTTAAAGCAAAATCAAAAGTAATCTAAATCATCTGTCACTCTAATCCTAGCTTTTCACAGTTTTCCATTCACATCTCGTTGGGAAACGATCCGGGTAATCACTTGCCTGGTTTCACACTACACACGAGTATCCGGTTCTGAGACTGTTTATATTTATATATACGTTTTCGGATCGGATCAAGTGATTAGTTTGACATAATGGTTTTTTAATTACTTAGTTTCTAGGTTGTTTAAGCATTCTAATCCTATGGGGAGCATTTGATTACAACATTCTTAGACTCAATTTCAATAAAAATTAAAGTTTGGAAAAGTTTAGCAAAAGACCTAATTAAGATTAGACTCAAAATTGAATGAAATTAGATGAAATGTATAAAGAAAAACTTACTAAACGTGTTGCTAGTCGATGTATAGATGTTTGCCCTTTGTGAAATTGACTCGAGGAGGTGATTTGATGATGGATTTGTGATGGCAGTTCGTATACAGCAGAGTGAAGTGAGTTTGAAAAATGGGGTGTTTGGCAAAGATTTCAAGGAGAAAAATCGTTTTGGCTGCAACAGTAGGCCGGCCCCCTTAAACATTAAGGGGACCGCCCCCGTTTACTAGCCGGTCCCCTTAAACATTAAGGGGGCCGCCTGCCAAATTTCTGAATTTCTTGATTTTTGTTTCTGGCGGCAAAATATTTATATGTGTATATTTATAATATATCAAAAATACGTTTATTGGCACGAAGAAGGAATACTTGACACATTTTATTAACATGTTGTTAATAAACTTAATCTTGATAATTTTGGACAAAATGCTCAAGACGTCAAGTCGACAGGAGGTTTAAGGATTGAGAAGAAATGTGTGTATATATATATATGTATATTAGTATTATGTGTAAGTGTGGGATGTTGAGTAGATTTTGAGGAATGATGAGATAATGACGGAAATAGGTGCTGGCGGTGACGGGAGTTTGTTTCATCCATAGTTTTCTTGACTCGACGGTCAAAGTGCTACTTCTACGTTAATCCACTTAACTCACTTCTCTTCATCACCATGAGTTATGTGACAGTGGACACGGAAGATTTTCGTGTTGAACGTTAGAGTTCAAAAGAGGTAAAGGGGGAAGAAAAGGTTCGAGGACGAACAATTTCTTTTAGTTCTAGATAGTCAACAAATGACGTATCTAGGTTATGTGCGTATATATTTATATGTATAATATATATATATATATATATATATATATATATATATATATATATATATATATATATATATATATATATATATATATAATAGTATGTATAAATAGTAGTATAGGTATATATATATATATATATATATATATATATATATATATATATATATATATATATATATATATATATATATATATATATATGTATATTTGTCTAAGGAAAAATCTACTAACTAACATACTAAGCATAAAAGATTAATGGGGCAAGCAATTGGCTAGTTCATTTATCTACGCATATAATGGTGAGCATGAAAGAGTGGCGTACCTTTTGGTCTTCAACATGTGGTCTTCAAGTTCTTCAAAGCATATTAACTTTTAAAAGTTAATGACGAAAGAGATAACGCCATTTCCGATGAGTATGTAATCTAGCCACTTGGTCCCCATGATCTCATTTATCCATAGTTGTTTGGCCCAAACATGGTTTGCAATTGACTCGGATGCATATATGGTGGAAGTATTCCCCAAGGATTGTAGCTTGGTGGATTTGGGTAATTCCACATTGGGTAACTATTATTATGACGGTTTGGTATATTTTGGTTTCTTTTAGGTTGAGGAGTTTTAGGCCGAGGGTGAGGACTAGGTGGTCTTCTAGGTGGAGGTGTTTTTGACCTTAACCTTGGTTTAGAGTATTTTACTTCATTTTTTAAAGATGGTTTATAAAAGGTTTTTACTTCCTCATCACTAGCTATGGGTATTTTTCTATCTTTCATAAGTATATACTTAGGTTTTGACTCTAAAGGTTTTTGCTCACTAGTTTCACATTCAAACTTTACATTTTTAGTTTGACTATTTGAATTACTACTATTTTCGAATTTGTTAAGCCTACAAATTTCCTCCTTAAGTATTTCATTTTCATTTTTAGTTTCTTGACATGTTTTACATTCAAGAATTTCTTTTCCCTTTTCTAAGTTATGTAGTTTAATTTTTAATTCTAGTATTTCTTTTTCTAATTGATTATTTATGTGTTTTAGTGATTTATTTTTAGTCATTACTTTTTGGCCTAATATACATAACCTATTATATTCGTTATCTAGGTCTTTTTCATCTAATGATAAATTTTCATCACTAAAGTATTCGGTTTCGGAACGTACCTCACTTGATGTCTTAGCTATAAGACACTTCTCTTCTTTTGTGGTTTCTTTTTCGTCTTCTTCACTGTCACTCCATGCTCCTCCAATGAACGCCTTTTGGTTTTGCTCCTTTGACATCATAGGGCATCTTCCAATGAGATGATTTGGATCACCGCATTTGAAGCACTTCCTCTCGCTCTTGCTACCTTTGTCTTCTTTGTTTCTTTGGAGTGTTTTCCTTTCGTCATGTGGTTGTCTAACGAATCTTCCTCGTCTTTTGAAAAACTTCTTGAAGTCTCTTACGGCCATGGCATACTCTTCATCATCACTTTCGGAGGTTGAGCTATCCTCGTCACTTGATGCTTTCCTAGACTTTCAACGCAATTGACTTGCTTTGCTCTTTCTTTCCTTTGACCATCTCGAAGTCTTTCTTGATTATTGCTTTGTAAACTTTCAAGTTGCCAATCAACTCGTCAAGTTGAAGAGTTGACAAGTTCTTTGATTCTTCAATCGCCGTAACTTTAGCTCGCCATTTTGGATGAAGAGCCCTAAGAAATTTCCTAACAAAATTCTTACTAGAAAAACTCTCATCAAGTGCCTTTAAACTTGTGATGATTGTGTTAAACTTAGCAAATGCAGTATCAATTGATTCCTCTTCTGGAATCGTGAATTGTTCATATTGTTGAACAAGAAGATCTATTTTATTATCTTTAATTTGATTATTACCTTGGTGAGTTATTATTAAAGAATTCCAAATTTCTTTTGCGGTTTCGCACATAAAGATTCTTTCGTATTCTTTACGTGGTAGCGCATTATAAATAACCATTTTAGCCTCATTATTTTTAGAAAGTTTTCTTTTTAAATCATCACTTTGTTTTTCAAAAGGTACAATTTCATCCTTTTTAGTTTCAAGATTATGTTGAATAGGTAAAAAATCACCATTAGTAATAACATGCCAAAGATCTAGATCTTTTGACTTCACATAAGTTTCGAATCGATTTTTCCAATATAAAAATCCATCACTTTCAAATAGTGGTGGTCTTTGCATAGATTGCCCTTCTAAATATTTTTCAGATTCCATAGATCGTTTCAAGTTTTAAAATACAGTTAATTTTAAAAATCTTGTTTGACGTGGCTCCTGATACCAATTGTGGAAAACTAGAAGGGGGGTTGAATAGTTTTACGTCTTTTTAATTTATGAAAACTTTTGTTTACTTTTAAAAAACTTCGATTCTATCTTATGTGAATTCAACTCTTGATCAATATGAACATATATAAACAAATATAGATAAGTAATGCAAGTAATGTAAATGTAATGAAATAAGAGATAGAGTTAGAAAGATCAAACCACAACACGGGGATTTATAGTGGTTCGGCTACAAGGACACCTTCCTTGCCCTACTCCACTCCTCGAGTCACCTACTCGAGAGTTTTCTTCACTATGTCAACAAACTCCCTTATGGCGGAGAAACCTTACACAACTTTAGCTTACACCGGCTTAACGACACAAAGCTAGATGTCGAGTCCTAATCGTAGCTAGAACCAATCTCACAACTTATACACAACTTCTACACGACTTAATCACGACTTCTTCACGACTTCTTCACAACGGCTTCACGACTTCTTCACGACTTCTTCACAACTTCTTCACGACTTGTTCTTCACGACTACTTCACGACTACTTCTTCACAACTTCTTCACAACTACTTATTCATAACTACTTCACAACAAATTTACAACACAACTACGTAGTTACACTTAGATCTACTTATCACAACTACACAACACTTTACACAACAACACAATTGAATGAGGTAAGTAATAACACTTCTTCACTAGTTGAAGTAGAGTTCTTCTTTTGCACTTTTGGTGGTGGAAGCTTGGATCACTTAGAAACCAATGCTTAAGAAAATATGATCAAAGGATTTACAATGTTTAGAATGAATTTAGAACAGAAAGTTTTAGTGTGCAAAAGGTGAGTAAAAGTCCAGGAGAAGACTGGTATTTATAGGAGAAAATTTGGACAGCTGGAAGTCTACTGGAGCGGGGGCGGTCCCCTTAAATAGGGGGCGGTCCCCTTAATAATTAAGGGGGCCGCCTAGTAAAATTAAGGGGGCCGCCCCTTCTGTCCGTTGGCCAATTTTGTCCTTTTGTGGGGAAGGTTTTTCTGGAACATTTTAACTGATTTTGGTTAAAAATTTGAATTTATATTTTTATAAAAGATTAAACATTTTTATTTAATGCCAAAAATGTTTTTCAAAAATATATAAAATGTTTTTGATGTTTTATAAAAAATCTAGTTATTGAGAAAATGTTCCTTTGATCATATAATGCATTAAGCATTAGTTCATTCATACCTTAAGTGATTTGAGTTGTAGAAATAGATATTTACAACTAAATACTTGTTTACGTCATAATTTTCCGATTAATGATTTTACATTTTGTGATTATCAAAACGTAGAGATATCAAAAAATATTAATAACGTGTTTAGGCATTATTTATATCAACACTTACTCTCACACCAGGGTCTAATCGTGGGAGACAATCCCACGATAAGCCTAACGGTGTCTTTTTGTTCTCTTAGTGCGCAGGTCTCAAGCATCAAGAATCAATTGATACGGGAACCGGACTCCTAACAAGGAACGCCCAACTTTTGTATCAACAAGTGGCGCCATCCGTGGGACCCTACACTAAGAACTGGAATGACGAAACACGGAAATCTTAACCAGTGGACTCCTCAGGCGAAGAAAGCGCATAGCGACCTACAGGGGAAGAAGCAACGAAGTGATGCGGCCCAAAAACAGGCCTCTGGAACAACCAGTGCGCCCGGAAACCAAAGATCAGACTCAGATCTGGTCTTTACTAAAGTAGGACCGCACTCGGGGATTACCCATGCTACTACGACAAGTATTAGCGGGGGAGACCTACAGCGCACCCCCCTCATCACGCTAGAAACAGCCCCCACTGAGCCGCCAGACGCGCCTAATCGAAACAGGGGTCCTGACTTGGAAACAAACATCCCCGCGCTAGAAGGAGTAGTGCCTGAACTGGCACCAAGTGATTTTGTGTCCCAAAACTACGAAACCCTGGCTGCACTTATGCAGGAGGAAGCAAAGAAGAGGTCAAGACAGAGTCTGCAAGCCCGGCTCAGCTTCGACCCTGAGTATGAATCATCCCCACTGCGCCACCGAAAGGAGAGGCGCGAGAAAGATAGCCGCCGACACCCAGTATTTACTAGGATCGGAGGAAGGGCGGTGGACGATGAGGAAACTGACTCGCAGTCTCCAGACGAGCGCGAAGGTGATGGGTGGCGTACCAATGTCCACGTTAGACTTGGTAGGCGCAGAGTCCATGAAAGACTTGGGCGAAAATACTCCCCAAGTGAGAGCCCTTCAAGCCTGGATTCCGATGATAGTCGGCGCAAGCGCCACAAAAGAGCAAGCTCGGATTCCGACGGCAGTAGGCGCAAGCGCCGAAAAAGAGCAAGCCTATCCTCAAGTAACTCCTCGGACAACGAGGACGAAGAAACAGGACACTGGAAATCAAGGGGAAGATACCGCGATCAGGAGGACGAAGACATGTCTCGTCCCTGGCGCCGCCAAAAAGTTGATGCGTTCACCAGGCGCATCAGCGACTTTTCAGAAAATAAAAGAAGGCACATGCCCGCTAACGTTAAAACCTATGATGGGACAGGTGATCCTGATGACCACCTAAAAATTTTCGAATCAACAGCTACCATCGAAAATTGGCCGCAACCTGTGTGGTGCCGCATGTTCAATTCTACGTTGGTGGGAAATGCGCGAAACTGGTTCAGTAAACTTCCACGGAGAAGCATAGATGGGTTTGAAGAGTTGCGGAAAGCATTTCGTTTAAACTTTACCCAGAGGAAGAAGTGCGCCAAGAACCCTGTTGAACTCGCTAGGGTAAAACAGCGCCAAGGAGAATCTACAAGCGCTTACGTAAAGCGCTATAAGGACGAGTGCATACATGTCAAGGCATGTCCGGAGATACTAAAGATCTCAGGGTTCATGAATGGAATCAACAACCCAGAGCTAATCAAGAAGTTAAATGATAGGATTCCCCAAACTTTTGATGAGCTCATGAAGCGCACGAGGTCCTTCATCCAAGGAGAAGCCGCCGCTGCGGATAGCAAGAAAGGCTACTCGAACTATAGGTCGCAAGAACAACCCAGGAGACAATCCAACGATCAGAGTAGCAACCATAATAAAAACTATCGCAGTGAAGGAGGCAGACGAGGGAACGACAAGTATACCCCGTTAACAAAGACTCCAAAGGAGATATTCGCAACGGAAGGCGCGAACTTCCCGAGACCCCCACCAATGCGCACCCCAGAAGCACAACGCATAGGTAACGGGTACTGCGAGTATCATGGACAGAAGGGCCATACCACGAACGAATGCATCCAGCTGCGCCAACTAATAGAAAAATTAGTAAAAGAAGGCAGGTTGGACCACTTGGTTAAGAACATCAAGGAAGGGAAAGATAAACAGAGAACCGGGGGCAAGAAAGACGCACCCAAGGATAAGGCGGACACCATCTACATGATCCAGTCATGGCAGCGAAGCACTAAGCAGAAAGTTAGCCAAACGTTTTCTCATGAAAACGAAATTTCTTTCCCCACCTTGACTGCGGACAACGCAGTCATGGAACCACTCACCATAGAGATAACTACGGGGGGTCACGACATACACCGCATGTTTGTTGATGGCGGGGCGTCGGCAGACATAATGTATGAACATTGTTTCAAAAGACTGCGACCTGAGATACAAAGGCAGTTAAACCCGGCCACGACTCCACTGATTGGGTTCACAGGAGAAAAGATATGGCCTATGGGGCAACTACGACTACTAGTCGTTGTGGGTAATAAGGAACACTCCACAGCAGCCTGGATAAATTTCATGGTGATTAATTCTCCTTCGCCATATAATGGCATCATTGGAAGACCTGGAATTTCAGCTATACGCGCAATACCGTCCACAGCGCATGGGATGCTCAAATTCCCGGTAGAAGGAGGCATTGTCACCATCCACAATAATGCTAGACCACCCAGAGAATGTAACACAGTTACATGCGAGATCACGCACACTCCAGAACCGTGCGCAGCCAAAGTACCAAACTTGAAGGTGGCAATTCATCCCGATTACCCGGAGCAACAAGTTTCGATCGGGGGATCGCTGTCTGATAAAGGCAGAACTGCCGTGTGTGCGCTCTTGCAAAAGAATTTGGATATCTTCGCATGGGAACCAAAGCACATGACTGGTGTGCCACGCTCAATCTCAGAACACAAGTTACAAATCCGACAAGGATATTCTCCAGTGCGGCAGAAAAAGCGCGGCCAAGCTCCAGAGCGCGCAAAAGCCATTTTGGAAGAAGTACACAAGCTCGTGGACGCAGGCATCATGCGAGAGGTCTATTACCATGACTGGCTATCAAATCCAGTAATGGTCAAAAAGAGCGACGGTAGTTGGCGGATGTGCGTAGACTTTACCGATCTCAACAAGGCATGTCCACAAGACTGCTATCCATTACCAGAAATAGACTGGAAGGTGGAATCTCTGTGTGGATATCCTTTTAAATGCTTCTTAGACGCATATAAAGGGTACCACCATATCCAAATGGCTGAAGAAGACGAGGAAAAAACAGCCTTCCACACAAGCCAAGGAGTCTATTGTTACACAAAAATGCCTTTTGGCCTAAAGAATGCAGGCGCCACCTACCAACGATTGGTAGATAGCGCATTTGAAAAGCAAGTGGGCCGCAATTTAGAAGTGTACGTTGATGACCTCGTCATAAAAAGCCATACTGAAGATGAAGTAGTGCGCGACATTGAAGAAACATTCAAAACACTACGAAAGATCAACATGAAGCTAAATCCCAAGAAATGCACTTTCGGCGCTACAGAAGGCATGTTCCTGGGATATTTGATAGAACCAGATGGCATTAAGCCATGCCCAGAGAAAACAGAGGCTGTTATTCAACTCCCTTCACCACGCACGTTGAAAGAAGTTCAGTCTCTAAATGGAAAGCTTGCGGGGTTGAACAGATTCTTGTCCAAGTCAGCGGATAAGTCACTCCCTCTCTTTAAGACACTCAAGAATTGTACGAAAAAGGGAGACTTTCGTTGGACTGCTGAAGCGGAAGAAGCCTTCACACAGCTTAAACAGCATATAGCAGCGCTCCCCAAGTTAGTCGCACCCCGACCAGGGGAGGAATTAATCGTGTACCTATCTGCGACTCATGGAGCGGTCAACGCAGTACTACTAACAGATAGGAACTCTACACAAACACCGATATACTTTGTGAGTAAAGCACTCAAGAAGACGGAGATTAACTATAGCCCTATGGAAAAGTTGGTCTTGGCATTAGTATTCGCTGCTAAAAGACTGCGCAGGTACTTCCAAGCGCACCCAATAGCGGTGATCACAGACCAACCTATCAAGCAAGTCATCTCCAAACCAGACGCATCGGGACGGCTACAAAAGTGGAGTGTGCTACTGGGCGAATACAACATCTCTTACAGACCGCGCACCGCAGTTAAGGGACAGATACTGGCTGATTTCATCATCGAAAAACCAGAAACCGATGACGCACCCACACAAAGCAAAGTCGAGCTACAGGCACCATGGGTCCTGTTCACAGATGGATCCTCGTGCGTGGATGGATCGGGCGCAGGCCTAATCCTTACCAATCCAGAAGGAATGGAGTTCACATACGCACTGCGTTTTGAATTCACAGCCACGAACAACGAGGCAGAATATGAAGCACTAATTGCTGGACTACGCATCGCCGCTCGAATGGGTGTACGCAACCTAGAAGCAAATGTGGACTCCCGATTAGTGGCCAACCATGTGTTGGGAGAATATGTTGCCAAGGAGGATAACATGATCCAATACCTCGAGAAGACCAAATCATTAATCCAGAGTTTTGATAGGTTCACAATTAAACAAGTTCTTCGGGGAGAAAATAAAAAAGCAGATGCACTAAGTAAAATCGCATCTACCAGCTTTGCGCATCTGTCAAAACAAGTTTTGGTGGAAATCTTAAAGAACAAGTCTATCGCAGAAATGGAAGTATCGACGGTGATAGAGGAACAGAACCCTACATGGATGACCCCTATCATCGAATTTATAGACAAAGGCACACTCCCCCAAGAACAGAAAGACGCTCGAAGGATACGGCGCACAGCGCAGAGGTTTGAGCTTCGAGATGGTATCTTGTATCGACGATCTTTTCTACAGCCATGGCTTCGTTGCGTTGGACCTCTTCAAGCAGATTACGTACTCCGGGAGATCCACGCTGGTTCATGCAGTATGCACTCAGGGCCACGGTCCGTTGTAGCACGAGCCTTGCGGTCAGGATACTACTGGCCTACAATGCACCGTGACGCGCGTGATATGATAAGGAAGTGTAATGACTGTCAAGTTCATAGACCGATCCCGCGCCGACCACAACAAAAGCTAACACCTATCACTTCGCCATGGCCATTCTACAAGTGGGGTATCGATATCGCTGGCCCCTTTCCTGTAGCAGCGGGAGGATTAAAATTCCTTATTGTGGTGATAGACTACTTCACTAAGTGGATTGAGGCAAAAGCGGTGGCGACAATCACAGGTAATCAAGTAAAACGATTCGTTTGGGACAACATAGTATGTCGCTTTGGATTACCTAGAGAAATCATCTCAGACAACGGAAAACAATTCCGTGACAACCCGTTCAAAGACTGGTGCGAACAGCTAAACATCACACAACACTTCGCGTCAGTAAAACACCCACAAACCAACGGTTTGGTTGAGCGCGCGAATCGCAGTCTAGGCGAAGGAATAAAAGCGTGCCTAGACAGACACAAAGGAAGATGGGTGGACGAACTGTCGCATGTCTTGTGGGCGCACCGCACAGAAATCAAAGTCAGCAATGGGGACACTCCTTTTTCTCTTGTCTATGGGACAGAAGCTGTTATACCAGCCGAAATCGGAATGCCAACTATCCGCACAACGGAAGTTAATATGGCAACAAATGATGATGAGCGGCGCATAGATTTGGATCTATTGGAAGAAAGGCGCGAACGCGCAGCGATACGTGAAGAAAAAGCCAAGTCAAAAATGAAGGGATACTACGATGCCAAAGTTCGAAGCACCTCATTCAGACCAGGCAACTTTGTATACCGCGCCAATGATGCAAGTCACGCAGAAGACACAGGAAAGCTTGGACCAAAGTGGGAAGGGCCTTACGAGGTCGTCGAAGCACTAGGAAAAGGCGCATACAAACTGCGTGACATGAATGGCCATGAGCTACAACGCACATGGAACATTTGCAACCTCGAAAGATGTTATCTTTAGGAAAGGCTAAGGCCCAACACACGGACACAATTGCACTTTAGTAAGTGCCCAATAAATATTCGTGTATTTACATTTTATGTTACTTAGACAATTATCTTTCTTTTATACAAAAACTTGCAAGTATTAATCAAACGTCGTGGTTTCTAGCTAACTCCACGACACAATTCACATTACTGTTTACGTTATTTACGTTTCAATATCGTTATTTAATTATTTTTTGCCTACATGGCGTGCATGCACTTATTAAAGACCCACGCTGGCACAAGGATGAGTAAACCTACTAAACAACTCGTTGAATAAGAGGGTTGCAAACCCATCAACATTGGATCACGTATCCTTGTTAAACACCTTGCTCTCAAGACGTTGGAGTAAGTCTGATGTGCATCCCACGACGGGTGCGCGCCAATGCACACTGTGCGCGTTTAATAAACTAGGAGTTAAGACAATTAACCCCTTTGTATGGTATTAGTAGCACGCTGCAATCCATACACTTGTGCAACCCACGATGGATGCACAACAACTTGTGCATTTCATATACAATTATGTCATACACGATCACTTCATTCACACTTATGTTTTACAACTAAGTCATGAAATTCATACACGATTATGATATAAGTGGTTATAGATTCTTGACTCTTAGATATCTTTTACGAAAGAGACAAAATAACTAAGTACAAAGCTTCCAACCACGATCAAATTTGATACAATATACATACAATCGTATTTTTTCAAATCAATACTTCATTATGGATAACAAGTTCATAATAAGTACATACTCAACACGCATATGTACAACAAAAAGTGAACATCACTACATCAAAACTACCAAGACATGCTGCGAGTACGCCTGAGCCCTGAGCTACCCGCTTGGCGCGCCACCCTACCAGCCTCTTCAAGCCTCCCCAACAGCTCAGCATCCTTGGGCGCTACCGTTGGAACGCTAACAGGCACCCCATCAGATCTGGGAAGGTGAGCTGCACCAATACCACAAAGAATGGCCTTCCCCTTCACGCCCCTCTTCTGAGCAAGTCTCCTTTCATGGGCTTCTAAGGACGCCCTCAATGGAATCTCTTTCTCAAGGGAAAAAGGGTTGAGGATGTCACGGGGGCGAGCGAATACAAGCACATGTAGCTGCGACACATCCGGTTTCAGAAAGTAGTCAAGCTGCTCCTCAGCGTCTTCAGATGAATGCCTAGCCAATGTTAGGCCCTCCATGATCACACCTATGGGGTAATCCTGGTCACGCTCCAGCCGTGCAATATGAGGAAGCTCAAATAGTTTTAACTTCTCCATGGCTGAACCACAGCCCCAAAGGAGTCCTTGACCTCTCGAGACTCCAGCGTCGTCAAGGCAGCAAGACGCAAGCCATGGCCAATAAGCCACCTGCGCTCAGCAATAGTTGACACCAGATGAGGATACAACTCTTCGTCATACTCAATGCTGAGCTTGCGCAGCTTGCTCTCCTGATTCTCAAGCGAACTCTCCACAGCCTTGCGGAACTCATTCATGTTAGAGATGAGTTTTCCCTTATTTAGCTCCATATATCTCAAGGCCCAAAGACAGGCGGCCTTATACTCTTTTGCTCCAGTGCGCTCTTGATTCAGTTCGGCCATGAGCGACATCTTCTGATCAGCAATTTTCTGGTCGTACATAGCAGACGCCCTCAACTCAGCCTGCGTATCAGCCAACTGCGCCTTCAGAATAGCAATCTCCTTGTCCTTCTGCGCAACCTGGCTACTCTCACCGCCATATTCAGCCTGTAGCCGCGCAATCAATGAAGCCTGGTGCGCAGCAGCCAACACCAACTCCTCTATAAGGGAATTTCCTGGCGCATCTTTCGAAGATTCTCCCTCACCCGCTGGACTCTCAGGCGCAAACTCACCAGCATAGGCAGAACCAGTCTTGGGTGGCGAATCCCCAACATGCGCATCATCATCAACAATAGTTTCAGCACTGCACGCAAATAACAAAGTTACTCTACCGTATTAAACACGAATTAAAAGATTGAAGATCCATAAATACAAGTACTTACTTGAGGGGAGGAGTTTTATGCGATGACGCACCCTCCTCAGATGATTGCCCGACAAAAATAGCAGGGCGCTTCCTTGATGTCTGATGAACTCAAATAAGTACATTTTATTACTATCATTTATCCTATTAATTTGGCTTGTTTTACTATATTATGTATGAGGATTGATACTTAATCGTTTACTTTTGTAATTCTCAGGTAAAAACAAGCGTTTGGTGAAACTTAGCGATTTTGGACTGATTATGGAGCAAAACATGCATAAAGTTAAGAGTCTACTGAAATGAAGAAGATCAAGACTAATCTGCTCCAGATGCGCCGCATCTCACTCTCGACATGCGCCGCATCTCTATCAAGATACCACCAGATACGATCCAAGATACAAGACGACATGCGCCGCATCTAATCATGGAGTTACGCCGCATCTTCTGGCGGTGTACGAATATTCCTGAATATTATAATCTTGGACCCCACGCGAAGTTAAGTACATGCGCCGCATCTACTCCTTAGATGCGCCGCATCTTCCCTCAGACCGAAACTATAAATACCCCAAGACCAGACGAATTTCACACACATTATATTATATTCGAAGACCGAACAGCAGAACCCTAGGACGAATTCAGTCAAGGAGGCAGCACAAGACACACCCAAATCAAAGATACAAGAGCTGTAAGAAGGTGCTGCATGTGTTTAATTCATTAAGTAGTTTTGTTTTATTGTGTTAGCAAACTTTAATTCATCAGGATTGGTAGCTTGTGTAATGTGACAACGAAAGATTGCACTCCCTTTAATACTTGCTTTCCCATCAATTAAAGTTTATATGTTGATGTCTTTGGTTACTACTTATTAGTGCATTGATAACCTCTGTGTTTATTAGTAGCTTGCGGGCATTTGACTGCGGGACATAATGTGGCTCCCACGGTTATTACTAAATTGATCACTTAGGAATAACTTTTAGACATAAGTAATCATTAAGGGTTTACTCGCCGATAAGATTAGGACCAACGAGAAAGGGTTAACTACATACACTTCATATAAAGCTATCAATAAAACAAGTGACAATCTACTTAATCATAAGGACAGCCCTCTTATTGTCTCGAGTATTTATCTGTGTACGTGTGTGCTACTTGCTGATTCGTGCCTATTGGTTTATTTTATTATTTAATTGCAAACAAATCGTGCCAGTCTCTCAGGCTGAAACCCCCTTGCGTTAGGATATTAAAATACTGATTAGAATAACTAGATAATACGTTCCACTCTTAGTGATCGACACTCTACTTACCATTATATTCATACTGACCGGGTACACTGCTCGTTAAGTGTGTGTGTTATTGATAAGTCGGCTAAATATAAATTTAAAACTTGAGTAGGCATTAAAACTGCTAAAACTATACTACGACACCGCACGCATCAAGTTTTTTGGCGCCGCTGCCGGGGAGTGAATTGTTATTATCTGTTAATTTGATTAGTATTTTAATTAGGTTTTTCTTTTTATTAGATTAATTGCATCATTGTACTATTTTGCATATTTGTTGTATTGTGTGTTAATTGTTTTCTTTTATTTTTGTGTGTTTATTTTTGTTTGTGTGTTTTTGTTTTTATTTTTCGTATTTTTTCTGTTCTGCTATCGTTGTACTGTGCTAAATCAAACGATACGGCGCATCTGATCTCTCAGATACGGCGTATTGCGTTTAATTTTTTTTAAAATACAACGCGTTTAATTAATTCGATACGACGCATCTTTTCCCCAAGATACGGCGTATCTGTTTTTAATAAGAAATTTTTCTAAGCGATAAAGTAATACGACGCATCTGCTTTTGCAGATACGGCGTATCTGTTTTTGATAAAAATTTTTTCTAAACGTTAACGCCATACGACGCATCTGCTTTCGCAGATACGGCGTATCTATTATTTTAATTAAAAACAGTTTGCGAATTATTAAACAGATACGACGCATCGATCTATATCGATACGGCGCATCTTTCTGAATCAAAAATCGATATTTATTTTTAAACGTAACGAAAATACGGCGCATTAACTTTCGTTAATACGACGCATTTAATTTTAATTAGATAAGTTGATTTTTGATTAATTAATTCGATACGGCGCATTCAGAATTCTAAGCGGCGTATCTATTTTCTGAATAAAGTCTGATTTAATTTTAACGTATTAAGATACGGCGTATCCAACTCTTTGGATACGGCGCATCGTCTGCAGATATCAGTAACTTTAATTTTTCGTATTCCGTTTTCGTTGTTAATTTTCTGATATACTACTTTCTTGGGCATACCCTACTGATGCTTTTGTGATTGATTTCAGGAAGTGCATGACCAGGAGTTCGACTAAGAACTTGATTCAACCTTTCGAAGATCCTGAACGAGCCCTACATTCGCTTAAAAGGCTTTTCAACACAAGAAGCTTTGATCTTTCAAGTTCACTCGAGCTTGATTACTTTTCTGAAGAAAAAGAGGAAGTTGAAACAGAAACAATGGGCGAAAACACTACTATGGAGGAATACATGAACAATACCCGTGCTGATTACACTTCAGGAGTTGCTAGACCTAAGTTTGATGATAAGTCAAAATTTGAGTTGAAGGGTCAGTTTCTCAAAGAACTCAGAGAAAATGCTTTCAGTGGGACGGAACAAGAGGATGCTAATGAGCATGTTGAAAAGGTCCTGGAGATTGCAGATTTGTTTACTTCAGAAGGAGTCAATACCGATCAACTCATGCTAAGAATCTTTCCAATCTCACTAAAAGGAGCTGCTAACAAGTGGCTAAGGAATGAACCTGCTAGTTCAATCACTACATGGGAAGGTTTGAAGAGCAAATTCCTGAAGAGATATTGTCCACCTGCTAAGACTGCTAAAAAGATGGAGGCTATCAATAGTTTCAAGCAAGAGCCTGATGAAACCCTTTATCAAGCTTGGGAACGATTTAAAGATTTATTGATAAAATGTCCTCAACACTATCTAACCCCTATGCAGGAGATAATATTGTTTTATCAAGGACTGGACGTGCCAACTAGACAGATTTTGGATGCTAAGGGAGCTGTACCTCAAATGAGTGCAACTAATGCTAGGAAAGCGATCCAAGAAGCTGCTGATCATTCTCAGAAATGGCACGATGGGACCTCTACTAGATCTAAGAGCAGCACTAATTTTGACGGGATTGCTGCTATTCAAGCTCAATTGGATAAAATTAGTAGAGAAATAAAGAAGCGTGATGAAAGAGCGTATGCTGCCCAAGTTGGATGTGAAAAGTGCGAAGGACCTCACTACACTAAAGATTGCCCGAACAAGAATGAAAGTGAGACGTTTGAAGAAGCATATTACACCCAATTTGGACAACCATTCCGACCTTCAGGGAGATTTAGGGAAGCTACACCGGGATTATATCAAAGGAACAATTTCAATCCCGCTTATCAAGAAAGGAGGCAGACTTTAGATGATACTTTAAAGCAAATTATGGCTGATGCTGCTAAAAGACATGAAGAGAATACTGCTATGATCAAAGAAATCCGAGCTTCAACGGACACTACTACAAGAAATCAAGGAGCTTCGATCAAAGCATTGGAACAACAAATTGGTCAAATGAGCAAAGTTCTTCAAGAAAGGGGATATGGAAGTTTACCGAGCTCAACTGAAACCAACCCAAGAGATCATGTCAAGGCCATAAGCACCACTGAAGAAGTCACTCCTAATATACCTAGAAGATCGATGAATGGTAATGATTGTGCAAGACCCGAATTTTTCTTTAATTCTTCAATCAGCTTAAGGAGACTACTAAAAGAGAAGACAAAGATTGAAGAGGAGATCAAGGCGACAATGAAAGAAGAGAGCCCTGCAACCGACTCAAATGCCTTGCCTCATAAAGAAAGAGACCCAGGAAGTTTTACTCTACCTTGTTCTATTAATAATATATCTTTCAATAATGTGTTAGCTGACTTAGGAGCTAGTGTTAGTGTTATGCCTCTTAAGACATTCGCTGCCCTAGGACTAGGAAGATTAGCACCAACTAAGTTACTTATTGAATTGGCTGATAAAACGGTAAAACGACCTGAAGGGATTGCTAATAATGTGCTAGTTAAGATTGAGCAGTTTATTTTTCCCGTAGACTTTGTTATACTAGACATGCCCGAGGATGTTAAGATTCCTTTAATCCTCGGAAGACCTTTCTTGTCTACTGCCCATGCTAAGATTGATGTGTTTAAGAGAAAAATTTCATTAAGGGTAGGGAATAATAAACTAGTCTATAAATGTCAAGATCCTGTTAAAAGCATAATTAGAGGTGTTTATGTGCTAGGATTAAGAGAGCGTATGGACCTCGATCTTGAAGCTAGACTTATGGGAGAAACATTGATTCAAAACAACTCAACTAATCCTAATCATGAGAACTTTGAGGAATTCATTGACCTTAATGTACCTACCGAACTTCGACGCAATGTTGTTAATGATTCTGATGATGAGTGATATGATTGTGTAGTGATTAATAAACGTAGGAGAATAGTTGAGAAAACGAATTTGAATAATGATGTGTTTATTGAACTACCACCCCACCTTGCTTATTTGTGCCTATATGATAATAAGGATTTCCCGTCTATCATTTTGTCATCTCTGCCCGAAAGGGACAGGACTTTGTTTATACAGATATTAAAGAAGAACGGCGTGGAAATTAAAGACGAGCAAGGAGTATTCAATATTACTGAATTGGCAATGAGGGAGCGCGATGATTCCGACTCCTTCAATGATCGATACTAAAGAGCTGAACGTGAGTCTAACTTGAAGACTCTGGAATAAAGACAAGTGCTTACCAGGAGACAACCCGGAGAATTTTTATTTTTCTGTTTATGTGTCGAGTCAGTCCAGGCCGCATGAGGATACGGCGCATCTCAATTCTGAGATGCGACGCATCTCCTGCAATGGTCATATCTTATTTTATTTTTCTGCATTTTTATTTTCGACTTTAAAACTATTTATCAGTTTATTTTTAATGCGGCGCATCCCTGGTTAAGGATGCGGCGCATCTTTTATTCTGATCCGTATTAATTCCAGGCTCGACACGGCGTATCTTCTTCCATAAGATACGGCGCATCGACTGACCTGATGATTTTCAGTTTTAATTTTTAAGTTTTATTTTTATCTAACTACTAATGTATTATGCAAGTTTGAACCTTTCTTATCTTAGGTGTGTTTTAAAGTGTTGGTGGTATTATAGTTTCCTGGATTTCCTGTGGATACATCAAGTATGAAGCTTTAACGTTCTAATCCACAAGAAAGATGATTTTTGCTCTTATACTAATGGAGGATCATACCGAGCAAATCTCAGGGGAGTTTTTCTGTTCTAATTCTTTTATTTTCCAGTTTTTAACCTTTTAATACAAACAACGAGGACGTTGTTTAACTTAAGTGGGGGGATTGGAGAATTAGAACACTTAACAATTACTTGTCCTAAACTTTTTCAAAAATTATGCTTAAAATGTGCTTAATATATCAAACTTAAAAATTTTTTAGCATGTTTTTGTTTAAGATCTAAGTTGCATAACTGCACACATGACGTTATTTTCAAAAATTGTGATTTTATCAAAATTCACAAATCTATGAGTGTGCCGGTGACTTGTAAACTTTAGAACTTGGCTTGTATACTATTCGAGACCACCATAATGAGTATTATTTATATAATTGGAATGACTTGTCTAAATTGGTAAATTTCTAGGATTACACCCAAAATAGCCTATTATATGTTATGTGTTATTAACTAACTACACTGGTTAGTTAACCCCCGTATAAACCCTTTTGTTACTCTCATTTTTAGAGTAAGATACCCCTAGAAAAACACTCAGAGCCATTCCTTTCGTTTCTTACACCTATGTTTAAAATGTTTCGTTACACCCTTACACCTTAGCCTACCTTGTAGATTAAAGTCCGTGGTTGGTTAATTGCTATAGGCAAAGTGTGTTTCCTTACATTACCTGTGTTCGCGTGCGTAATTCATTATCTTTGGTTAGGTCGGGAAATTGCACAATGCAATTGGAGTGAAAGTAAATATTGTATATCTTTGAGTTTATTTTTCGTGTGTTTACTACTTTCACTATTACCATTATTTCTGAAGTCATGAAAAGTATGGAAAAATTATCCAGAATTATCATTATAGTGATGTGGTGAAATTTTACACATCTATCTTTATGTTTGAAAAAAAAAAAAAAAAAAAAAAAAAAAAAAAAAAAAAAAAAAATCGAAAAAATAAGAAAAGAAAAAGAAAGAAAGAAAAGTTGGAAGTTAGTTTTAACCAACTTATGTAAAGTTATGTAAGTGGTCGATATCACCACTATTTGTTGTACTATATCTATGGATTGAATGGGAATTGGCAGTTATGGGAACGCCAATTAAGGTTTATTCTTTGATTAAGATCTTGTTGAGTATAATTCGTGTCTACCTAAAGCGTGTGTTTCAAGTGTTAAAGCGTGAGTTATTCAATGATATGAGTCTTATTCATGGGATGGTTGGGATAGTGATTAACCACACTTAGGATTTTAATTTATTTGTTTTGTTTATTTTTATTTTTACACCAATTTATATCCCAAATGTTATCCATACCCTTTATTGTTCTTTATCCAACCAAACCTTTGATTTATTGAGATTAGGGATTTGAGCAATCTTAAGTATCGTAGTCGTGGATTCGGCTATGTATTTATGATTTTGTCGCCCTTTTTGATATATTATTATTGGTGAAGTTTGGACCTATCTTTAGCCTATTCGAGTTAAGGATTTGAGCAATTGCAAGTATCGTGTTCGTGGATTCGATCATGTATTTGTGATTTTGTCGCCTTTTCTGGAATTTGAGATCGATAGTGAAAAAGAATAATTAACCCTTAAGCCTAAAAACCCTTTTTACCGCTTTAGACTTGTTATTCCTTAGCTTTAGTGGAGGAGATGTGTATACTTGCCAAGCTTATGATAGAATATTCGTCACGACTGGACAGTTAAACGATTAGATTTGCTTTTATCGACTTATTTTATTATACTTCTAATTCGTTAAAGTGTTTAGTTGTGTGATTATGAAATAAACGAATACATGCTTAAATATAAAAATAAATCCTAATATCTTTTAGGATACATTTTCATAAAAGAAATTCTAAGGTTTACTTGGGGACAAGTAAAGTTCAAGTGGGGGGATATTTGATGAACTCAAATAAGTACATTTTATTACTATCATTTATCCTATTAATTTGGCTTGTTTTACTATATTATGTATGAGGATTGATACTTAATCGTTTACTTTTGTAATTCTCAGGTAAAAACAAGCATTTGGTGAAACTTAGCGATTTTGGACTGATTATGGAGCAAAACATGCATAAAGTTAAGAGTCTACTGAAATGAAGAAGATCAAGACTAATCTGCTCCAGATGCGCCGCATCTCACTCTCGACATGCGCCGCATCTCTATCAAGATACCACCAGATACGATCCAAGATACAAGACGACATGCGCCGCATCTAATCATGGAGTTACGCCGCATCTTCTGGCGGTGTACGAATATTCCTGAATATTATAATCTTGGACCCCACGCGAAGTTAAGTACATGCGCCGCATCTACTCCTTAGATGCGCCGCATCTTCCCTCAGACCGAAACTATAAATACCCCAAGACCAGACGAATTTCACACACATTATATTATATTCGAAGACCGAACAGCAGAACCCTAGGACGAATTCAGTCAAGGAGGCAGCACAAGACACACCCAAATCAAAGATACAAGAGCTGTAAGAAGGTGCTGCATGTGTTTAATTCATTAAGTAGTTTTGTTTTATTGTGTTAGCAAACTTTAATTCATCAGGATTGGTGGCTTGTGTAATGTGACAACGAAAGATTGCACTCCCTTTAATACTTGCTTTCCCATCAATTAAAGTTTATATGTTGATGTCTTTGGTTACTACTTATTAGTGCATTGATAACCTCTGTGTTTATTAGTGGCTTGCGGGCATTTGACTGCGGGACATAATGTGGCTCCCACGGTTATTACTAAATTGATCACTTAGGAATAACTTTTAGACATAAGTAATCATTAAGGGTTTACTCGCCGATAAGATTAGGACCAACGAGAAAGGGTTAACTACATACACTTCATATAAAGCTATCAATAAAACAAGTGACAATCTACTTAATCATAAGGACAGCCCTCTTATTGTCTCGAGTATTTATCTGTGTACGTGTGTGCTACTTGCTGATTCGTGCCTATTGGTTTATTTTATTATTTAATTGCAAACAAATCGTGCCAGTCTCTCAGGCTGAAACCCCCTTGCGTTAGGATATTAAAATACTGATTAGAATAACTAGATAATACGTTCCACTCTTAGTGATCGACACTCTACTTACCATTATATTCATACTGACCGGGTACACTGCTCGTTAAGTGTGTGTGTTATTGATAAGTCGGCTAAATATAAATTTAAAACTTGAGTAGGCATTAAAACTGCTAAAACTATACTACGACACCGCACGCATCAATGTCCTTGCGCCATCATCACCAGCCGATCTCTTGCGCTTTAACACTAGGCCCTCCTCCTCAGATTCATCCATAGCACTCCTCGACGAGTCTACATGCAACAACTCAACAGGGATCTGTGACCCAGGAGCGGGAAAGCTACGCAGAGGAGTAGCCATAGTAACACCTTGGGGGACCTCCCCTATATCCTCTGTCTCCTCTGTCTCCTCCTGCGTGATCACCATCGTGCGTCCCGCAGTAGCCTGGAGTACTGGCTCCTCTCCAACTCTCAATGGGCGCACCCCTACGGTCACCTGAGTAGGCTTCGCCAAGCGTACAACATCAAACAAATCCATCTCTGCGCGACAAAACAACAAACAAAGACAAAATATGTTAGATAAGCTATAAAAGGAAGAACGCTTACAACTACTAAGCGCAGAGGAAAGAAGAGACAAGCACCCACCCCGGCTATTTCCATCCAAAAATGTTGGCACTTCTTCAGGACTACCGAAGTAGTTGCGACTGATCCCCATGTGCACCAAAAACTCTTCTGGGTACGCTTTGATCGGTATGCGATTGGTGTTTATCATATCCGCATCAACCACGTTATACAATCGGGGGTCTGGGCGCTCGTCTCTTGGTAATGATTCTCGAGTATAGAACTCAAAAACCCATGGAAAAAAGGCCCTATCAACCCAAAAGAATTTTTCTCTCCAATCCCTTAGTGCATCTAACTTCTCCGTATAGCACTGCAGTGGCCCTGCGCGCTTGGAGAAGGAAACCCACCCGTTTGACCACGACGTGTGGTAAAACGCGCGGAAAAGATGAATTGTGGGTTCTATCGCTAACAAGCGACAATTCACTTCAAAATTGGTAATTTTCGCCGCACCTATACAGTGCAGCTGGGAAATATGAAGACGATAGTGATTTAGAAGATCGCACAAAAAGAGGGAAATGGGCGCACGCTGGTTAGCAAATTCGAAAAAACGCGTGTATACCCCTACTTTCCCTTGTGGGAAATCCGCTATTGACGCGTTTGCGGCCGGAACTACCGGATGCAATGCGAGAGGGATGTAATAATCTAAAGTGAACTGACGAAGTTCATCCTCAGATAAATCGGAATTAAAATCAGACAATTGAAGAACTATGGTTAACCTTCAAATAACTATTATAAGCGCACGCGCTATTACCTTAGTTTTTCGGTGATTTTTGATCGCTGTTTGGAGGTTTAGAAATGGCGGAATTTGATAGTTTTTACTGTGGTAACCACAGTGAAAAGACGGCGAACCCTTATATAGGGTTACCAACACCCTTGGATGAACGACACATGTACCCCACTTGCTCTAATCGTGTGGCTAGGAGGCAAAAAGGTAAAGCACTTTTCACCCACCCTTCACGATTTACGAAGGAGATACGGATGTACCTAGACTAGTTTAATTTGATTTTTAGGCGGGAAATACTTGAAACTTCCCCGCTACGCATCAAGGGATATTTTTAGCTACAATTTTTAGTCTAGCGTCCGCAATTTCGCATTGCGCACACTAGACTGGGGGGACATGATGACGTATAGTCCGTATTCGGGTCACGAACCCGACCCATACTTGAGTCCATCACGAATGGGCTCAAACCCATCACGAATGGGCTCAAACCCATCACCAATGGGTTATTGCGGTAACGGTTTGGGCTTACGCTGGCCCAAACCCGAAGCTATTTATGGTCTTGATAGGATATCTCTTATTTATGGGATATGTATCAAAACCACCCTATGCGGGATACACTGAAGATTGGGAAACACGAAACCTACAAGGATTTCGTGTCTATATATAGAGGGCACCTCAGCCCTCACAAAGGTACGACTGACAAACCCTAACACTTCAACTAAACCCTAAAATCGATTACTTACTCTCACACCGGAGTCTAATCGTGGGAGACAATCCCACGATAAGCCTAACGGTGTCTTTTTGTTCTCTTAGTGCGCAGGTCTCAAGCATCAAGAATCAATTGATACGGGAACCGGACTCCTAACAAGGAATGCCCAACTTTTGTATCAACAAAAACTACAATACATTTTTATTATTAAACAAAGTAAAGAGCATTTGCATACCATTGCGCAATACCTAACAATGAAATCAATTTCCTTAAAAGATGATTACTATAACGTGTTTATTAATTAGCTAAAGTGCTAAAATAAATCATTCAACTTAAATATAAAGCAAAAGAGGATATTTTCTATTATATATTTGTTCACTTGCCCATATAAAAATTTATAGTCGATTACTTGGTGAAGAAGGTGGTGCAATAACGCCGCGACAACAACACATACGTTTGTTAACACTCCTTGACTTGATTTTGTTAAAATCTAGTCACATGCGAATAATGAACTTCCATTTCAATCACATGGTCTGGCTAACTCGGTATCCATGACGAGTGTTGTCATATCTGGATTCATTTCCATAGTTGAATTCGTAATTTCTAGCCATCACATTCCGGTCTATGTTTTACTTTTTGTTTAGTATACCTCAGACACTTAATACCAATGGATTATTAGTATTCCTGAGCCCTTTATTTTTTAACATATAATTGTTTGGTTAATACAAGTAAGATGCAAATGAAGTGTTTGATGAATTTTCCTAATGAAATGGTTTTATTAGTTAACAAAGGATATAAGATATTTAGGTTAACTTTTCCAAATTCTTTATAACTTTCTTGATTTATGAGACAAACACCAAAAATATAAACTATCTACTTATATAGTATGAAAACCAATCTTAGTTTTGTTTAATGAATCATCTCCTTAAACCCCTTAGTCGATACTTTATAATCAAGTTATACAAATTGCTAAATATCTTATATTCCATGTTAACTAATGGATTCTCCCCATAAGAAAATTCCCATTAGTGACGAAAAATATATGGTCAATAACAGTGAAAGACTGGTCACTCAGAGCGACTAGTGGGATCGTTTAAAGTTTCCGAATAATTATATTAATGACATATACTAAGTTACTCGTTTAGGATCGACACACTTGGTAAAAATCATTTATCTTTGATCGACTTGTTGAGGCTTGCTAACCTGTATAAATAAAAGTTCAAGTGAAACACTTGGCTTGAAAAAATATATCATTTAAGTTTCAATCTCATATCCTCCACCAATTCGCTCTTCGAAAGAAGGAAAATAGTAAAAGATGATGCATTCCTCTGCTAATGTATAGGTTTCCATTGTTGAGCAAAAACCCGCACAAACGCACCATCATATATTCTTCTTGGTTGCTTTTTTGTTTAAATGCATAGGCTATGTATTTCATTTAATTAGGAGAATATGTGGTGGTCTAGTGGCACGTCTAGGCTACGTCTTGAATAACTGTTACCCACGTGTAACATTTGGTGAAAATGTTGTAGTGATGCCACCATCTGCACTTTCATTTATGGTCACCATTTTACTTGCTATTTTAGCAATTCAGTCTCAGGGGAATGATGAATTTCCTTTCCAAACACACCCTCACACCATCATGGTTGCCGTCATGAGTCTCCTATCCTATGGTTTGGTTTCTGCTACTGAATTTATCGTTTCTGTTGCAGGTTTTGATCGCATTACGATTTATGCCGTTGTTGCTCGCTTGGTAAGTATCAGTTCGTTGTTTATTTTGGTTGTATCGTTGATATATTTGTTTTTTATTTGATACATTCCATATATCTTGTTAGTTGAAATAAACACGACATGTTCCTTCCAAAAATCTATGGGAACCATGTATTAGTTCTGGATATATGGATGTTGAGTTCCGCTCTATTAAAATAATGTTTTGCGATGATGGCTAGTCACGATTTACCTAAAACATGACTTCTGCAAAAGCATGTAAACAACTATGTATAGAATTTAGTGGAGAGCATTGAGGTAAAACTACACCTTGTTCTTGCTCAAATGCTCATCCTACCGGCCAAAGTGTTGTTACTCCCCGTGTGTAAATACAATATATGGAAGTAAAAGGCACCATTGATAGATATGGTATGGTTGGTTTCTCGAGGTTCTACTTGCTAACCCACCCATACGTTCTTCGTCCATCGAATCCTTGGTGGGAATGAATAGGTAATTATTATTTTAATATCACATTCTCTTTTTTTCAATCTCTTTCAAAAGCAAATAGCCCATAATATATGGAGTTAACTACATTTTTGGTCCTTGTGGTTTGGTGCGTATTTCATTTTTGGTCCATTTTTTCAAAAAGTTTTGGTTTTAGTCCAAAATCGATAGTTTCGTTCCACTTTCAGTCCATTTTGATAACGAAGTTAGTTTAGTTAGTTAAGTCTAATCGTAAAGTGGCAATATCAGTCCTTCATACTAACGGTAGTTTGCAACGTTAGTCCTTTATACCATAGATCGTTTGCAACTTTGCAACATTAGTCCTTTCGACCAACGATCGTTTGCAACGTTAGTCCTTTTATATACGTTTTTATTTATGTTTTTATATACATTTTTAGACATGTTTTTATACACGTTTTTACACTCGTTTTACACGCGTTTTTATACGCGTTTTTCTACACTTTTTTATACACGTTTTTACACGCGTTTTTACACGCGTTCTCACACACGTTTTTATACACTTTTTATACACGTTTTTATATACGTTTTTTTTTCAGAAATTTCTTTTATAATTTTTTTTTCGAAAAACTTTTTTTCGAATTTTTTTTTCTAAATTATTTTTTACCGAAAATTTTTTTTCGAATAATTTTTTTCGAATTTTTTTTAGAAATTTTTTTTTCCATATTTTTTTACACATTTTTTTTTTCAAAAAAAATGTTTTTTGGAAAAAAATTTCGAAAAAACAAATTTATAAAAAAAAAAAATCGAAAAAAAATTCGGATTTTTTTTTGGAAAACGTGTGTGAAAATGTGTATAAAAACGTGTGTGAAAACGCATGTAAAAATGCGTGTAAAAATGCGTGTAAAAACGTGTGTAAAAACGTGTATAAAACGTGTGTCAAAACGTGTGTGAAAACGTGTGTGAAAACGCGTGTAAAAATGTGTCTAAAAATGTATATATAAACATAAATAAATACGTATATAAAAGGACTAACGTTGCAAACGATTGTTGGTAGAAAGGACTAATGTTGTAAACAATTATTGGTATAAAGGACTAACGTGGCAAAGTTGCAAACGATCTATGGTATAAAGGACTAATGTTGCAAACCACCGTTAGTATGAAGGACTAAAGTACTTGCTGGACCAGAGACTCACAACTCCATTCCAAACCAAATGGTTACCTAAACTGTTGGGGTTTGATTATGAGATAAGCTACAAGAAGGGAAGTGAAAATGTAGCTGCAGATGCTTTATCAAGAGTCAACACTGGTGCTGAATTGTGTTCATTGGTTCTGATGAACTCAAATAAGTACATTTTATTACTATCATTTATCCTAATTATTTGACTTGTTTTATTATATTATGAATGTGGATTGATACTTAATCGTTTACTTTTGTAATTCTCTGGTAAAAACAAGCATTTGGTGAAACTTAGCGATTATGGACTAAAAACGGAGTAAAATGATCAAGATTGGAATTGGTTGTTGGAATGAAGAGAATGAAGACCACTGCCTGACTTTGAAGAATGCGCCGCATGGATTTATCCCATGCGCCGCATATGAAACTTTGGTCAACGAAGAATAACCAACTTGTTCTGCTCCAGATGCGCCGCATCTCACTCATTACATGCGCCGCATCACTATCAATATTTCACCAGATACGATCCAAGATTCAAGAGGGCATGCGCCGCATCCAAAGATGAAGATACGCCGCATCTTCTGGCGGTGTACGAATATTCCTGAATATTATAATCTTGGACCCCACGCGAAGTTAAGTACATACGCCGCATCTACTTACTAGATGCGCCGCATCTTACCCTCAGACAGAAACTATAAATACCCCAAGACCAGACGAATTCGAGGGTGATATATATTATCCGAAGACCGAAGAAAAGAAACTAAGGACGAATTCAGTCAAGGTAGCAGCACAAGACACACCCAAATCAAAGATACAAGAGCTGTAAGAAGGTGCTGCATGTGTTTAATTCATTAAGTAGTTTTGTTTTATTGTGTTAGTAAACTTTAATTCATCAAGATTGGTGGCTTGTGTAATGTGACAACGGAAAGGTTGCACTCCCTTAAAACTGCTTTCTCATCAATTAAAGTTTATATGTTTGTGTCTTTGGTGACTTTTATTAGTGCATTGATAACCTCTGTGGCTAGCTGAGCGTTGATCGGGTCGCCATACCTCTGCCCTCGCCTGTTTATTAAATGCCTATGTATTCTATGGTCTGTAGAAAAGTAGGAGAAAGATAAACGGGATAGTCATAAGTAATCATTAAGGGTTTACTCGCCGATAAGATTAGAACCAACGAGAAAGGACTTAATCTCGGTGCGTTGCATCGAACTATACACTTCATATAACACTAGCAATAAAACAAGTGACAAACTACTCATCATAAGGACAGCCCTCTTATTGTCTCGAGTATTTATCTGTGTACGTGTGTGCTACTTGCTGATTCGTGCCTATTGGTTTAGTTATTATTTAATTGCAACCAAATCGTGCCAGTCTCTCAGGCTGAACCCCCTTGCGTTAGATTAGATTGTATAGCTAACTTAATATATTAAAATACTGATTAGAATAACTAGATAATACGTTCCACTCTTAGTGATCGACACTCTACTTACCATTATATTCATACTGACCGGGTACACTGCTCGTTAAGTGTGTGTGTGTTATTGATAAGTCGGCTAAATATAAATTTAAAACTTGATTAGGCATTAATACTGCTAAACCGCAACGACACGCAACACGCATCAAGTTTTTGGCGCCGCTGCCGGGGAGTGAATTGTTATTATCTGTTAATTTGATTAGTATTTTAATTAGGTTTTTAATTTTTCTAACCGCTAATTTTGTTGTGTATTAGTTTAATTTGCATTCATTGTACTATTTTGCATATTTTCTGTTTTTGTGTGTTATTTGTTTGCTTTTATTTGTGTTTATTTTCGTGTGTTTTTATTTGTTTTAATTTTTCGTATTTTTTGTTTTCTGCTATCGTTGTACTGAGCTAAATCGAACGATACGGCGCATCTGATTTATCAGATACGGCGTATTGCGTTCAATTTTTTTATAAAATACAACGCGTTTAATTAATTCGATACGACGCATCTTTTCCCCAAGATACGGCGTATCTGTTTTTGATAAAAAAAATTTTCTAAACGTTAACGCCATACGACGCATCTGCTGCAGCAGATACGGCGTATCTATTATTTTAATTAAAAACAGTTTTCGAATTATTAAACAGATACGGCGTATCGATTTTTATCGATACGGCGCATCCTCTGAATAAAAAATCTTATATTTTGAAACGTAACGAAGATACGGCGCATTAACTTTAGTTAATACGACGCATTTAATTTTTAATAAATATCGATTTTTGATAAATTAAACTGATACGGCGCATTCTAAGTTTCTAAGCGGCGTATCTATTTTCTGAATAAAAGTCTGATTTAATTTTAACGATTATAAGATACGGCGTATCCAACTTTTTGGATACGGCGCATCGTCAGCTGATATCAGCAACTTTTATTTTACTTTGATTGTTTCACTCTTCTTTTGCACGAGTAAGTTTTATTTCAGGAAGATGAACGATCCGGAAATCACAATGGAAGAATATATTAGGTTTGAAAAGGAAAAAGCCTTGAGCAATAATCAGGTGTATAACTGGAAGAGAGCAAGAAATGGTGCACAAGTCATTGAGACGAAAGAAATCACTATGGAAGAATACTTGTTGCTGGAAAAGGTAAAGTCAGGGAAAGAAAGAAACAAATTGCCATTTCGACACACTTGGACTTTATCAAATGATGATGATGAAGAAGAATCATTTGATTTTGATGCAATTAGGATTCCGGCAATTGTTTTTAATGATGTTATTTCTCCGCAGGTTGCCCAAGATGAAGAAGAGTCACAAGTGTTTGATTTGAATGAAAATCCGGCAATTGTTTTCAAAGAAGCTTCTCCATCCGAAACTGCTTATGATGAAAATGAAGATGAATGTGGGACAATGGTGTATAGTGCTATTACTTGTAATTTTCCACCCGAGGTGGAAAATATATTCTCATCCTATCAAAAACACCATGATAATATTCCCGCGGATGGAGATAATAAGTATTCTGATATTGAAAAGTTTGATGCTATTGTGTACGATAACATATCGCAATTACCACAACAAACGGAAGCATTTAGGTGTGGAGCGGATGAGCCAGATTATGACCCCACAAAGGATTTTGAAGAAATGTGGGATGACTTATTTGAGGCGGCTATTCGGGATAAAGATGAAATTGCAAGACCATTAGTTGAAGATGGAGATTCACAAGACGAATTGGAGTCACTTACAACAAAAAGTGGTACAAATTTATTTAATCCTATTGATCCCGTTACTAATAATCTTGCTAGTTTTCCTAAACAGGTTGCAAAACAAAAGGATAATGAGGTGGAGTATATTAAAGCACATGAAGCACCTGTGATCAACCCGTATTTGGTGGAGCTCGAGGATGAATTTGGTGATGAGCTCTTAAACATTGATATGATTGATGAATATGATGATTCCGACCCTATGAAGTATATAGAGGAACTCGAACTTTTACTTGCCAAAGAACCTTTCTCATCCTCTGCGGAAGACAAGGGACGCCTTACTACCAAAGAGACTAACCAAGAAGAAAGGAGACTCATTTTTCCTCAACACACTACTCTTTCATATGGAATGGTCAAGTCATCCGATTTATCAACCAAACCGGGTAAGGATAGGAAAGATGTACAGATATTGCCAAGGTATGATCTTTATGTATTTCTTCCATCTTTAATAGCAAATTTACACTCTTTTCGTGTTTATTGCTACTATCACCCGCACTTGATCCCAAGTGGGGGGAACAACACCCTATTACACAGTAAATAAGGGTGGAGTCAGGCTCGTGACTCGAACAAAAACAAGCGCTTCGTGGGAGGCAACCCATGCTTATCTTTTATTTTATTTTCTGATTTTGTATTGAGTCTGTCAGATCTGCAGTAGATGCGGCGCATCTCATCATAGGATGCGGCGTATCAACTGTACAGATCAAATCTTTTTATTTTTCTGCATTTTTATTTTTGACTTTAAAACTTTTTGTCAGTTTATTTTAATGCGGCGCATCCCTGGTTAAGGATGCGGCGCATCTTTTATTCTGATCCGTAATTATTCCAGGCTCGATACGGCGTATCTTCTTCCATAAGATACGGCGCATCGACTGACCTGATGATTTTCATTTTAAGTTTTTATGTTTTATTTTTACCTAACTACTAATGTATTATGCAAGTTTGAACCTTTCTTATCTTAGGTGTGTTTTGAAGCCTTGGTGGTATTATAGATTCCTGCATTTCCTGTGGATACATCTATTATGAAGCTTAAACGTTCTAATCCACAAGAAAGATGATTTTTGCTCTACTACTAATGGAGGATCATACCGAGCAAATCTCAGGGGAGTTTTTCTGTTCTAATTCTTTTATTTTCCAGTTTTTAACCTTTAATACAAACAACGAGGACGTTGTTTAACTTAAGTGGGGGGATTGGAGAATTAGAACACTTAACACTTACTTGTCCTAAACTTTTCAAAATATGCTTAAAATGTGCTTAATATATAAAAATTTAAAATTTTTAGCATGTTTTTGTTTAAAGTCTAAGTTGCATAGCTGCACACATGACATTATTTTCAAAAATTGTGATTTTTCAAAACTCACAAATCTATGAGTGTGCCGGTGACTTGTAAACTTTAGAACTTGGCTTGTATACTATTCGAGACCACCATAATAAGTATTATTTATATAATTGGAATGACTTGTCTAAATTGGTAAAATTCTAGGATTACACCCAAAAAGCCTTATATGTTATGTGTTATTAGCTAACTACACTGGTTAGTTAACCCCCGTATAAACCCTTTTGTTACTCTCATTTTTAGAGTAAGATACCCCTAGAAAAACACTCAGAGCCATTCCTTTCGTTTCTTACACCTTTGTTAAAATGTTTCGTTACACCCTTACACCTTAGCCTACCCTGTAGATTAAAGTCCGTGGTTGGTTAATTGCTATAGGCAAAGTGTGTTTCCTTACATTACCTGTGTTCGTGTGCGTAATTCATTATCTTTGGTTAGGTCGGGAAATTGCACAATGCAATTGGAGTGAAAGTAAATATTGTATATTTTTGAGTTTATTTTTCGTGTGTTTACTACTTTCACTATTACCGTTATTTCTGAAGTTATGAAAAGTATGGAAAAATTATCCAGAATTATCATTTTAGTGATGTGGTGAAATTTTACACATCTATGTTTAAGTTTCAAAAAAATAAAAAAATAAAAAAAAAATAAAAAAAATAAAAAAATCGAAAAAATAAGAAAAGAAAAAGAAAAAGAAGAGTTGGATGTTTGATTAAACCAACGATGTAAAGTTATGTAAGTGGTCGATATCACCACTAGTTGTTATATATCTATGGATTGAATGGGAGTTGGCAGTTATGGGAACGTCAACTAAGGTTTATTCTTTGATTAAGATCTTGTTGAGTATAATTCGTGTCTACCTAAAGCGTGTGTTTCAAGTGTTAAAGCGTGAGTTATTCGATGATATGAGTCTTATTCATGGGATGGTTGGGATAGTGATTAACCACACTTAGGATTTTAATTTATTTGTTTTGTTTGTTATTTTTATTTTTACACCAATTTATATCCCAAAAATTATCCATACCCTATTATTCTTTATCCAACCAAACCTTTGATTTATTGAGATTAGGGATTTGAGCAATCTTAAGTATCGTAGTCGTGGATTCGGCTATGTATTTATGATTTTGTCGCCCTTTTTGATATATTATTATTGGTGAAGTTTGGACCTATCTTTAGCCTATTCGAGTTAAGGATTTGAGCAATTGCAAGTATCGTGTTCGTGGATTCGATCATGTATTTGTGATTTTGTCGCCTTTTCTGGAATTTGAGATCGATAGTGAATAAGAATAATTAACCCTTAAGCCTAAAAAACCCCTTTTACCGCTTTAGACTTGTTATTCCTTTGCTTTAGTGGTGGAGATGTGTATACTTGCCAAGCTTATGATAGAATATTCGTCGCGACTGGACAGTTAAACGATTAGATTTGCTTTTATCAAATTATTTTATTCTACTTCTAATTCGTTAAGTGTTTAGTTGTGTGATTATGACAAAAGACGAATACATGCTTAAATATAAAAATAAATCCTAACATCTTTAGGATACATTTTCATAAGATTAATTCTAAGGTTTACTTGGGGACAAGTAAAGTTCAAGTGGGGGGATATTTGATGAACTCAAATAAGTACATTTTATTACTATCATTTATCCTAATTATTTGACTTGTTTTATTATATTATGAATGAGGATTGATACTTAATCGTTTACTTTTGTAATTCTCAGGTAAAAACAAGCATTTGGTGAAACTTAGCGATTATGGACTAAAAACGGAGTACAATGATCAAGATTGGAATTGGTTGTTGGAATGAAGAGAATGAAGACCACTGCCTGACTTTGAAGAATGCGCCGCATGGATTTATCCCATGCGCCGCATATGAAACTTTGGTCAACGAAGAATAACCAACTTGTTCTGCTCCAGATGCGCCGCATCTCACTCATTACATGCGCCGCATCACTATCAATATTTCACCAGATACGATCCAAGATTCAAGAGGGCATGCGCCGCATCCAAAGATGAAGATACGCCGCATCTTCTGGCGGTGTACGAATATTCCTGAATATTATAATCTTGGACCCCACGCGAAGTTAAGTACATACGCCGCATCTACTTACTAGATGCGCCGCATCTTACCCTCAGACAGAAACTATAAATACCCCAAGACCAGACGAATTCGAGGGTGATATATATTATCCGAAGACCGAAGAAAAGAAACCAAGGACGAATTCAGTCAAGGTAGCAGCACAAGACACACCCAAATCAAAGATACAAGAGCTGTAAGAAGGTGCTGCATGTGTTTAATTCATTAAGTAGTTTTGTTTTAATGTGTTAGTAAACTTTAATTCATCAAGATTGGTGGCTTGTGTAATGTGACAACGGAAAGGTTGCACTCCCTTAAAACTGCTTTCTCATCAATTAAAGTTTATATGTTTGTGTCTTTGGTGACTTTTATTAGTGCATTGATAACCTCTGTGGCTAGCTGAGCGTTGATCGGGTCGCCATGCCTCTGCCCTCGCCTGTTTATTAGATGCCTATGTATTCTATGGTCTGTAGAAAAGTAGGAGAAAGATAAACGGGATAGTCATAAGTAATCATTAAGGGTTTACTCGTCGATAAGATTAGAACCAACGAGAAAGGACTTAATCTCGGTGCGTTGCATCGAACTATACACTTCATATAACACTAGCAATAAAACAAGTGACAAACTACTCATCATAAGGACAGCCCTCTTATTGTCTTGAGTATTTATCTGTTTACGTGTGTGCTACTTGCTGATTCGTACCTATTGGTTTAGTTATTATTTAATTGCAACCAAATCATGCCAGTCTCTCAGGCTGAACCCCCTTGCGTTAGATTAGATTGTATAGCTAACTTAATATATTAAAATACTTATTAGAATAACTAGATAATACGTTCCACTCTTAGTGATCGACACTCTACTTACCATTATATTCATACTGACCGGGTACACTGCTCGTTAAGTGTGTGTGTTATTGATAAGTCGGCTAAATATAAATTTAAAACTTGATTAGGCATTAATACTGCTAAACCGCAACGACACGCAACACGCATTAGGTTCTATCTACTATTTCAAGTTCTTTGTTACAACAAATCCAAGACAGCTGGACTGGTGATACAGATGTGCAGATTGTTATAACCAAGTTACAAAGTGACCCAAATGCAGTGCCAAAGTACACTTGGGCAGATGGCCAATTAAGAAGGAAAGGAAGATTAGTGGTTGGTAATAATGTGATGCTACAACAACAGATTGTGGCTTATTTCCATCAAGGGCCCTTGGGTAGGCACTCTGGTGTTCATGTGACTGCCAAGAAGTTGTCAGCTGTATTTTATTGGAATGGGCTAAGGTAAATGGTCAAAAAATTTGTAAAGGAGTGTGATATCTGTCAAAGATACAAGCCTGAATTAACTGCTTATCCAGGTCTCATTCATCCTTTGCTAATTCCTACTCAGATTTGGAGTGAAATTTCTATGGATTTCATTGAAAGCTTACCAAAATCACATGGCAAATCTGTGATCATGGTTGTGGTAGACAGATTGAGCAAATATGCCCACTTTATGGCATTGCAACACCCCTTCACAGCCAGTGATGTGGCTAAGGTCTTCTTGGATAACATCTATAAACTACATGGGTTGCCAAAAGTGATAGTCAGTGATAGAGACAAAGTGTTCATCAGTCACTTTTGGCAATCACTATTCAAGATGCTCAAGGTTGAATTACACTTATCCACATCCTATCAACCACAAACTGATAGGCAAACATAGGTAGTGAACAGGTGTCTAGGCTGTTACTTGAGGTGTATGGTTGGGGAAACACCAAAGGAATGGGTAGATTGGTTACCCTTAGCTGAGTTCTGGTATAACACCAACTGGCATTCTGCAACAAAGGTTACCCCATTTGAAG
Organism: Artemisia tridentata subsp. tridentata; assembly: GCA_021014915.2. Taxonomy (NCBI): domain Eukaryota; kingdom Viridiplantae; phylum Streptophyta; class Magnoliopsida; order Asterales; family Asteraceae; genus Artemisia; species Artemisia tridentata. The sequence goes on from CP139509.1 coordinate 500,500,786, forward strand.
TGGTATATGGTCAAGCCCCACCAATCCATTTACCTTATGTACATGAAGATAGTGCAGTAGAGGCTGTGGACAGGACATTGCAGGTAAGGGAAAAGACAATTGAAATGCTGCAGTTTCATTTGAAAAGAGCACAAGACAGGATGCAAAACATGGCCAATAAAAAGAGGACTGATAGGCAATTTGAAGTTGGAGCATGGGTATATGTTAAATTGCAGCCCTATAGGCAGGTCTCAGCTAGGCAAGGAGCTTATCACAAACTAGCTGCAAAGTTTTATGGGCCATTCCAGGTGGTGCAGAGAATTGGTGAAGTAGCCTATAAGCTGCAATTGCTTATTGACAGTCTTATACACCCAGTTTTTCATGTGTCCCGGCTCAAGAAATGTCACAGTCAAACAGCAGTGGCAGGGAATTTGCCTCTTTGTGAGCCCAATGGCAATATGAATGTGGAACCAGTTGTTGTGTTAGAAAGGAGATTGGGCAAGGTTGGTGACAAGGCAGTGATGTTTGTGTTAGTCCAATGGGCAAATAATTCAAAAGAAGATGCTACCTGGGAAGTCTACCATGAGTTTGTGGCCCGTTTTCCTCAGTTTGCTTGAACCTTGAGGACAAGGTTCTTAAGGGGGATGGATTGATACATGCTCAGCCTTAAAGTAAAATAGTCAAAGGACCAGTGTTGCACTTAGTCTGTAGTTAAGGGACTAAGTTGGTAGAATTTTAAATAAGTTTGAAAGGCGGTTAGCTTCTCAGCTCAACCCACCTTTCTTCCATAAATAGTAGTTTCATTTCAATTTCTCATTTTCATGTAATGTGTAATCAAAATTCTCTCTTCCTGTAACAAATTCACAATTTCATCTTTTAATATCAAAACATTTCGGATTTCTCTTCTTCCTTTGAAATCCCTAATTTTTGTGTTTGTTAAACTTCAATTCTGTGTGAATTCTGGTTTAGCATCTATCAAGCAATAATGGCATAAATAGAAGTTCAATTTATACCTTCATAGTGAAACACTATTTGAATAAAATGGAACTTAATATCTTGCTAGCGTTATTAATATATTAGCCACATATAGGACTTACAAAATTATATCCGGAACTAATACATGGTTCCCATAGATGTTTTCGAAGGAACATGCCACGTATGTTCTTGTTTATATCAACTAACAAGAGATATGGAATGTATCAAACAAAAAACAAACATATCAACGATACAACCAAAAGAAACAATGAACCGATACTTCCCAAGCGAGCAATAATGGCATAAATCGTAGTGCGATCAAAACCTGCAACCAAAACGATAAGTTCAGTAGCAGAAGCCAAACCATAGGCTAGGAGACTCATGACAGCAACCATGATGGTGTTAGGGTGTGTTTGGAAAGGAAATTCATCATTCCCCTGAGACTTAATTGCTACAATAGCAAGTAAAATGGTGACCATAAATGAAAGTGCAGATGATGGCATCACTACAATATTTTCACCAATTGTTACACGTGGGTAACAGTTATTCAAGACGTAGCCTAGACGTGTCACTAGACCACCACATATTTCTGCTAAATGAAATACATAGCGTATGCATTGAAACAAAAAAACAAACAAGAAGAATCTGTGATGGTGTGTTTGTGTGGGTTGTTGCTCAACAATGGTAACCTGTACATTATCCGAGGAATGCATCATGTTTTGTTCTTTTTTTTCTTTGGTAGAGCAAAATGGTGGTGGATACGAGATTGAAACGTAGATGATATAGTTTTTCAAGCCAAGTGTTTTACTTGAATTTCTATTTATACGGGTAGCAAGCCTCTACAAATCGATCAAGGATAAATAACTTTTACCAAGTGTGTCGATCCTAAACGAGTAACTTGGTATATATCATTAATATAATTATTCGGAAACTTTAAACGATATCACTAGTCCCTCTGAGTGACCAGTCTTTCAATGTTATTGACCATATATTTTTCGTCGGGAATTTTCTTATGGTGAGAATCCATCAATTAACTGTGGAAATGAATTGAAACATAACAACACTCGTCATAGACAACATGTTAGACGGACCATGTGATTGAAATGGAAGTTCATTATTCGCATGTGACTAGATTTTAACAAAATCAAGTCAAGGAGTATTAGCAAAGGTAAGCTAATTAATAAATACGTTACAGTAATCATCTTTTTAGGAAATTGATTTCTTTGTTAGGTACTGCTCAATGGTATGCAAATGCTCTTTACTTCGTTTAATAATAAAAATGTATTGTAGTTTTCAGAATAAGCCATTTGGAAGTTAATACGTACTGCACGACATAAATCTCAGTGATATTCCACCATAGTCGTCCCATAATAATTTATGTGCTCTTATATTTGTGATCACTTCTTTCCTTATTACAATATGATGGTATATATGTTACTAATGCAAGAAGCATCTGCGAATTAGACTTCTATAGAATGTATGGCAAATGTGATAGAAATTTCGGCTCGTAAAGCGATTCATGTTTATTATGCACATAATCAGAAGAATTTTTTATAGTACTAATATGGAATTATGACTTAAAACGTCATGCATAAATATTGGTACATCAAAGATGGGTTTGCTGACTGTTCTAGGTTAAGGCAGTAAAGACGCGATCAATAATCGTGATTTATGTTTTAGTGTTTAGCTCTGAAGTACAGCTACATCACTCAAATCATAATGTCCTCAAGTGACATAAAAACATAGTCAAGAGTCAATATCCCAATAACCTTCGAGTCAAGTTGTAAGGCAAACAACCAAATCAAACATATGCTCATATATGACTCATATGAGTGATGATTTGCACACTCCACGAAAAAAGTAATGTAAGGGTAAAAATGTCAAAACACCATTTATTAGAGTGTGCAAATAAATTTGTGGAGTGTGCAAATCATCACTCCTCATATATAGCTTACTCAGAAAACTACAATACATTTTTATTATTAAACAAAGTAAAGAGCATTTGCATACCATTGCGCAATACCTAACAATGAAATCAATTTCCTTAAAAGATGATTACTATAACATGTTTATTAATTAGCTAAAGTGCTAAAATAAATCATTCAACTTAAATATAAAGCAAAAGAGGATATTTTCTATTATATATTTGTTCACTTGCCCATATAACAATTTATAGTCGATTACTTGGTGAAGAAGGTGGTGCAATAACGCCGCGACAACAACACTTACGTTTGTTAACACTCCTCGACTTGATTTTGTTAAAATCTAGTCACATGCGAATAATGAACTTCCATTTCAATCACATGGTCTGGCTAACTCGGTATCCATGACGAGTGTTGTCATGTCTGGATTCATTTCCATAGTTGAATTCGTAATTTCTAGCCATCACATTCCGGTCTATGTTTTACTTTTTGTTTAGTATACCTCAGACACTTAATACCAATGGATTATTAGTATTCCTGAGCCCTTTATTTTTTAACATATAATTGTTTGGTTAATACAAGTAAGATGCAAATGAAGTGTTTGATGAATTTTCCTAATGAAATGGTTTTATTAGTTAACAAAGGATATAAGATATTTAGGTTAACTTTTCCAAATTCTTTATAACTTTCTTGATTTATGAGACAAACACCAAAAATATAAACTATCTACTTATATAGTATGAAAACCAATCTTAGTTTTGTTTAATGAATCATCTCCTTAAACCCCTTAGTCGATACTTTATAATCAAGTTATACTAATTGCTAAATATCTTATATTCCATGTTAACTAATGGATTCTCCCCATAAGAAAATTCCCATTAGTGACGAAAAATATATGGTCAATAACAGTGAAAGACTGGTCACTCAGAGCGACTAGTG